>VFFE01007004.1:1667703-2082152 GCA_008921705.1 Burhinus oedicnemus
TCTATCCTGCTCCGCTCGGGAGGCAAGAGAGAGAGAGAAAAAAGACTTAAGAGTTTAGAAGGAACTAAACTACTTTAATGAAATATTGATAATAAAATAATAAAAAGAAAAATAATGAAATATATACAAAACCGTATCAAGCTCCCAGGATGACAATCACGTCACCAGCAGGCTCAGGGGAAGTCCCAGACTGGACTCGGTGACGGACGGGAACTGGATTCCGGATCTGGATTCAGGATCGGGATCAAAGGCAGACGCAGAGACAGAGTCCTCCCAGGACGCCGGCCATTGAAGAAAGAGAGCTGACCCTTTGATCCCTCAGCTTTTATACTGAGCATGAGGCAGATGGGACGGAATACCCTTGTTGGTCAGGTTTGGGTCACCTCTCTTGTCTGCTCCTCCCCGCAGGTGTGACCCCTCTACCCTTTTCCGCTTCCGACCCTCCAATGGGGCAAGTAACAAAGTTGGCTGCCCTTGGTTGTTATAGCAATAAGTATAAGCAAGAGCCTTTCTACATACTGTTCCTTGGCATCAGCTATAAACATGGGTCTTATCACTCTGAGAGCGAACAGTTTTCTGCACAACATGCTGTTAATTTCAGCAGTTAGAAGAGGCCTAGCTAAAAAGTAAAGTTACTGAACAAAATTGGTCCTGTTTTACCTCAAACCAGGACAATAGCCAACACATCTCACAGTAACGTTTATTTCCATTCTGTCAAAATTTCCACCAAGTCCCACTTAAACATCACCACTCATGGTGGAGAGGTAGCTCTTAAAGGTAGTCACCACAAAACAAAATGAGCTATCCCTTTAATCAGATATTAGGCATAATTAAGGTCACATCAAAATGCAAGCCCTAGTGTTTTCTGATATGATATAATGCTGCAGGGAAGGAAGCATTCACTTTCTTAGAGGTAAATTAGCTACAGATTGGATCCAAACGTTACCAGGAATATGACAGACACCAGAAAATACATCAGCTTGCCTTGATCCAACTCTAATAGTCTCACTGACTAGCAGCACAGCCTTCTGGTGTTATCAGCCACTCCTTGCAGTTTTGTATCATCAGCAAACTTGCTGAGGGTACACTCTGTCCTCTCATCCAGGTCATTGATGAATATGTTGAACAAGATTGGACCCAGTACTGACCCCTGTTGAACACCTCTAGCTACAGGCTTCCAACTAGACTGCACCGCTGATCGCAACCCTCTGAGCTCTGCTAGTCAGCCAGTTCTCAATCCACCTCACTGTCTCCTCATCTACCCCACACTTCCTAAGCTTATCTATGAGAATGTTATGGGAGACAGTGTCAAAAGCCTTGCTAAAGTCGAGGTAGACAACATCCACTGTTCTCCCCCCATCTACACAGCCAGTCATGCCATCATAGAAGGCTATCAGGTTGGTGAAGCATGATTTCCCCTTGGTGAATCCATGTTGGCCACTCCCGATAACTTCTTTTCCTCCACATGCGTAGAGATGACATCCAGAATGAGCTGTTCCATCACCTTTCCAGAAATGGAGGTGAGGCTGACTGGCCCATAGTTTCCTAGGTCCTCCTTCTTGCCTTTTTGAAGACTGGAGTGACGTTGGCTCATGTGGTCAAGTGCCAAGATGGGGAGCAGAAGGAATAGCAGTAGATAAAAATCTATAGAACTCACTTTACAGAAGTTGGAAAGAAAGCCAACAAAATATTATACTACACTCATAATTTTAATAGGGCTTAGATGGGTTGGCCTGCAAATATTCTATGAACTGTTTTACAAACCTGATGAGACAGAAGGCCTTAAAAAAAAGAAAAAAAATTCTTTTTCACCAATTCTGTTCAACACATTGTCAAAGAATATCATGGGGCTAATGCAAAGCCAACTGAAACCACCATAAATCTTTTGTCAAACCCAATGACTTCATGTCAGGCTTCATTTGATAAATGTTCAGAATAAGTAAGGCATGTGCTTTTCCAAGGTATCACAGGAACCTCACGGCTAACACATGAAATAGAAATACCACAAATCAGCTGGGCCAAAGTAAATTACTACCTAGTTATCTTGTAGGAAGTGCAGCGTATAACACAGGGAGGGGAAAGAAGATCAACCTGAGAAATATTTTAAAGGAATTTAAAAAAGCTGAAAGATTTTAAAAAAAAAAAAAAGTTATTTTGTTCTACTGATTTCCTATAACAGTACCACTAAATCGTTACCAGTCATGAACCCATTTTTATAAAAGCCTAGAAATAAGTCATATTACTGAAGAAGCCCTCACCTGAAAGTCTCTGTTCTTAGGCAGAGCCAATAATTTAATTCACCTGCAGGACATATAGCTCATCTTGACCACATATATTGATTTTCTTTCAAAGACCTAGCCCATAGGACAAGTACAAACAGGGACATCACCAAGCTCCAGCTTTTGCAAATCAAGATGAAAGCCTACTTAACAGCTGAAGCTTCTTGATGTAGAACACCACCTTTCCTCCATTTCGGTCAAAACCAGTAGTGAACCAATGCAAGTCTCTACCTATTGCAATGCTCACAATACAACTCAAAAAGAGAGAAATTTCCAGTAGCGCAGTCCCAACACATACGGGACTTTATATTTCAAAAGCAGCAATTTTGGTTTGATCCAACACACAATTTGTGATCAGTAAAGATGAAGAAGGTACTACTGAAACACAGTCCTTTGAACTAGCCAACACATTCAACACTGGCTTCAGTTCCTGCCTCAAGTAGAGGATTTCCTCATGAACCAAAACGTAGTACCCTCCCTCCAAACATAGAAACAGCCAAGAGAAAAAAAAAAAACGCTTTCTCTGGACAGTCTCCACTTGCTTAAGAGAAATTTAAATCATTGCACAGGGTTTAATTTGTATTACATAAAAAGATTCACTGTTATGGAGAGGAAAAACAACTAAAACAGCAAATAACAGTGATAAAAGCATGAAAAAACCAAGAACTGCATGCAGGGGAACCATTTATCAAAAGTCATATTTCATTATTAAAGTCTTGGAAAAGTCACCAGCCCCTTATTTTCTAAAGTGACAAGTTACTTTGCTTTAGTGATAACAGGATAGACCTGGTCACTGCCTGGCTCAGATTTCCTTGTGTGACAATCTTTAAGCATCAATTAGTATTGCCAAGTTGAAATGGTCACACCTGATATATTCAACACCTCCACCTCCTTGTGCTAGATGCGTTAGCACAATTGTTTCTGAAGAGATATCCTTTAACAACTTAGAAAATATTTTCAAGTGGATAACACTGTCTTCAATCCACTCACCTATTCCAGAAGCTTTTTGATCTTGTCAGATCCTGTGCAGAGTCAGGAAAGCACTTGTTCAGGAGATCACAAGGAAAAACACTACACTGTTGCTACGCTAGGATTCCAGAACCTTCTTCAGCAATAAATGCAAGAGAAAACTAAAAAATTCTCCCATTTTTTACTGTCTCTCTAAGCCAAACTTGGTGCCTTTATTCCACCTTTTCCTAATAGAAATATTCTACAGACATAACTAATGAAGATAATCTACTTCAGCAGATTCTAAGGACTTGCAGGATATTTACAGCTTCACTGAAGCTGTAGAGCCAGATCCTTAACCAGTATAAGCAAGAAGAGCTGTAGTGATCAGTGGAGGTGTATCCATTCATGTCACTTCAAAAACTCTGTCCTGGAGATTGCTCTTAGATACCAGGGCAGCTCTTATTCCCATCTTACAGAAATAGAAAGCAAATAAAAATTAGAACTTAACATTTAAATATGTATACTGAGGAAATTTCTGTAAGAAGCTTCAGTTCTCCCATGTTTCCAAGGAAAGAAGCAGCTTAACTTTCTAATACTTGTTCAGGCATACCAAGATGCATAATCACTAATGGAAAATAAATACAGATAATCCTACTGCAGACCATTAATGGAATAATAAGATGTCATTAACATGTAAAAAAAAAAATTAAGATGCTAACATAGTTTGAGAATGATTGACATGTGGTAGAAAAACACCTATATATTATTTGCTCATTTCATTAAATTGTTTAGAAAAATCTTAAACCTTTAATCCAAATATTCAGTCTCTAGTTCATGAATTACCCATAAGTAACTTTATCTTCTGTACTCCCAAGAAAAAAAACTTCAGAAAAAGCTGAGAGAAATGAGAAAAAAAATGCAGACAGTTAAAGGGCTAATCAGTATTTTGCCGCTCGCTCCCAACTTCAGCATTCTGATTTTGGTGATCAACTACAGACCTGGCAATGTATAAAGGTTATGAGTTAGCATCTCACTCTACCTCTAATGGAGAGCTAGGGAAGAAATCCATACCCCAAACATCTGCTTTTTCATCCGAGACCTCCAGTAGCAGGAAACAAAAGCGTTAAGTCCACTAATAGCACGACTGCTTCTTAGAGAAAGTGGCTTTATGAGAAGAGTTGCTAGCTAAGTATTTCACTCTAGGTTTGTAGCACTTCCATCCTGCTACAACACCCATAACTTCATATTGTATATGCAGCCTACTAACTACACCAGAAGCATTACCCTCCAGAAAACATTAATAGATTTCAGGTGGCTGACCCATGTGTTTTCTCTTTTCCATTAGGGGAAAACACTTCTTAAGAGGCCTTGATTAAGGCCTAGAAAGCACTTACACCGTATGGGCTGTGCTGAAAACCCTTATGAAATTACTGAAACCATGAGTCAGCTAAACTGTTGCATGTACGTAGTAATCCATGTGGAAAAATAATATTTTTGACAAAGTAATGCTCTTAATTTTCCTCAGAGGGGGCCTACATTTATTTTCTATATACATATGAAATAACTAAATGCAAAACATTTATTAATAAAACCATCCTGATGCACGTACAATAAGAATGAGCTTAAGAAGGCAGTTAGAGTGTAACTAGTATCAATAGAAAAAAACCCCAAACATGGAGGAAACTAGTTATATGAGACACATGCACTCATTAAATTAGCATTCCCTTTTTCATAAATGCAGAACTTAGCAGTTTTGCATCAAGTTACGCTTTCTTGAACATACCCATGAGTTCTGATGTGTTGACTCAACACATCAGAGACCTTGCCTGAAGACCTTGCTGTGCTTTAGGGACTGCAGCTGAGATGCAGTATAGAATAGCTCTCTGCACTTACAGCGAGAAATGATCCTAGCATGAGTTTTTAGGCTGTCTCCAGGGAAGTGATTTTTTCTATCCCAGATACTGCTTAAATTAAAGAAACCATTTCTACGCACCTCACTAGATTCTCAGCTGGTGCAAGTCAGCACAGCTGCTTTCATTTCAGTGTAATGACTACAGCTTACCTCCACCTGAGCTCTCACTTAGGGTCTGCAGTTGATGGACCCATTTAATCTGGTTGGGGGATGATGTTATTTCAGGGAATAAAGGGCCTGAAAAGAATTTTAGAAGTCTACGTATCTGCAAAAATTCTTTTAGGACACTTGTTCTATTATTAAACCTATTGGAACCTGAAATGAATGAACTGAAAAGGAGACTTGCATGGAAGTTAGCTACAGTAAATACTTATTCCTAGAAACTTCCTCTGCCTTTACTACAGATCTTGCCTATTAATATAAAAATGCCAACAAAATTTGCTTATTGTTAGCTCAAAGCCCTTTGGGTTCTGTGCAGCGTAACTGAATGGCACAACTCAGAAATCAGTCTAAGAAATAGGGAGAAAATACCTTCTCTAAGGCAATTCTACTGGAGCAGTCAGTGGGTGCACCTGCACAAAGTAAACTAACCTCCATCTGTGCAACCCCCAACAGAAATGTTCCTTCCTCTGCTGCTGCCTGCGTGTTCTTTTCCCCCTTTTCCTAGCACTAACACTCATAAAACTACCACCACAGATCAGGGTTGGTTTTCAACCAGATGACATTGCCACATAGATACGCAAGATCTAATGGGCAGAAGAGGTGCACCAGGAAGTCTTAATGGGACTCAGTCCTTCGGTGGCTGCTGAGTTTTAGACTAGCTGCACTGACTGTACTCTCTGCTTGCCTATCCCAAAGTCTGTGCTACTGCAGCCCAGCAGGAAGAACACCTTCTTTTCTGTGGTTTCTTCATCAATGTAGCCAGATGGTTTTTCTCCCTCAGGAATCACCCTCGCGCTCCAGTGAAGCAGATTCTCAGGAGGAGCTCACTGTGTTTTCAAGACAGATTTCCTTTCTATTTTCATTATTCTTCCATCTCTCTGGGAGGATGGTGTAGGAATCATTTAAGTAAATAACTAAACCATGATAGGGGGTGGAATGAGTGACATTTCTGGCTTCTCCTTGCAGTCATCTGTCAAGACTTAGGTTGCAGAGAATTAGAAAGCTTGAAGTAATAGTGGTTCAGTGTCCCTGTAAGACAGAACTTCTCACTGTGACTGGCTCACTGTCAATTTATAACCTGGAGCATGAAGTCTTTAAAATCCTCTGTAATTTTTCAACTGCAAGGGATTTGGGGAACCTTATCAGTAAGAAATAATATTGTTAAGGTGTCTTTCTTGCAAGTGTTTCAGGCTTCATATTAAATCTGTGAGCTCCTTGTGTTAGTTGGATTTGTCTAATATTTTCACATTTCAAAAGCTGCAGAATAGAAGTTGTAAAGTTTGTGTGCTGCCAGCACTAGGCATCTCCAAGTCACCTGGGTTACAGCTGGATGTACAGACAGTTATGCATAAACATTCCTACTATGTGACATTAATCAGCATGCTTTATTAAAGCATAACAACACTGGTTAGCCAGAATATCTAATAAAGGAAACTGTCTGTTGTGCAATGGTATATTCCAAGCAATGGACTGGCTGCCCTGTCATTCTGATAAGAGCCTGTCATATCTAATATTCCAGCTTCATGACTCAGAGGTGGAAAGTCTCTCCACCTTGGCCCTGCATCGAGACAACACTTGCTCACCTCTGTAATCCACTGTACTTGCAGGTTCCCTGCTTAAATTATGATACGTGAAAAGTTATCATTTTTGCTCTACAGAAGTTCTCATATAACCACCTAATTTTCTGTTTAAATCCATCCAATCACAGGTGATCTCCTGTGCCAGCGAGTTCCCTCAATCAGCTACATACTGCCTATAAAATATATACAGACCACAAGCCTTCCTGTCTGGGTTGCCTTGGTTTGAAGTCGTAACACTACTATGCATTTCAGCTAGAAAGAAAGCTAAGATGAACTGCAGTGCTGATACAAGTCATGCAAGTTAGATTAGTTGCTGTGAAATGCTACATATTATTTTTGCAGGGAGTCTTTAATGTCTCCAACCTAACTGCATTGAGAAAAAAGGATTACTGCACAGTAACTTATAGTCATGTTTACCACATCACTACCTGACCACGTGAATAATAACCTGTGTTGCTGCTATAACCTTTCTAGTATAGCTGCAAATATATTTTGCTATAACTCATCAACTAAAATAACGTCCATATCTGTGTGGTTTGAGAAATGCAGCATTCAAACCCTAACCTCAGAAATCAAACCAGTAGGCCCTAAACAGATGAGAATAAAATGCTAAGCACATCATCTCAGCCAGGAAAAAGGTTATTATTAAATGTTTTCATATATATATAATCTAGGAATGGGTTCAAAGTATTAATCAAAGCTATATTCTGGCTAGTCTCCCAGCACCGCTCACTGCAGTGATTTTATTCTGTATACATGTGCAGAGAAAACACAAAAGGTCTTGGCATTTGAAAGACTGATAAATTTTAATTTGTAAGTTAGTCTGATAAACACTTCAAACATATCAAAGTGTAGGAAAAAATATTAAGCTTGACAAACAATAGGTTAAGGCACAGTAAATCAAACTCTCGAATGCAAATCTAGGCTGCCTGCTCACCAGAGATGGCGTATTCCAGAAAATTCAGGTCTGACCCAGAGCACACAATGGCAATGGGAAGACTCCAATTCCTTTTAATAGGCTGGGGATCTAATTTTCAGGCAGCAGACTACAAAGCCATTCAAATTATCCTCCTGTGCTAGAATCCTTGTTTCTTTTATGGTTACCGCTTCATTCAAAGTAGGAATGGGTGGGGGGAGAGAGAGGTAACTGTCTTTTAAAAAGCAGTTTCAAACAAGTGAGTAGCGGGTGTTGCTGCTGTGTTGGTGTTAAATGCAGTAATAAATTGGGGGTGATTTGATTTGATTTGACTTTCATGATATCCAAGGGAAATGAAAATAAAGTCTGCAGGAAATGTGTCAATTTCTCATACAAATCAAAGTGGAGTGATTGTTTCTGTAACAATAATATAGTTTGCCATAAACATTTCTATTGGGAAAGCATTATTGTACTATGATCACTGCAGCAAATAGCATTAGAAGATATACATATAGCAGTAGAAATTAATTTTATGAACTATGCAGTTAAGGATATAGAAATGGTACCTGGGAAGAGGGGTGGGATTTGTCTGTATGTGAACACAGTACATGAAGCTGTGTACAGAAATATATTCTACCTTAAAAACCAGCAACAACAAAAACAGAACAAAACCAAAACAACAACAACAACAAAAATCAATGAACAGATTTCTCTGTGGAATCAGAAGGGAAACAGAGGAACACTGAGAAAAATAAGACATTAACAAAATGCAATCTTTAAGGCGTTCCTGCTTCATATGTTTTTTTACAGAATAAAGAGAACTAATATTTCTCTACATTGGTGATTTAGGCTTCCAGACATTTTCCCTGGTTTGTTCTGCATGTCTGTATAATGTAAAACCTAGCAAAATACATTAAAAAGAGAGAAAATAAAGAGAACTATTCAGGCCCTATAGTTATGGCATAATCCTGTCAGCTTTCAGATTTTCCAGGAGCAAAAGCTAGCAAATGCTTTTATATTGCACATTACACACTGTTTAGCAAAGTCTTCTGGTCTGTAAAATATTTTTTGCTTGTTTTAGAAATATGCAGGTTTTTTATGCAGAAAACCAATTATTTCCCACTGAATTATGGGGGGGGAGGGACCCCGCACAGACAAGACACCAGTTTTCTGAATGGGAAAAAAAGATCAGCTGTATGTCACCTGCTGCTCACAACGCCCAGAAGTCTGAAGAGTCATTTCTATAAGTCTGGAATACCCACAAAGCAGAGGACGGGATGGACAGGATACTGTATGAACAACTGAAGTCTGCCCTCAAAAAGGATCATTAAGGCTTTCTGCATTACCCATCTCTAATATAAAAATGATCTTTGAAAAGAAGTATTTTCAAGATAAGAACAAGGAAATTTAGATACACTTGGGCACAGGGGCAGTAGTTAGAAGGATGTGGTCTTCTGGAGATCTCCTGGTGTTTGGGAAAAAGCCATAACCAATGCAGGTGAGAAAGCAAAAATGCATCTTCAATTTAAGATAGACAGACCGTTATTTACTTTTACATTTTGGCATCAATGCACCAGCCAACAAACTAGCTGTCCTAAAATGTACCAAGTCCTTTCCAAGGAAAACCAGAAAACCATCAGTATTCCAATCTATGAGAAAACACCCTTTTTAACTCCAACATTTCAGCTGGGCCTTCTAAACAAAACACTCCTGGATGTAATATTCAATGACTGCAAATTATTCTCATTTGTGGGACATATCCAGCATATCACAACTTCGAACAACCTATAAATCAATAGATTTTAAGAAACCAGAAGTTCTTCAGTAGCACAGTGGCACAAAGCTCTGTGTGCTGGGTAGCTCAGCCCTCTCTAAATCAATCCTCCATTTTCTTAAGTTGGAAGTTGATTCTGTATTTGGATGTGTCAGTAGGGGTAACACAGATTCACATCATAGTATTAATGGTCAAAGTTTATACATGGCAAACAGTTTTTATATGGATTTCAAAAAAAGCAGATAACTGGCTCCCAGGAAAAATCTTCCAAGAGTAAAAAAATTCAGGTAACGCTTTTTGCAATTCCCTTTTGGAAAATTTTAGAACAACTGCATCTCCAGTATATCTTATTTCATATTTTACCCCCCCATTTCTGGTTTTCTAAGTTAATTTTTTGCATGTCTCATGTTCTTTTTCCCATGACATATAACTTTCATTCATTTCAGTCTGCAGATTTTGTAGTTGGCCCCATACTACATGCATTGCCTAATGTGGAATATAACCAGCAGCTCTGGAGAACTGAGATATTTGGGTCTGATAGGCTTGGGACATGTTCACCGGTGTTTAAATCGAAGGTGGGGGCCTTGCTGCATCTCTAGACAAGATATTCAGTTCAGGATAACTTAGATAAAATTCCTCTCACCTTTCAGTGAGTGTAACTCCCAAAGGCTTCCCTTAAACTAGGATTTCACAAGAGGAGAGTAAGGAAAAACAGGATGATTTTATTAGATATTCTAATTACTGAAACCAATCAAAAATAATACATACCACTTTATCAGACACCCCCCCCCAAAAAACCAAACCAAACCAACAAAAAAAAAAAAAAAAAAGGCAGCTCATTACACAAAAATTGGTATAGCCTCAGTTCCAGCAGCACAATCAGTTACTCCAGCTATTATTGTGACTAATAATCATGTTATTATGAATGAATTGGGGCAAAAGATGGGTGGTGAGAAATGCAAAGAAAACTGTGTACATAAATATCCATTACTATCAGTGGATGACAAAAATAAAATAGGTATCTAATGGGAGACAGATTTCTATTTTAAAGACCACTATTAATTCCTTTTTTGTTCAGATGGTCAAATATTGATTAATACTTATGGCTAACACAGTTACATAGGTAACTTCAACAGCAGTTGCTCTCATGAAACCCAGGGGAGAGGAAGCCATTAGTGCCATCTTCGGTTGGTCATTTGAGAATTCCCTTTCCTTCTTTTCCTTTGAAATGTAACAGAAAATAGTGTACAACTGGGAAGGATTCTCAGTGACAAATGTTACATTTAGAGCTGTCATAAGCATATACTTTCCAATATCACTCTCCAGTGTGTGCGAAACCTCCTAAAGGCCTCCTTTGTATGCATTAGGTACTGGAGAAAGTTGAGCTAGGATGAAAATATTCTGCCGTGAATCTTTTCACTGTTCCAAACATCAAGATATACAGCCAGACTGGGTCAAAGAGTTGAAGCTATAAAGAAAAATCCTGATCTTTTTATCTTCTTATAGTGCCTAGAAAATTAATTTATCCACAAATAGTGGAATGTTTAAAAGCTGCCTGGTAACTTGCTATAAAATTTAAAATTCTGTCTACTGGATGCAACATATACACGTTCACTACTTTCAAACAATTCTTATATTCACAATGTGTATATACACAGAGAGGTCATGTGTTTCAACACATTGTGTTTCCATTTCTAGGATATCAACAGACAAGCAGTAAACTCGTCAAGTCCCCTTCCAGAAAACAAACCATATATCAACAAAAGGAGATTAGGTACTCCTCCTCCTTATAACATTTTTTCCAGGATGCTGACATTCAGAGTTAGCTAATCATCACTAGCTTCAGCTGAGTTCTAAAAACTCAACTCTGCTGAAAATGGGACAACCTAAAGGAGCATCCCCTTGATTTCAAAAGGCTTGTTATAAGCACAAAAAATGTATGTGTTCTGCTTAAGGTCTTTGTAAGGATATCAAGATATGGTGTTGCTGTTTGGTGTAAAGGCACTCTGCCTACTTGATAAAGACCTTAAAAGAAGTGAGGAAGTTAAATTCAATATTTCACAAAATTCTTGGTGCAAGTGAAGTCAGATTGCCTGAATCATTCCACAATGGCACTTCATTTTGGAGTCTCTGGGTTTCCCCTTATTTCAAGTTTAGAAAATAGATCATATTTCATTTCTTTTTACTATTAAGCAAAATTCTGCAGTTGGGTACAAATTGGCAAAAAGACATCCAACAACCATTACTTTTTGCTAATTTTTCTTGAATAAACCTCAACCATTCTACTCTAAATGCTAAGAAATATACATGTTTAGTGGCTGCAATTCCCAGAAAATATGCTTTTTCAATTCTATATTATTTTTTTGGTTAGACATGTTGATTAGTTAAGATTTTTATAATTATGTAAGATCACTGAATTCATAGCAGATAAACTACAATGACTTCAAATGACACTTTTTCACTTTACCAAAGAAATGTCAAATTTCCTTTGACAACAGGGCCCTTTTAGAAGGCAGCCAAATTGGAAGAAATCTTTTTCTACTTTTACAATATCAAACCATACATTTAGAAACTCATTATTTGCATATTTGAATTTGATTAATTCCTCCCCCCCCAAACAAACAAACAAAAAACCGCAACAGGCAGAAAGACTGGAAGGAATATAGCTTTCTTCAGATGTAAAGAATTTTGAAGACAGAAGACCTATGAGTTTCATACATACTGGTGTTCAGACCTGATCCAAAACCTGTTTCAGTAAATGGGTAATTTTAGTGGAACTATGAAACTTATTATTACAAATGTGCTCTCCAATTGCCTTGTGTCTCACACTGGTAAAAACAGAATTTCAATGGCTTCTTATTTGCTTGCAAATTCCGACTATTCCCACAACACGGGTTCAGGATTATCAGTGCATGAGGTGCAGAAGCTCTGGTACTTCATAATTTGGTAAAAACAAAATCTAAATTGTATGGATACATTTATATCCTGTTGCTGTTCCCTTGCCCTCGTTCTCCTCTCCGTGGGATATTGCTGTGATTTCATTCCATTTTTGAAAACTGAAAAACCCAGACTAAATAAAGGGAAAAACATGAACCCTGAAGAGACACCTGTGATCTTTATTTGTAAGCCGTAACAATCACCAGAGAGGTGGGGAAGCATCTCTCTGCAATCCAGTCCCAAACAATGCAGCTTTCCTCAGTTTTCAGATAACATGTTAACAAAGGATAATTTAATCTGATGCTCTCCATTTCTTCCACACTTTTTCTTTTCTCTTATAGGTCTCTGCTTCCTTAGCATTTAATAGCGTCAGCTTCAGAAACATTACTTATAAGGAGAGAAATCCCAGCTTTTGCTTAGCCTTCTCCAAGCAAAAAAAGTAGCGACCCTCTGTTTCTGACCTGCTGATAACAGCGTTGGAAGTAAAACATAGCTAGAGCTCCGGAGGACTGCTGGCCTTTAGCACATTGCACGCTCCAGTCAAGCCACAGCCAGGTCTGTACATGTCTATGTTCTCACCATGGAGATTTTTCTACAAACACTCCAGTTCAGTTAAAAGCAGACTAAATCCTGCCTCTTTTTTTCTACTGAAATACCACTCACGTCACTACTCTTCCAAAATAATTGTCAGTGTCAGTCACTACATAGAGTCAGGATGAAAAGCATACTGCACAATCAATAACAACAGGATCTATGCCGAGTCACAAATTAAAAGCCTCTTACCTCAGAAAAAAATCAAGGACCTACTCTCTCATGCTCCTTCTTTCAACTCAGCCAAAGGGAATAATTCAAGGCCCAGGTGTGCAATGCTAGGGAAGGGAAAGGAAATGTGCTTGTTATATGAAGCAGGTGTTGAATATTGTCATAACTGAGGCCAAGTTAATAAGATTCTAATGGGCAGTAATAAAGAGTCAAAAGCAATAAAAAAGGAGAAAATAATCTCTAGAGTAATCATGCAGTACTTAATATACCCAGAGAGCAAAGGGCATTATTGACTGGGGGAGGAGGAGGGGTGCGGCAGAGGGAAAGGCGTGAGCAGAGTATTGGATCTCAGTACAGTTTTTCACTGGAAAATAGGGAAAACTGATACTCTCAAGAAGACTGTAAACTCAAAATTTTGATAAAGTAGTGAATTTCCTAATACCAGCATACAACACATTTGAGATCCCAAAAGCCTCTGGTGTTAGCTGGCATAAACAAAAATAATTCAATAGCCATTGTTTGTCTCCTTTGATGTTTTGTTCACAACCAAACTTACAGAATCTGAGCCCAAACAAGTGTAAATGCACATCTCCACAACTGAGTGTCTGAAATATTTCCTGATAATAAACAGTGAGGATGAACAAGGTATGTATGCAGAGGCTTTGTATTGTTACTATCTGTGTACAATATCAAGTAGGGATTACTTGGGTAAAACATCTTCTATATTAATTCATTTTTATTCACAGTAAAAATAAGTCACTTTTGTCTGTATGCAGGTTTTAAGAGGAAAAAAAAATACAATAGGAATGGAAGGTGCTATTTGCCTGAGTTGTCCAAGTGCTATTCTGAAGTATACACACAAAATTACACACATTGTCACAAAGAATTATGGTGTTTCAGGACTTAAAAATATACAGAATTTCAATGTAGCTCAGAATTAAACTTTTTTGTAAATCTGAAGACTTTCAAAGGCCTCTCCTTTTGAGAAATGTTTGTGTTTCTTGGTGCACAAAGGGTTCTGAATGGAATTTTTCAATGCTAGCCTTTGCCTAGTGATGACACACAGGTGGGGCCAGCTATACATCGTTTGTGTTTCCATGCCTCACATACTGGCCCTGTCTCACTGTTCTGTCACAGGAATATTATGGTGCACATGCCTGTAATTTTGGATGGAAACCCAG
Source organism: Burhinus oedicnemus (assembly GCA_008921705.1). Classification (NCBI taxonomy): domain Eukaryota; kingdom Metazoa; phylum Chordata; class Aves; order Charadriiformes; family Burhinidae; genus Burhinus; species Burhinus oedicnemus. The sequence goes on from VFFE01007004.1 coordinate 1,682,158, forward strand.
ACTGTGGTACACAATATATTAAGCTAGAAGACAGACACCAAAACACAAGTTTATTCAAAAAACTCCTCCAATTTATAAATGCAGCATGCTTAGAAACTAGGTTGTAAAGAATGGTCTCTGGACTTTGGTGACAGGTTTTAATCTGTCATTGCTGTAGTCCACAACGTAAATTCTGTGGCTCGTCTCTGGTTTATGCACTTCATGAACAAAAGTTCAATTTTTCATTAAAGCAAATGCAAATGTAGCCTGTCCACAAAGGTCCCCTGTGGGGTCAGAGAATTATCTACTCTTGTGGAGTGAGCAGTCATTTTCAAAGACAGCCTCATCCAAAGGCTATGGATATCACTGGTGGCATTTCATGGATTTGAGCTGGTTTTGGATCATGACCTATAAGAAAATATGTCTATTGTAAGTGGAAGGGAGGGAGGAGCAGAGAGGCTGTTGCGTGCCTTTGTTCATTTTGTAACTCTCATATTTATACTGCCATGAACAAATATTCTGACGTCTCAAGCTGGCAGTGAAAAAGAACCATTTTCCTCTGTAAATAAAAATTGGTCCTTCTTTCTTGCTGCAGGAAATTAATTTGATTTGTATGTTGTCTGCACAATTTGAACAGCATTAAAAAAAACGCAGCAGACTGCTTCACTGAACCTGGCATCCATATACCACCTGCTATAAAAGTTACATACTTTTGCAGTAATTAATGTACTTAATATTTAGCATGTATATGTCTCAAACCTTTCTTTCAGCTCTGATTTCTCCAGAAATTCCTATTTTTATCCTCAGTGTGTTGCTGGTAATAACAACAAAGAAACTACTGCACTGGTTTAATGCTCTGACTCCTGGCTACCATATAATATAATAAGACAGCTTTCTTTCTATGTTATTTTAGAGTTTTTCATATCAACTGCCTGCAAAAATCTCTAAGCTTTCTCCGATTGGAGTTTTGAGTCTTGAATATATGTCTTTCTCTCAAACTTCAGGGAGAAGCCAGGGTGCCTAGAACTTCTGGAAATCATGAAATTTTATTTATCTTTGACTTTTCAGTCTAATTCATTAGGTAAGCAACTGAAACCAGGCTCTGCACCTAACGTCATCTCTATCCCTCCACAAAGCCAGCAATGCCTGATCTGCCACTACTCAACCTATCAGTGAGCCAACTCTAAAGCCCTGGTTACAGGTGTAATATTTATTTCCCCATGGAAATGCCCAAATCCCATATGCTATATAAGCTAGAGGGGCAGTTTCAAGTCCTTGTTCCAGGTCCTGTTGCCTTACTGCTTTATTTTAGCTGGAAAGATCTGAGAAGAAACTTAAATAAGGATTCTGAGTTCGGTCAACAACTGCTTGGACAGAGGAGGCATGAAATTGCATGCACAATTTCTTTACGCTTAGGTCTTTGCTTCTACTCTGCTCAGCGAACTTTACTCTTACAATTCAAAGTGTCAATTATATTGCCATTATCGCTAAAGCAGAATACTTTTTCATAACTGAAGAATGATTTAGGAACTAAATAGCTTGACATGGTGTCATATTTTATCCTAACACCTTCTAAAGATGCAAATGTACTCCATATACTCATTTTCCAAGAAACTAGACAAAAAGTGACAGCAAAAATATTTCAAGAGAAATGAACTCACTGAAAAAAAGCATTAAAATACAGTGAAGGTAAATGTAATTGTTTTTAAGCCCAATGTTTTTGTAAGATAAATTCAACATTGGACAGGCTCTTTAAAAATCAATTTGCACTTGCTTCCTCTATAAAGATTTATCCCAGAGAAAAGGAAAATCCATTAGTATTAAAGTGCTTAAAAACTTGGCAGACTATCTCCAAAGGCATCAATTTCTAGTGCTAATTACCACTAATTATTCACTCAGCAGTTGTAAGTTGCATTCAGTCCCTGAGGGTGGAAGAGAGATTTGTCTCTCTCCAGCGTAGCATGCTTCATATATTTGTTCCAAGAGATTTTTACATTCAGGCATCAAAATAGTGTGGACTTAGAGATTTGCAGAACTTTCACGTCTGTTACCAGGAGCGGATCAAGATCTCCTTGTGTACTATAAAGAGTCTATATAGTCCCTCAACATCCTGCACCTGGCATGAGGGCTTTTATTTATCCCGTTTCTCTGCTATGTGCTAGAGATTGGGCTCCACACAGTTTTTCAGTGTCTAAGTGGATTTAATTTAGCAGTTTTCTGACTGCTCAGGCTTGAAGGTCTAGTGTGCAACCTGGCTGTTAAACAACTATGCATAACTGACTCAGAGCTTATTGTTCATGACCACAGTTACTGGAGAGGTCATCGTATCCCAGATCTTCAGTGCATAGATTTGGATTCAAACCAGACCCCATATCCCTTGAAACTCATTCCTGCGGGCACTATAAGCAGCTAATAGACTTGGACACTGGTACTGCTCTGCAACACCTAGAGGTGATTCAACTCTTTTCCCCAAAGTAAGTCAAGACGAAAACTGGAAAAGAAAAACTTTTCAAGGAATTATATGTTTCTAGGAATGTTTATTTAGAAACAGGTAATTATTTCATTCTTGTAATTTCAACTCAGACCAGTTAAATTAGTGTTCCCTAATTTAAAGGTTTGTCCTTCTGATGCAAAATTAAACTGAAATGGACATTTTATTAGAAATAATAGAAATTAGAAATAATCATTAGAAATAATGATAGTAAATGAATCCCTGAGTTCTGGGAAAACATGGGTTTTTTCAATGTCAGAATTTCCCAGCTTGCCTTTTTAAATATCTTTTATATCCCTGTATTTTGTTACATAGCCAAGCAAGCACTAGCAAAAATAAATAAAAAAAAAAATTCAAGTTTCCTGATGCAAGAAGGAAAGAAAATGGGGCTGACTAGAAAAGCTGTTGAGAAGAATATTAATGCAGCATGACACCCCTTTGCCCGAGAAAAAAAGATAGATGTATGTGAGAGAAAGAAGCAATAAAGGGTCAGTAATAAAAGAAATATATCACTTGTAGAATTGACTAGGCTTTCCTTGAGATTTATAATCCATTCTAACTGTAGTAATTTGTGACTCCTGGAGACAGATTGCCTATTAGACATGATATTTTTGTAGGGCACCACCCAGGAATAAAATACATGAAATGTGTGAGCTAACTTGCTCTTCCTTGTGTTATTTTAAATAATACTCTTTGTACTAAAATTTTTTATTTAATGCCATTAACAACCACTAAATGGATGACAAAAGCAGACAGAAGGGGTTAAGTGACTTGCCCCAAAATTACACAGGGAGTTAGCAAGAGAATTTGCCTGATTCCTTAAGTCTCCTAATTTCTACACTGTCTAACGCATCACAGCTTCTAGGTGTCTCTATAACTGTCTTGGATCTACAGATCCATGCAGTCCTTCCTTGTATATCACAGAACACTCTACTCTTAATCTCTGAGGCACTCAGGAGAGTTAGGCGCTTTTCAAAATCTTGGTATTAAGTTTCAGTAATTGATCCAGCACAGCCCATCATAGAGAGTATGGCAAAACCACAGCACAGGGTGATACTGCGCTATAAACTCTGAAGAGGCTAATGGTAGCACGGCATGAGTTCCATTACCTATGGGATGGACAGGACTATGCTTAGAGATCTCCAAGCTTCAAGCAGCAAAGGGTACTGTGCAAGAACTCCTACACAGCTCTCTGTTGTCAAGGTTGTGATTTCCTCATATAATGAATCAAAGCTTCAGCTGATATAAATTGCCAGAGTACCAGTGACTGCCCTGAAGCTGTGCTGATTTACAGCTGCAGAAATTAGATCCACTGACTATAGTGAAACTATTTGCAGAGTATGGAACCCTTTGACATGACTAAAGGCACATTTAATACCTGAGCATGTGGCACGTTTATTAGCTTGGACTCAGTGTTATGTTAATACAGTAACAACTTCTGGTAAACTCAGATTGAGGTAGAGCAGGCTTATATCCTCTTCCAACCTCTAGAGGTCAAACTTTTGGCTCTACGATATGGTAGGTGTGTGTTCTCTAAGTTTGTCAGAACATCATTCTAAAGCTCAAATTCACTGCTTATTCATAGGTCTGAGTAGTCATATAGTCTGACTTTAATAAGAAAATGAACAAATAAAATGGGGGTGAAAGAGCAGGGAAATTTCACAATTTCCAGTAAATGCTAAAATTTAATTCCTCAGTATAATTCATATCATCCTGCAGAAATAAAAGTGGTTGTATGAAACCATTGCCTTCACGTGGGATTTGCAAAGGAAGAGTTTAAGGGATCTGATACCTGATGCAATTTGAGGGGTTTGGTTTGGTGGGGTTTTTTCTTATCCTCCTCTCTCTACCTCTCAGTTGTTTGACCAAATTTTTTAGAATAATCCTTGTTTTGCTCTTCCCCATGGTTCAGAGGAAAGTATGTCTTGCCTTGTTAAAGAGTAATTAGGATGTTCTATTAATCATTTCATTAATAGGAAAGGACCATAAGTGATTCTTGAGGGTTTTGAAAAAAGGAAAGGTGGAATAATAATCCCCTATGGATATCACTTTTTTCTGCATTCTGTGGGACTATTATTTAATTAAAGAACCCTGTACTTTTGTTTCTGGTCAATGTGAATAAATTAAGGTGATTAAATTCATTAAATTCAAAGTATTGCACTAGTTGAACTGACAGTTCCACTCTTGCAACCTGAAAGTAGAAATCTGCTAAAAATAGAACACAGTCATAAGAAGTTGTTCTTCTATCATGTTAGCAGCCTCCCTTAGCAACATTTTATTTTTCTATAGGACCTTTGTTTTCTTTGAAAGCTAGCTTTTGCACATTTTGCCTGCCCAACAAATACAGCTTGCAGGAAGTTAATTATTTTAAAAGAACAATTGCTTTAACATAGCTGTTTCTTACACAATCTTGCCTCCCACTGTATTGAGCAATCTAAAGGATTTCATAAAGGACCAAACTTATAAAAGTAGTGAAATTGCATACAACCCCAAAGGACCAGGATGACAAAGATACAATTTAACTTGGTGTTTAGGGCTATGGGGAATTTCTCCAAAAAGAGCAGAACTACAGAACATAATTTGAAAGCACCATAACAAATGCAATTTAGCTGATACTGACGTGATGTGCAATTATATAAAGCTTCTCGAGGACCCAATTAAAATCTACCTTAATTTCTTTCAGGAGTTGTGGGAGATCGTATATTTGGGATCTACAAATTCCTGGCTATTTCTATACTGGAGGATTAAGAATGGGCTCAAGCAAAGACTTAAGCACAGAAAACTGTGGCCTCTAGCAATTCGGCTTTCTGGCAGCCTATTAGTCTGGCTGCATCTGGGTCATAAAGTCATGTGCTGTGCTAGTCCATGTGTTGCAGGCAAACAATATGGATGTCAGATGAGTCTGGACTTGAAAACAGGTTCAGAACTGGCCAGTTTGAAGCAAACAATGTTGATACACACACAGATGGATGGCATGATGATCATTATATTAATTTTTCCCAGAAAAACTACCATTGGAAATGTCTAAATTCCCCCCAAATAAGCATTTTGGTGATTCTCATGAAACTTTCTCTAGACTGTCAAATGTTTAATGAATCATGCAAGGTTGCTTAAAAAAAAAGATGAGAAATTCAATGCACTGAATTCATGCTTTTGCATGAAATCCAGAACAAGTTTACAGAAAGAATTTGATTAATCTGGGTCTGTGTAAAAAGATCAATTCATCCAAATGGAAACCATTCACAGACTCACAGGGGTTGGAAGGGACCTCTAGAGATCTAGTCCAACCCCCCTGCCAGAGCAGGGTCACCTACAGCAGGTTGCACAGGATGGCATCCAGGCAGGTTTGGAATGTCTCCAGAGTTGGAGAATCCACACCTCTCTGGGCAGCCTGTTCCAGTGCTCTGCCACCCTCAAAGGAAAGGAGTTCCTCCTCATGTTCAGATGGAACTTCTTATGGTCAAGTTTGTGCCCATTACCTCTTGTCCTATCACCGGGCACCACTGCAAAAAGACTGGTTCCATCCTCCCAGCACCCTCCCTTTAGGTATTTATAAGCATTGATGAGATCCCCTCTGAGTCTTCTCTTCTCCAGACTAAAAAGACCCAAGTCCCTCAGCCTTTCCTCATAAGAAAGATGTTCCAGCCCCCTAATCATCTTTGTAGCCCTCTGCTGTACCTTCTCTAGCAGTTCCCTGTCCTTCTTGAACTAGGGAGCAGAGCCTACTGAAATAGATTGAAAGACATCAACTGACTTTACCAGGCTTTGATGTTTGGCCCTAAATCCACAAATAATCCACAGTTACAAAACAGGTGGCAAAATCAAGAATGGAATCCCCAAAACCTGTTTCATGCTCCATTGTGCTAATCAGTAGATAGCCTTGCTTCATATCAACAACAGCTGATTTTTGGAAGCATTTCTATTGAAATTTGCATAAAGAGATTGGTTTACACTTTCAGTGATCACAATTTGGACTCTAGACCCAGAAACAGTCATCAGAGTCACCAGAAATATCTTCTCAAGGTATAACTACAAGGAGCAATGTGCATCTTAAAATACAAGGCAGATCTACGTATGGTACATGCAGTCCTTTTGTCTTGGAAACTCATAATGACCAGCAATGGTTAATTAAAGATTTTTAATTTCCGCTGCATTTATGGATGAAAATGAAACTGTGCAATTCCTTCAGAACACCTGTGTTTATACTGAATCTTCAAAGAGCTGTCAAAACTCCTATCATGTCATTATATGGAACTCCTCTGTGAGACTCAAAATTTTAGCAGTGGTCTGAGTTTGGGAAAATCAAGAAAAAAAAATTGAAACTAGAACAGGATTCATCAGGCCAGAGACAGCGGGGAAACACTAAACCATGAAAGAGGTACGCAGTCCAAGAGACAGCCCAAATGCCGATATAAGCAGCATTTAATCTAGGATCAATGATGAACTCTAATGTGTGAGAAAAGGTGTTAGTAAGAACAAGCAAAATGTAAAAACTGATCTTTAAAATATCTTTTACTAAAGCTGACTCCAAACCATTCTCCTTCTCTATTCTTTTTCATTTTTATTACATTTTATGTACAAATAGCAGCAAATGGCTTATTTTAGCTCTGTGGCAAGTGAAAAAAATGAATCATTTTTTTCCTTGGCTGTAAAATATTTCAGGGGTGTATGTATGGACAGGAAAACAGTATATCCCCAGGGAGAAAAGCATTTTCCTAAAGATTATAGTAAAGAAGACATCAAACATGAATCCAAGGTAAACATGTCTATCGGTTATAGGGTTTTGCTCATGCCATCAGGCTGAAAGAGGACGCCATTTGCCATTGCCAATCTCCTGCTCATTAGAGATCAAGCAGCTGTTGGTGCTGGCAGCAAACAGATGAGAATGAGAATTGGCTATTTGGCTTATCTGAGCTCATCCATATTAATACCTTGTTTCCAGAGAGCAAAATCTAGGTGCTTCTTGAAAATGTCCTTGGTGTCATCACCTCCTAAACCTTGCCAGGTAGTTTCCTGCAAACATTTATTACTTTCAGACAGAAAAGATGCTCCCCCATGTCTTTATTTCAATTCAAATTCCATTCGTGCTCTTTTGTCAAATGTTCTGCATTGAGTTATGAATAAAGCTGACATTAGCTCTACCATTATATAGTTTGAGCTCTTTAATTAGATTCCCTTATTCAACTTTTTTTCTGAGGTTAAGGTTTTAAACTAGTCCTCATAACTCATTCTTTTAAAGCTGAAGGCAACAAAGTCAATGCTTTACTCTCATGTTCCTCTTTTTTCAAGTGCCATAATATTCTTTCCAATGCAATGACTGGAATTGACTGCTTTGATCGAGGGCTGTCCACCCATTGTGCAATGACAGTCATGCACACAGAATTTCCCCCATGATTCAGCCAAGTATTTGATTTGCTCTTTTATTTGTCTCACTTTGGATATGCATACTGCAATATATCCTCATTTATGCATGCCTAAAAGCCAGCTCTGATCTCAGGACATCCTTTTCTCTCACAATCCACAATGATTTTACATCATGCAGAATTTGAACTCTTGGATTTGTTTTGTTCCTTTTGCTTTCCCCATCACTTCTGTCTCTCCTATACATAAATAGCCACCTTAAAAATCCTCATCTATGTTGCAAGGAAAGAGAAGTGCCAGGAACTATCACAGTGTGTCTGAGTCTTTTAAATTAGTTAGAACCAGCTGCAGTTTGAGAAGTACCAATAAAGATTCTCCTTATGTACATATCATCAAGTGGGGAGTCTTGTAAAGGACCCAATTACAAGTCCACCTTTAAAATATGCAAGTACTATTGCTGCCATCTGGCAAACTGAGGTTAGGTATTGAAGTACTAAGGGCTAAGAAAGAACAATATCTGAAAGGGCAACTCCCCATTTCTGACTTCTCAGCTTTACCCGCTTGAAAATAGTGCATCTGTGAAAACACAAGTCTCATCTACTCTATGTGCTGTCTCAGTACCAAGTATGTATTCATTGCTGCCATTGCTTCTGAATTTTTTCCTGGATGTGAATTTTTGAAGCTCATAGAACAAATCATTCCTGTCATAGGAAACTTTCTCAAGGACACCTTAAGATGTAGACAGTAAGACACATTCATGTCTCAGTGTGCTGGGAGTAATGCATGAAAATCTCTTTTTATGGAGAATATAACCGAGTCATTTAACTAGTCTGTCCATAAGCTCTGGTAGGCAAGACATTCCTCTACACTATTAACCCCCTAGTGGTTTATATCTTGGTAAGTGATGCTAAGACAAGATAATGTCCAGCCTGTAAAAGATTTGATGATAATGATTCTAAATGATGGGTATGGAGAACAAACTCCTTAGGCTATTTTCGAAGTTTTAAAAAGATTTAGGAGGGGTTGAGGGGGATGGATAAACTATACTATCCATTGTTTTTTATAATATCGAAAACACTGAAGAGATACGGATTCAGTATGTAGGAAAGATGCTATACCAAAACTCAATTGCAGTATATTGTCTATTTCAAAGTGACTTCTGAAGCGGAAATTAATTTTCCATTTCGATTAAGAGGATCCCTGACAGTTTGAGAGAAGGGAAAAAACACAGTGTAAAATGATATGCTAAATCCCCCCAAACAGGCATTAACAATAATGATAAGGGACAAGCCACAGTTCTGGCAGAACCAAGGCAGCTGAAAGCGTGGCATCACCCCTTCAGTGACTGCTGCCTACAGGATCGATGTTCAAAGTGGTGACACAAACAAAAAACCAGCAAGTCCAGTCCCTTCGGCAGCTTGAAAAGCCAGGTGGAAAAGCAGAGTCTATCTGTGTCCAGAAGCCTCAATATGTAAATCCATTTGTATTCATTATAACCTAATCCTGCTTCTTACCTGCCAGGACACTATGTGTAATTTTCTTTTAAAGAGTTTGTGGTTGGACAACAGAAAAAAAGGCCTTTTGTTTTACTTTGTGACGGCTACTGCACACAGCATGGGAAGACCACTGCAACGTCTTTGAGAGGAAACCAATACAGCCAGCAGGGACCCTGCAGTGTATGCAGAAGGAGATGTCTCAGAAAAGGAGAGAAGACTCAAAACAAGTTTTAGATGCAATGGAAGGAAAAAAAAAAATCTCGAGGTATGAAAGAAAAGTGTATTGAGATTGTGGCAGCCCAGGAAGCTACTTGAGATTGCTAGGCTGAGAGCAAACCTGAAAAGAAGGGCAGCTGCTGTAAAGCCACAAGGTAGGTATGTAGGGGGATGAGTTGTTTACATTGCTACTCTGTCTTGCTTAAAAATTTTCTCTGTTTTTAAAAGCTCATGATTGTAGGCTGTCTTCTAATCAGACCCAGCTCTAGAATTTGTAAAGCCCTTTTGGTGTACTTGGTACGCTTGCTTGAAGGACAAGAGGCAAAGAGATCCAAGGCAGAGCCCATCCCCTCATGACAAGTCATGAAATAAAATGAAAAAAGCTGTCTCAAGATGTACAACTGGTTTACTACCAGAAAGAACTTCCTTCCTGTCACAAGCTTCTTGGTATAAGCTAATAAAAATACATGCAAATTTGTCAGAGCTGACTTGCCCCAGAAGGCACATAGCTCTACCCTCAGCACTGGGCATGTGCCATGCAAACCCCAGCCTGGGGCCATTCTGGAACTTTCTGTCTGTCTCAAATTAGCACAGCACAGGTAGCTCATTCACAGCTTCTCTAATCAATCAGTTATGCACATAGTCCTTGTCTATCCAGGCACATCATATTTGAAAGTATAATTGCCACAGCAAGACAACACAAACTAGAAACATTAGCAAATCTTATTTTTTCACATCCCCCTTCCAGTCGAGAATCTGAATAATTTAGTATGGGTTGGCAGCTTTTGATTACATTTTTGCACCTTTTAAAATTGCCTAAATGAAATTTTAAGTAATTTAAGCAGCAAGTGAAAATGACACATCTTTGTGTTCTGCTTGCATAGGAAAGAATACTGAAAGTGTAAGGTTTTAGTAGCCACGAGTCAGATTCTCCAGCATTTTTCTGCTAGGAGAGTGAAATACCTGACACTACTCCTGGGTACAAGGAAGAAAACTACTGATGTGATTGAGGATTGTAGGGCTCAGTCAACACCAAAAGAGAATAATAATAATTTAAAAATCATGACAAGTTGGCTGTATGTCAGTTTACTTGGTTGCTGGGTATAACAACGGCATGCAGCCTAATGAAGAATGAATTTCATGGAAAGACAGGGTTCAGTTTGCAGGAGCATCTATAGATTATGGGTTATTCAGACCTGAATCTATACAGGGGATTGTAATTCCTGTAACTGGCATAGCCTTAAAAAGGTGCATGCAAAATGTCATGCAATGGGAGAAACTGCTCCTACCTACCTCTCATCAACAAGCTGCATCCAACCTTGTTAGCTGCTCATTTGGGCAGTAAGTTCATTAGCAAGGGGGCCTTGTCTTCTATCTCTGCAAAGTGATATGGGAGTATATGGTATTATATACATGAAATCTTTATAATTACTGTTTATAAAAGTTTAGACTGTGTATAAACTAGGCAGACGTCTTGGGGATACTCAGCTTGGTTGGAAAGCTCATAAAAAGGTTTTTAAATTGTAGCTTTCTACCTTAATACGAAGAAGCAGATTTCCTTGTGATATTTCTAATACACATTACTGAAAAGTTAATCTGACACTTTTTCACTTTTTTTTAAACTTTTTTTTCCTATCTAGGAAACCCATTAAATACCATGAACAAAGTGCTCAGTTTCAGTGTACAGGTGAATTTCACCTTTCAGCTTCAAAACCCATGGAATAGAGAGAAGTGCTAAGCAGCTCCCAAAAATAGGTCCATTGCCCTTCACAGAAGGAGGAAATAGAGGATTGTAAGAGAGTGAATACTTGCAAGATCTCTGAGCAGTTTTAAACCTTTTCTTCCAGATTCATCTCACATTCCAGGAAGAATCTGGTTTGTATTTTATCTTCTTCACCAGGTCACACATGCATAATACACAGTCTTGGGGATTTCTGTAATCTAAATTGGCCTTCTATTTAAAAGGGAAATGCACAATGTGATCAATATATTTTACACTGTTAGAAATGGAACTGTCCAACTACAAATAAATCATTTGTATGTGACGGGCCCAGAGCAAATGAGAGAAATACTCTCTTATACCCATTATGTCTAAAATTTACAGTTTTTAAGTGAATTAATGAAAATGGAGGGAACAGTCACTTAAGACTACTAAGGGAACTTGAGGAATACCTAGCATGCTTTGTCCTTGCTATTACCTATTGACTAACAATCGGAGAATTTTGAGTACAGGCTGAAAAAAACCCCCCTCTTATGTAAATCACATAGAATCAATACCTCCTACAACTGTAACATGAAACTAAATTGTGGATAGAGGAAAGCCTGGATAATATCTGATGGCAAAAGAATGATACTGGCAATACACTCCAAGACATGCATAAGATGCTATTGAAAAATAAAGGCTAGAATCTGGACACAAGTAAAAAAGTAAAAAGAAACTTATAAGGACTGGCTTTCATCTCGTTTTACTGAGGTCTCAACGCTTGACACAGTGAATTAATACTTGGTGTCAATGTGGCCTTGAAAATTGCAGCTTCTTTATAATTTGCCCTCTTAGAACACCTTTCATGAAATGGTTTCAAGGACCATTATTGAAATGAGACTGTATAGCTATGCCTATGCTATAAGGCAGTTATTAATTTCTTTTTTAAAAATGATTTTTTTCTTGATTCCTATTATTCTACATAGGTTTTGGGCAACTTTAAAATGGGGGAATGTGTTTTATTAACAAGAAGGTGAAAGTATTCAGGAAAAATTAGTATATTTTGCTAACATGCTTTTTTTAAAAAAAGAAAAAGTAACTGCAAAAGAAATCCCCACAACCACCAAAGGAAACAATCACAAAAAGTTATAGGAAAGAACCTTTTCAAACAGCCCAAAGAGTTATTCCCATTTAGCACTACGTAAGATCCTTCAAAATATAAATTACAGACAAGATGTTAACCCTGGAAATCTAATTTAGTTATTACCTTTTTCTTATATAGAACAAATGAAAAGAAACAGAGAAGCACAGAAGAAATGAATCCATCAGAAACTGAAGCATGTCAGCATGAACCACTGACATTTCAACTCAATTTTGCAAATAAAAAGAATGTTTAGAGAAGGAAAGAATTTAGGAGTGAGCGATGAAGGAAAAGAGGCATTCATTACAAACGCCATCATGCAATGCCAGATCTGGTTAAGTACAGTATGTCACTCTTTCTAGAGTTAGGTGTTATTCAGTTTAAATTGAGCTGAGTTATGACAGCCATGAGTGGAATTTTTTATACAGTGCCACAGAAATATAATCAGCCTCCAGAAAACTCTCACTCATCTGCCTACAAAGCAGCACAAGCAGAGTAATACATGCGGAGGCTGGGCAAGGCTATGATGATCTAAAGAACCACACTTCACTGTTCCCGGAGCATACCTAACACATCTTGGTGAACCGTCACAGAATTTGCTGAACAAATTTGTTCACTGACTCTGAATTTCAAAATGAACATTTATTTTTTTTTCAAAACACAATCATTCCAGCCTAATGAACTATTTTCAGAGATCCTGGACCAATGCATTTTTAAATTCCGCAACTCCAAACACACTGAAGTGGAAGATTTGATGCAAGTAACCTGGCACTGTGAGGGACCCACAAACTGAGATCTTGTCTTGCTTCCATTCCTGTTGCGCACACAGTGGTTGTGCCTACCACAGGCTTTGACTTTTAAAACCAAACCTTGCAGCTTGACTCATAAAGCACTGACACGTCAGAAAAATGGGACAGAGATCACATCAGGCTGATGAATTTGTAATTGCAATGGCTGTCTCCCTCTTCTCCCAAATATGTAAATTGTAGAGAGTTTCTGCATGCAGAATATGATTACAAACTAGAGATGAAAACTGAGCCCGCATGGATGATGCTCACTCACTACAAGAAAAAAAGGAATGGCTGGTAGAAGTGATGGTCCTGCCTGTTTTGTTTGCTTGGCTTTGGCAAAGTGTTCCTGTATGCATTGCTTTTTTGCCTGCAGTCCGTTTTCTGAGACATATTGGAGAATGACTTCATTATGAATATAGGTATTATTGCTCCTGAATTTCAGGTGATTCATTCCCACAAAATAGTGAGCATCATTAAACTAACTTTCAAAGTATTCCACAACTCCTTAAAGAGACCAGCACATCATACAGACCTTCTTCAAAGGACTCTCCTAGGCACTACTCAGGAGTCTCCCCCATGACAGATATTGCTGCAAACAGCAGCTGCTTTGCCTCTCCCTGTATTATCTTAGAGTGAGAAAAAGTGAAAGCTATGAATCAGTCTGCTATCATGAATCCAGGGATAATGAAACAAGGAATAATTAAGGTGCCAGAAGTACCATTTGGCACATATAAATTATAAGTAATTTTTGAATACTGGTTTTCCCAGCTCCATAAAACTTCTATTCTTTCCCAATGAAATTAGGCCAGTATTGCAGCACAGAAACTGGGGAACAAGTTCTCAAAACAATTACATTCTACCCATGTTTCTGTTTTGACTTGGGAACAGCAAGGTTTCTGATGGAAGAATGAAGTTGCTTATATGTGTTTACAGGCGGCTGTCTATTTGAGTGACAGACATATGTGCTGGAGCAGTGTTAAGTGCTGTCACTTTGGTTTATGGAGCAGTTGCTTTGGAAAGATTTCATTTTAATGCTAAATAAATGAGACTAAACTAAAAATAAGTAGGGCAATTAGAAAGTAAACATTGTTTTCCTTTGAATTCTAGACCAATATTAAAGCTTGAAAAAATTGTCATGTAGACCGAAGTGTAAAGAAGAGTTTAATAACAAGATCACATTCAAATTTGGGAAGAAATGAAGCCTGTTATCAGGGGAACTGTGAGTATTTGCTTATCAATTTGCTCAAATGAGATGACTATTGCACCTGGCAAGTCTGCCTGCTGCCACATCTTGTCACTTGAAGGGCGACCATCCAATATGGGGCATTTTTTGACCCAGTGGTGCAAACCCTACAGGTGATGGAGGTAACACGATGTATGAAATGAGTGTTAGTCCAGAAACATGAAAAAATACTGTGCCAGGAAATACATAAACTATATTAATATATTTTTGTTTGCACAGTAGGGGCTGTGATCTTTTGTCTTTTTGCCAGTGAAAAGTGATTCACAGCTGTCCTCAAATCTAGAAAAAGATCTGCAACTTTTAACGTTTTGCAGAGGGAATATACAGGAACAAAAGCAATTAGGTGCCACTGCAAGAGTCTTTTTCCTCTTATTAAATGTATCCAGGGAAAACCAGGAAAAGAATGCTATGCTTTTCAAAGGAGATTTTTTTTTCTCCTTCCCAAACTGTTTTGTTCCTGTGGCTTCTCTTCTAAATTCCCAGTGCCCAGCCAATTTCAGCTTAAACAGTACCTATATACTGAAATTACTAAAATTAGCATACCCAAAAAGTCTTTCTAAACCAAGTATTGTGGAATTTTACAAGCAGGAAGGAAGCCTGAGAGACAGAAAGGTTTTTTCAGCAAAACAAATTCTTATATTTGTGTTTTAGTTGGTCAGGAAAAAGAAAACAAAACCCACAAGTGCAATGAGGGTTCCACAGCAAGTGACTGGCTTTCTACCTAAAGTCTATTTTTATAAGTTTGTTATGCTGTAGTGAAGGAAAGATGGAACTGCTTTCTAGTCATAAGGATTATTAAATACTTTCCAAGAGCATGTTCAATAGAGTCTATCAGAAAATCAAAGGTCATAAAGCATGGATATCTTTCAAGAGTTCAATGAGAACAGGCTTAGGAGATACCTAGACTACTCAAGTAAACCACTGAAAAATTTGGAAATGTGTAAAAGTGCAAATGTCCAGCTAGTATTCAGGAAGACCAAGTGAAGTGGCTCAGCAAAGTCTTGTTAGCTTATTGTGAAAAATCTGAAAAGGAACTAATCTGAAAAAGAATTAAAAGGGACTGTGAACACCATGGTTCTGTGAAAGTTTTTTGCCAGACTAACCTAATTTCATACCCTGGTAAAATTGCAAGTGTAGTTTATGCAAGTAGAACACTTAAATTCATATAAATGTAATGTTAGAGTATTGTAATGCACAATATTCTGCTTAAATTTAGTATTGCACCTTCTTAAGATAAACATTAAGTGGATTAATAACCAGCCATATGGCAGATTTTACAAACCTATTTTCAAGGAAAGTTGTCATGGAAAATGGAGTTTTAGTGCATCATTGCCTACTAGAATTCAATCTTTTCATCAGTGATCCAGAATTAAATATAAAATCACTATTGAGAAAATTGGTGGCTGCTGTAGCTATTGCTTGAGAGAAAAATTGGTAAGAAACCTGAACAGAACTGCTTGGTAAATTGGGGGAATTCAAGCAAAGGACACTTATACACAGCCAAATGCAACTGGACATATCTAAGCACAAGGAATGCTGGCTATGCCTATCACACAAAGGATTTCTAGCCTGGAAAGAAATTACTCCTAAAAGATTTGCTGCTCAGAGTGGATATGGAGCTGAATGGATGAGTTTCCAGGATGATGCTGTCCCAAAAAGAACTAATGAAATCTTTATATAAATAGAGGCAATGTGAGAAGAAACAGAAATGTGATTTTTATCTCCTCACCGAACACTCAAGAGTCTGACAGAGAAATTCTTGCATTCAAATAGATGCTTTACAATAAGGTACTTAAAAGCTCACTCCATTTAGCTTATCATGAAAAAGAAAAAAGGTGTCTTGAGGACGAAGAAGATAAAAATGCCATGTCCTGTAGTTTTTTAATCTGGTGGAGTAAAAGACAGGAAGATAAGAGAATGGAATAGAGGTCCAAAAAATTAAAATAGTTTTTTTCAGATTCAGTCTGGATGGGTCTTTATAGAAGATGTTTTAGTAAAACACTCCTCACCAAAAGCAGCATGGGAGAAATCCATCATCTTTCATACTAGAGATGGAAAATTTAGATCAGTATAGGCCAGGTGCAGTCATAGGTCAGATCTGACCTACAAGGTACTTCCATCTTTTTTCCAAAGGTTGTAAAAATAGGTTCCTTTAGGTGGTGGACGCTGCTCTAGCAGCCAAAAACTCTTTGGTTATACCGGAGTATTTTGGATGCCTCTTCTGCTTCCATAGATCAGTTAAGAAGAAGAAGAAAGGCAGTCACCCTACACTAGGATTGCCACCTGCCTTCTTGATATTATACTGCATCCTCTGCAAATGCTCTGCAAATGAGTCAAAAACAGGCAACTTTTCTTTTCCTCATGACTTCTTGTGGTATGCCAGTGTCCAAGTTTATGTTAGCTTCCATGCACTTTTGAAATAACTGCAATATCTGTACTTGAAAGTGAAGGATGTAACAAGTGTGATGGTTTAGTGCCATCATGCCATATTGTTCCAAGAATAAACTTTTCAACCAAAGAAAACACCTATTTCAACATAAACGTCAAATGCCGTATCTTTTTCTTCACCTTTAGACCCTATACAAGGTCTTCTGCAACCTTCTCCTCTCGCAAAAGTCTTGTTTTCCTATTAAAGATTTTCTTGTCTGCTATAAGCTAGCTTCCACTCCTGCTGTGTTAAATGTTAACTGCTCTCAGATGCTCTCTTTCTGGCTGAGTGGCAGGGCTAAAGTTTGGGGAGACAAGAATCCTTCTCTTTGCAAAGGCTATTCAAATCTTGCTCTTAGGCACTTGAGTCCAAGAGGAACTATCATAGGTCCCATTCATTTCTTTCTTTCAGCTTGCTTCCTTCGAAAGGGAGAACACACAATAGCTTTTCTCCACTCATGGTTGATCTGCTTTTCTATTTGTGCTAATGAATAGGGGAAGTAGAACATCCAAAAAGGAGATCAGGGCTGAATGACATCTGTTTTTACCCTTTGGGGGAAAAGCAGAGTATTTAAAAATTGATTAATGCATGCTTTTTATAGAAATTTAAGAAAATTTGTTTGTACCTTGGTGTGACTAATCCACTCATCTGTGATGTCCCTTACCCTGCAGCTTGGAATAAAGCCATTTGACACCAGTTTATTTCATGGTCCTTATTGACACAATTGTTCTTTTAAAAGACTTGAGTATTTAAGGGAAATACTATCTTCTGACAAGGAGATGGGCCTTTTTAAATCAGGGCCATTGGATGAACAGATGTGAATAGACCGATCGTAGCTACTGCTGCAGAAAAAAAGAAAGAAAAGGTGTTCAACAATTCTACTGGAAAGGAATGTTCACTGTAAGAAGTACAGTCTATTTCTATAAGGCTGAAAATTTTATTCTAGAGTGCTGCCAGCCAGATAATGAGGTCAGGGAAAAGGATGTAGGTGCATGAGGACTGCAGTGTATAGGACTGCATTGTACTGTATCCAGTACAATGGAATATGTTGGAATTCTGTTTTCTTATTGAATGGCATTACAGGAAGGAAATGCATTTTATACCTACAGCATTTTAACCCATCTTAGAAATGCATTTTTTCCTGTTTACGTAAAGTATTGTATGAGCTTATTCCCAAAAATAATTGTGGCAGTGCATTTGTATTAGATCCACAGTGCCGTGCCACAGAGCAGATGAGTATGAGATGAGTGCTGTTAGGTCTCGTGTGGGTGCTGCCAACCAACAGTGAATGCATGAGGAGGGCCTTTATTTCAAGGACTGCTTTGGGAACTTAGGATAATCAATTTAGATCAAAACGCGTCTTATTGAAAGTAACTTAAGAAGAAACTTGATCGTCAGCTGTTGCTGAGAAAAACACTCTGCAGTACAGGAGGTGGTGAGTTAAGGTGGCTGTAAGTTGCGTTTGAAATTCCCTGAACTTTGGCTGGGTTTAAGTCTGCCAGCACCACGCTGGCTGCATGCTACCTAGAGCCTACCTGGGCAACTGGCCTGAAGGAGAGGTTTGACCACACCCTATTCATCTAAACCACAGTCCTGTTTCTCTAAGCCACGGTTGTTGATGAAAGTGAAATGGCAAACATTCACTGAAGTATCTCCCTGGAGGAAGACCTTTCTGAGTTGATTTCCCCTCCCATCATAATCTAACTCATCTCTAGAGGGAGAAGGTGAAAATGATCTATTTTACACTAGACACACAACCCAAATTGGTTGCAACACTAAGGAATCGGATCTAAGGAGTCAGCTTGGTTCCTTATTAGTAATGTCTCAGCATATTATCACACATATTCGTCACCCTGGCATTGAGAAAATCTCTCCAGAAAGGATTCATCCTTTTGCTGCTAATAGAGACAGAAAGAAAGAGAAAGAGAGAGACTGAGAGAGAGAAAACACGATAGAGGGAAAGAGAAGGAGCAAGAGAGAATGTCTTGGTACAGAAAATTCAAGCTATGGTTGTAAGTTATTTCACCTCTTTCTTTCTGCTGAATTGTACATGAACAGCTCATAAGTTTCTGATATTATTTCAGTGCCAACAAATTTACTTGAATAGTTATTGGCTGGGTGCTCATTTACAAATATTCAGTATTAAGAATATAAATTGTTTCAGCTGCATACATAGAATTTGTTGTATATTTGTGTTTCCCAAAATTTAACATTTAGATCAAGGTTTCTGGAATGAACACTGACAGTCACAAAGGTGCCTTCTGTTAAAATTACTCTTAGGTTGGCTATTTTGATTAGAATTGCTTGGTGGAAGATTCACAAGAAATGAAGTCTGAAAAAGCACTGAACTCAATTTTGATGAAAGTTCTTTTCAGGCCTGAAATAAGTATTCAAGAGGGATGGTGGGAGTGGAAAATGAAAAGTATTCTATCAGCCTTCAGTCCAGTATGCAGAATAATCAGGCATCAAAATCATGCCATTTTCCTCAGTTTTCTTGATCCAAACCCCAGAATGTGCACTGAGAGGATATGTATTTGCAGTGTAGCTGCACTTCACTAATGAATTCTAATTAACATCCTGAAATGCATTTACTGGGAAGAGGCAGTCATTCGGTGCTCATCACATTTCATAGATGGCTACAATTACTGGTATGAGAGTATCACTCTGGGAGGAAATGATGACCTGGAATCTACCGATATCTGTCACTTTTTTCTTTTCACCTAAGCATTCGAAAAACAAGATTGTCACTTGAGCCTACAGGGAGAACTACTACAGGCTGCTCATCACAACTCCAAGCTCTTCCTGCTCTTCATCTTTTTGTAGCAAGTCCTTCTAATGTTTCAAAGTTCTCTAGAAGGTTATGTTCAGAAAAGTGGTACTTAATTACCCAGTCAGTCAACAGACGATTCACCTGGGATTCACTTTAGTATCTTTAAGTCCTGATCGTCCTTACTCCAGTGGCTGCTATTAAAAAGTCAATGATACCATGGTTACTACTAAGGCTTACCTACAACTAAGGCTGGTGCCTGACTTACAACTTATGAGGACTTTTATTAGAATAACATGGGCCACTTGTGTGCTGAAAATTGTGTGAATATTTCATTCCCTCCCTGAATCAAAGCTTAAGAATGCCACAGTTCTTCCCCCTGCATTAAATAGTAAATCATTGTATTTTATAATCCATCATAAATGTAAGCTACCAGCCAAAATCATTGCTCATTCCAATCACTGTCTCTCTCCTACAAGCTAACACTAAATCTATGTATCCATTGATGCAGTAATCAGTTCATTCTGTTTGATTTCTCTTCCCAAGTAGAAAAACTATGAAAATATCTTTTCCAATTTTAATCTTCATTCTAGTCCAATAAATAGAAATAAGTAGTGTATCAGGAAAGTGAGAATATCCTAAGCAGTGCTGCAAGCCATTTAATACATATTTTTGGTATTTCACTTTGTACATGATAGGTGATGAAGAAAAAGGAGAATTAATAGAACATGTATAATTTAATTGTATGGGAGTAATGTATGCATGATGTCACATTAAGACTCTCATCTAAGAAGCCATAATGTAAAGACCATATAAAATATATATAAAAGAGTGAACACGTCTTTAGTGAAAGTACAGTGAAATATTCTATGGATTATAGATGGACTAGAACTAGAAAATAAGCAAGCTCCTGCTGAGGCTGATTGCTCGAGTCGTTCCAATTATTATTCTCTCCAAAGAATCAAGGCAGAGTATTTCTGGCTTCTAATAACCTGTTCATTACAGTCTCACAGGTGAGCATTCTTTCACAAAAAGCGAATGAAGCACCACTGAGAACCATAACAAAAGTAATCTGGAGGGTACTCCTGAAAAGTGGGTAATACATTTTTGTTTTACCTTTTGGGGCACAACTGTTGGCCTTACTCACAGCCAAATCTCCAGAAACTACCAATCAAAATGAAGGTGGATGTTCCCACAATGCATCTACCATTGATGGGGTTGCAAATTTAGATGAGCTGGAATTTTGATGGCATTGGATTGCATCCATGACAAGGACTGACTAGCAGGAGAAGGAGATCCAAGATTCAGGCTGATAACAAAGTAAGTTTCCAATTTCATATTTTCATGACTTTTTTGCCCTTCAGTGAATAAAAATAATAGGAGAAGCCCCAGAGACACAGCTGGGTTCCAGGTAACTGTGTTCCTTAGCAATTCACAAAGAGGTGAATTGGTGGCTTCTCTGAATGGCGGACAAGTGATTATTTTACAGTTCCTGTTGGTACAGTTATTTGTTAAAGGCTACACAACACAAAAAGCACACAGACAATTTGTTTAAAGAGACATAACCATATTTCTGGAATATTCTTCAGATGTTTGTAAAAGTCAAAGAAAAAAGGAGGAAACAAAAGAGATTACTTAATAAAGCCAAACTCTTACAAAGCTACTCTAAGAGCCCTTGAAAGGGACATCTAAGAGACCTGAATATCTCAGGCCTAGAGAAAAGGAAGGACACAATCATATGCACCATACAAAGAGGCATTATAAAAAGACCTTGAATACTGTGCATAGGGCTGGTTCTCTCATCTCAAAAGGAATATATTAGAAGTGGAAAAACTTCAGAAAGTGGAAACTAGGCTGTGCAATAACTCTCCATAAAAGCAATAGAGTAAATTGGGACTATTCAATCTAGGAAAAGAATCATTTGGTGGGATATGATAGAAGCGTACAAAATTCTGAAAGGATGGAGAGGGAGTGACTTTTTACTAACTGTTCACGATCTCATTCATGCAAGAGTGGGGGCATCAAGTGAAGTAAGGGGGCGGCATGTTCAAAACTACTGAAAGGAGATAATTCCTACCACTACAGGTAGCAGATCTGTGAAACTTTGCAAAAGGATGCTACAGATGCCAGAAATTTACATGGACTCAAGGAGAAACTGGACATATACTTGGAAAAGAAATTAATTGCATGTGAAGGATTAACAACCAAATTCAGCTCTCACTATGTATGGCCATACTTTCAACACTGAGACTAAGTAGATAATGGATTTATTTCTTTACTCTGCACAATGCAGCATAATGTACAGCTCCAGGCAGCGGAGACTGAGTAAATTCTGACACTAGGAAACTGCCAGCAAGGTATTTTACTCAAGCAGGTTGAATAGGCAGGATTAGGTATTAAGACAGGGATTGCACCACAAGGATGTGTCAACAGTGCTTTTTCAAGACCTGATCTACCATATCCACTTGGTGCTATGCTCTACTGAGCAAACATACCACTCAGGATACCACTCTTTGTGCTGTCCTAGCAGTATAAAAATAAGTTAATTACTGACTCTAATTTTATTCTTGGGCTAGTAACAGAGTGTCCATGATTGTTACTTGTGGGCAGACGTTTGACTTCACCTACATAAGCTCACAAAATCATGGGCATGGGGTTAGTTTTGTCAGTTAATTTACAGCCAGATTCAGACCCCAGTGATGATCTTGATGTCTCATAACCATCCCAGGGATCTTGGGCAGCTTAACCTGATCACACTTCTTCAGGCTAAACTTGTAACAGCAGTGCAAGATTTATTATTAAATGTGTTAGGCAAAAGCACATGAACTTAGTCAGTACTTTAGAACACTGTGTCATGCAAATGGGGATGACACTCAGGGCCACACGCAATTCTGGGAGCTCCAAAGAGCCTATTGCTTGGAATGTTGACCTAATACAACCATTTTGTATATGATCTGAATTAGAAGTCTACTAATTGAGCAGCTTCTTTGTAAAGTAAACATGCATGGATTATCATATGAGGTTTAGAGAAAAATTATAATCAAGTTTTTTTTTTAAATGGAATGCAAGAAAACAGCAATGGAGATGGCAACTTGACATGTACATGATGTGTCAATATTTGCTCTGCACAATTGTTTTTCTGAAGATTAGGAGGGCTGACTCTATGGACATGGTAGATAATTTGAGTTGAATCACACTCCAGAATATACTTTTTGTTAGGAGGAGTTGCAGTAAGAGATTTTGAATAGCCATTCAATTAGTAGCCAGTACCTGAACTCCAATTACTCATCCAGTATTCAGGGAGTATATTTTCAATGAAAACTTTTAGACCAAGAGTGAGTGAAGGCTTCCAATAATTTAGGCTTCCCTGAATCCCTGCAATTAATTTAGGGGTCTGTAAAATCGGTGTGAGTCTGCAAAGCAGATTTCCACCCACACCCCTCAATTTAATTACTTTTCTTTCCCCAGAGGTAGCTCTATTTTCCCCCTCCTTCTGCACTCTTATCCACTTCTCAAAGAAAGATCTTCTAGCAGAGGGAAGATTCTACTATTGAATTTCCCTTTAGCCTGGAAAAATATTAAGCTGTTACCAGAGGTGCTTCATGTACAATGCAATAATATTTGCACATGTTCATAAATACTTATTTTCATATTAAATGTTTTCTCTATATATAGTGTTTCCCTGCTATCCCCCAAGTCTCTCTTTAGTTGCTTATTTCATCCTAACTATTTTCATTCCACCTGGTGCAAACAACATTAAAACTGCTTTTTAAGGGATGGGTTTAAAGCACCATTGGTCTCTAATGAGGCCGAAGCACATGCTTAACTGCTTTGCTGAATTGGGGCCAAGAAAATGAAATAACTTGGTTGCATGTCTCCATAAGCCAATTGAGTTTGGGTCTTTTATCATCATAGGTTAACACTGAGTTGAGAATAGCTCGAGGCATCCTCAGTGGGAAGACTCTGGTTAGGGAATTGCTGTCTTGAAGGCAGTGAACAGTCACTCTGAAAATCCTTTTCTGAGCCATCTTCTCAATAACTATTCAACTCTCTCTGGTCCCAAGGTCTGATACTTAGAAGATCAGCAGCTAAGCCTTAAGAACCACATTGTCATGTTATTAGTTGTTGGCTATTACTTTAACTGGGCACTTTGTAAACTGGCTGAATAAGGACAAGGTATTTCCAGCAACAGCCATCTGCAGCTACAATGCTTTATCTGCTAGATTTTGTATCACTATACTGAGAAGTTGTACTAGCAAAACAATCTTGGGTGTGCCTATGTTACAGCCTGCAGAACAGTGTATAGACAGGGAAGCTAGCTGTAAACAAGCTACAAGATACTGCAAGGAGAATAGCAATGGCAATAGTGCTCACAGGACAAGTTCTGTGACACACACACAGGTATCTTACTAAAAGAGAATTCAAGATAAAAATAAAAGTGGTGACATTGTGTAGTAAATTAAAGTGGTAGTACTTATAACCACAATAGAAATACTATTAATTGTTAAGTCTGCTCAACTGGTATGCAAATCAGTGCTGCAACCCATGGAAATTTTATGTAATATAAAATCAATCCATTTGATTTAATGTAATTTTGAGTGGCAGGAATAGGAATGGAGGACAGAAACAAGCAAAATATATATTTGGTGAACAATGTTGCAGTAACATACTGAGATCGATTCAAGGTAAATTCCAGGGAGTCATAGACACTGAAAAAATATTCTTATATTCCTCATTAAGTAATTACTATGCTTTACCACTTAGAAAGCTCCAGTGAAATACAGGCAAGAGTCTTTTTATGACCAAACTGCATCCAAATTGCTTCATGCAAATAAGCCCAGTAAAAGTAGATTCATTCAGTGCATGCAAATCCAAACTGCTAGATCCAGAACTAGGCTCATCTTGTGTAAAATTAGGTCATTCTCTCCAATAGATGAAGGAATCTACAATGGCCGACACTTTTCAGAACAAATGACATCCTTTTCAAATTGGCTTCATTAGCCTTTCCTGCATATAAGTAAAATGCAATTTAATTTCTTAAAGGCACTACTCTCAACTGTAAAATTCATAGGACTTGGCTTATGGAACAATATTTTCTTCTGAGTTCTGATTAAAAAGTATAAACTTAATAATCCGTAAGGCTATGAACAGCCTTTGTATTCAGTACAGAAAGCTTTTCAGTTAACTGGAGTGAGCATTTGGGTTTAGACACTTCCACTCCATTAAACTAATTGAATAAGCAAGAATTCATTCTTCCAGAATAACTAGTTGCTCCAGGAAGTGATGCTGACAATGAAGTAAGTGACACTCCTTCTTCTGAAGCATAACCAGCAAGTGTCCCAGCAAGGAGCTCTACTGAACTACACATATCTTCTTAGAACAAATCATTAAATGGAGGCTCAGGCAACTCCGCAGAAGTACCTTTTTTGCCCCAGTTCTTTAATCACTTCCCAAATGCATGTGCCCTATGAACTTCTCTCTGGCCAATGAAGGATATAAGTCTGCATATTTCAACATTATTGGGCAAGGATGACAGATGGGCTGCCATCCATCTCCCTGCACAGCAATGGCTGATGCTGTTTATCTGCAAGTGTTTCTCATTTCAAGAAAGGCAGCTGAGGATATTTAAACTAGGGATATGAGAAAGCTAAAGTGATTTAGCTGGATGAGCTTGAATTTAACAGGATTACTTCTTATTTTTATTAGAAAGCTATAATGTGATTCTGCTCTCTTTTTTCCCCAGAAAGGTCATCATGGTAACAGCAGAATTATCTGCATTCTATACAATTCCTGCAGCAATATTATTGCACAGACTCACAGCGGTGTGGCATACTTAACTGGTTTCACCATCCATCACATATAACTGTCTACTATACACTCAAGCGTCTGGAAGATTTCAAAAAACTGAACTACATTTTTCAGTTCATTGCAAATTAAGAGCACACGGAGTTCAAGCAAATCCTAAAACCAGCTACCACACACAAAAGAAGTTTAGATGAAGAAGAAATATCTGAGACAAGAGTCATTAAAAATATGATAGAAATGAAACTGCTGCAATTTCCAGTTTTCCCCCCACAGAGAAGGAATCTGGGTTTCAAACCACAGTATTAGAATTACCATTAGCAGAGCTGAATTGCTGTAACATTGCTTCCTAATGAGAGATTACGAGTCAAGGATGTCTACCTATGTAAAAAAGTTGACTTGGTAACACAAATCCTAGATGACAGACAAACAGGCAGTCACAAATCATGATATACTCAAGGACTCTCAGCTGACACTGGAGAAGGAAGACCATGCAGTACATGGGCAAATGGCAGAACCTAAGAAAGGGAGTCAGTGACTTACCAAAAATAGCCACTACCTTTCTGAGTAATCCAAGGAAAAATGTTTTGTTCTATGCAGGTGACAGAAAGATAGCAAGATGCTTTGTACTGAACAGAAGCATATGTTTCCGAGTATCAGAGTACCTTTCTACACAGCATGTGAGATGGAGTGACTAGTTTCATTTTGCAGGCTGTTCATGGATCACTAAAGGGGAAGGCTGTGCACCAACAGGAGTTGGTAACACCATCTGGTTAATGCCATTCAAGCTCTTTAAATGCCTCTTTTGCATCCTCCCCTTTGAACCAGGCTTTCCGAGTATTGCTCCACTTTTTTAAGTAAAATTTCTTATAACTGTTATTTTCAATAAGCTGAATGTGGTTATAGAACCAGACAGAAAAAAGATAAAAATCCTGGCCTTCTGGTTACTCAGTGGCTTAGTTTTTAGGGGAGTTATGCTAAGCTCAAACTTTGGAATACTTTAGGAACCTGTTGGATGGAGCATGCCGAATAGATATCACTGTTTGTTAGACTAGATTCCTTCAAAGACCACAATAAATCTGGTTCAAAGCTAGTAGCACAGCTTTACTTTCTGGTTGTGGGCAACCAAACAAGATGTTTAGGTGCAAGTTTTGAAAGGCATGAGTTTCCCAAAAGAAAGCTCAGACCCTTGTCAGCTCCTCCAAGCCATGTGAGAAGCAGCTACACTAGCTCTTTTACAGTCTGACTGGTGCAGTAGTAACTTAATTTGGCTGATTCTATAATTAAGAAGATACTTAGACTTGTCAGCAACAACACAGCCAGTTTGTTCTAAGTTTAAGCTCCATGACAAGGAAGATAGCAATCTTCAGGCTTCTGAGCATAATACATTAATATAATTGTTAATAGCCTGGTGTAATTTTTTTCTCAATTTTCTTTTTTTTTTCCCACCTCCTTTCTTCCATTTTTTTTCATGTTCAAGACAAAACTGCATTAGAAATAGCTCTTATCATTTTAATAGCCTTTAAATTAGGCTGGCACAGCCTTAAATAAAGAGATATTTTGTGGGAGAAAAAAAAGAAAATAGAGAAACTGTTTGTAAAACATAACTCTTGTGCCCAAAGGGACATATCATTTTCATATTTTAAATCTGAATGCATTTTAGTTATTTTGTGTTTTTGCAGCAATCAGTTCACATTATGAGAATAGGGTAGTATAATTATGGAAATTAAGTACAGATTTCAGTTGAATGAACTCATCAGATGGAATTACAGCCTTTCTAGATTGGTCGTCTGGCTTTATGTCAGATGATTTGCATAAAACATTTAGCTTAATGAGAAGTAAACAACAAGACTGCGGAATGTATTAACCCAAGGGGGTCTGAGCTGACATGTAAGAAATATTAAGGTTGTAGCTTTTTTTTATTTTAAAGACAAAAAGGAAGCCTTGAGAGCAGATTAGGGACATAAAGGTAATTCTGGCTTGGATCATAATTCTTCATGAGTGGTATTTTTCACCACCTACAGTCATACACTGTAAAGTAATTTTTCAGGTTTATTTACTTTCAGTTGCCTGTAAGCAAAATCTGACATAATCTAGTTACCCTGTCAGATAGTGTTCATGGCTGCAAACATGTCTTTGTGTTCAGCAGTTGAATTTTCTTCTGGTCAGTGGTCTGGAACTTGCTCAGATTACGTTCTGGGATATCTAGTCATTTATCCATAATCTCTGGAGGACCTAATTTTCATTGGGAAGTACAAAACCAAACCTTATTTTTGCATCTTTAATCATTAAACTCAGAAATGCTACCATCCTAAAAGCATATTGATAGCAAGTCGACTTAATGCACAGAATATTAAAGTGCTCTTTCTTTCTGTTCCCATGGCAGCATCTACTTCTGGGAAGGGATTCTCCAGGAGACCTACGCAAAGTACATGAGAGGTACATTGAAATCACTATTCTTCCTGTTAAGGTTTTCAGGTTCTGCCTGTGGGCTGCCTCCTAGCCTGGTTACAGCTTGGCATTAGCACAGTACTATTAATTCTATATTTCATCTCATTGTACATCACCTCTTGATGTGTCTCCCTCTTATATTGGAATTTGAATGTGGCTGTTTACCATAACCCAGTGTTGTACTTGCACTAAGGGAGCCTTGTTCTCTGCCTACAGCGCTGTGAGGTGTGAAGTAGAAAGACTGTAGAAGGAAGCAGAATTCCTTCCCTAATATTTAAGAGACTTAGGACTTAATTAAGCCTTCAACACTGTACCTCCAACAAGAGTAAGAATGTGGACAGATGATCACAAGAGACCAACTTAGCACATCTTAAGACATAACCACTCATTAGCTGAAAAATTACCACCCTCAGCAGGTGGGCAGCATTGCCTGTGAATGCAGTTGCTTCTGATCATCTGGCCATACCTGTAGACCCTCTTCAAACTACAGTCTCTCTGATTGCAAATAAGGCACTTGATCACTTGAAAGAAATGTCCCCAGTTAAGAATATACCATTCACCATCCTCACACAGGGAAAAATAAAAGTCTGCAAAGGCAAATTAAGCCCTGTTGTTCTATATTTCATTTAACCCCCACATGTGAACATTTCAGGGAGCAACTCAGATTAGACAGTAAAGAAATTCTATGGCAAGTAATTTGATTAACACAGTCCTGACTTAGAGCCATGAAATAAACTGCAGTGTTTAGACAGGATCCTGATGGTGGAAATTTTGACTCTTTTTGTATTCTCCAAAGAAAATCACCATATGAGACTGTCTGAGTTGAAGAGCATGAATAAACTTTCATCTAGAAGGCAAGGCTTCTATTACCCTTGCCTAGGAAAGAACAGTACTGGCGGAGATTGCCTTTCCCCAGTTCATGATTGCTAGTGACAACATACTGAGAAGCAACTTACCAATTCATTGAGTTGAAGAACAGCATGCCACATGTTGTGCTTAGATTTCAAAATAAAAAAAATCATATGGCAGTAGGAAATGGAAAAAGCCACTCTGCTTTTGCTGCCACATGTGTTCTTTCTACTGCTGAGCTCTCCTTAATGAAAAATTGGTGCAGGCTTGAAGAAGCAGAGCAAGAGATGTGAAAGAAATGGTGGTGTGGAAAACTACTGACCCTTGTGTCTAGTTGAATACAGAAGCAGCATAGGTAGGGGGTTCCTTAAAAGAGTATGTCTGAATCTATGAGCTTATGACTGGCTGCATTTAGGGAAACAAAGTGAAATGAGAAAACTTCAGTGTGCTGGATGAATGTGGAGATCTGATGAGAAAAGACGAGCAATAGCAAATTAAAGGCTGACAGTGCAGTGGCCACACAGCCAGCGTGAGAAGAACAGGATCGCTGCTTATTTCAGAAACATGTTATATGAAAAGCCTTTGGGACCTGTCCTGCAGCAATTCAATTCAGTGGGAATTTTGCTTGCTATAATAGCTGATGTGGTGCTCCATTTTGAAGTCAGACCATATGCCATCACCACAAACACCCTGGAGACTCTTTCATCCTTCTCGCTGGTCTGCTGAATATCACTCAGAAAGAAATCAGTATCAAACCTGCAATGGTCTATTAAGAGAAGACTGAACAACTCCCTAACTGTTCATTTTTTTAAATGGGCCCAGTTTCGCCCTTGCGTGACTCTGAGATTCAGGGCCATCTCACCTGCCTCAGACACTCCAGAATGGTCCTGCTCACAATGAGCAATTGCCATCTTCTGTCCTATGGGGAATTTCCTCTCAGGAAAACGATTCCCCTACACAGTCTCAATACAGAAAGTGCTTTGGGATGGTTGGGGTGAAGAAGGCTACAGGAGACTCTGGAGCTGGTGTATTTTAAAGATGTGAATAAAGCTAGTGTCCTTCCTCTGTTACCAGAGATAATGAAAATGATGTGTGTTTCATAGAGCTAGAGTAAATCAGCAGCAAAGCCATGCCTCTTTTTATTTGTAATTCAACTGAATGACTGCTTCGTTCTCTTTGCCTTGGTTTATGCTCTGCTATAAACCTATATGAGGCCCTCAGCTCAATCATCAACTAAATAAAATTATACTTCGTGCTTAATAAAAAGATTCTACCCATTGATCACAAAATGCTTTCCAAAGGTAAATGAACATTCAAGACATGGAGAAAAACTATATCCAATTATTTAAGATTATAAAATGAAGCTGAATCAGAATATAGGTACCTAAGTACAAAGTATATTCATGCTCCCTCTTCCTGTCCTTTAGGACCATCCTTCCGGAGGTAATACAGCTTTTACTCAAAATTGCCTTGAGCACCTAAAAATTATATTTCATAGCACATGGTGCAGAATCATCTTTTTTTAAGAGGAATGGATTTCTTGCTCCTAGTTCAGGCTGAACAACTTACACACAATTACAAACACAACATTCAGCAAAATTTTTAACTCAGTGAAACCCGGCAACAAGACAGCCTCTGCCTTGCAGAGAGGGTGATAATACTGCTCATCACTTGATTGGTAGTAGCTTATCCCTTTGAGATACATTATGTCCTAGCTACCTCTAATACCATCCATACCTATAATTTGGGAAAAATAAAAAAATACAGTCTTGCCTGTTACCGTGAATGATTTCCAGCCCCTGCCCCAGGAACAGCTCCCACTTGCAAGTGAGCATGATCAGATGCAGAAATCAGATGTCCACCAATGATCCCTTTGATTGTATTGGTGCGGTCTCCCCTAGCCATTTCTCTCAGAGATTTAGTTCAATGAGTTTTCCCAGAACAGCTATATGCTGGGGGCTGGGAAAGGATCTGAAAGAGGAGATTTCAGAGGAGGAAGGACTATCAGAAAAGGAATACCCTCCAACTGTCCTCTTAAAGCTGGCCCCTGTGCAGAGAGGAATAGAAGATTCATTAAGCCAGAAACGGGAGCACTAGAAAACATACCCTGGCAATTACAGTATTCAGCTGGAATAGTTTGGGGATGTATTTTAAAGATTGTGAACAATGCTGAAGTTGTTTACTGCACGTGGCCACAAGTCACTTGTCTCATAAATCAGTGCTAGAGCTCCTGATGCCTCTACTAGTGCCTTATCCATCTATGTTCCATAGACCTCTCTTTTATTAGCTACAACTTTTTATCAATTCTGCAGCAAATGAAGTTGTAGAGGGGATGAAAATTCCCTGCTCTTTTTGGAACCAAGAAAGGAATGAGGAGGTCACAAACTTTCAGAACTATGGGAAGAAAAACTGTAACAAAACCTGAATCCCTCCAAATCATTCCTTTCTGGTCTGCTCAGTGTCCCCAGGACTTCTTACATCTTTCACCTTCTCCTCATAATGAGGGATCTGAGACTTCTCACTCTCCATGAGAGATCTGCTCATAGTGCTGATAGACAATGCTTTGACATCCTATTCTTAAGGCAGGAAAACAGAATGGCATTACAGGGTACATGATTGCTTTATACTTGGAACATTAAGTGATAACTACATTGATATTGTGAGGGGCATTTTCATACCATGTCCTCTGTTTGAAGTATATAGAGTCGATTAATGTAATGCTTTGAGCTTATTCACAGAAATATTTGCTGTTCATTCCAGAACTTCCCGCCTGTTTTAGATTATGCCTTTTGTGACATAAACTGCTACACCACTCAGAAAAACAAACAACGTATCATGTAATCAAAATTTCTCGTTTGATGCTGTCCGAGGGTGCAGAAGGAAAACTGCGGGTGAAACTGCAAGTGTTAGTTGTGTTTCAACAGCTATTAAAATGTATGAAAATAATATTTAGGTTTGAATAAGCATTGCCACTCCCACACATCAAGCAAATGTGGCATTTCAGAATGACATATTTACACCCAAGAGAAAGAAGAAGGAAACCTCCTTTTGCATGTATCTTCTTCCTCAGCACTTTCTTCCCCTGGGTGTTTTGACTACAGAGCAGCTCAGTCGCAGGGACTGCTTCTGACTTGCCACTTTGCATCATAGAGCAACTGCATCCTCCCTAAAGGCAACCTCTGTGCTGCAGCTTACACATCACAATGAGAAGTGACAGAGACTGAGAATCTAGGCCCAGTCTGTTTTAAAAGCTGACATTTGGGGCACTTTCCTATAATTGATATCATGCTGAATTCTCTCCTTATATAAATCCTTCCTGCCCACACATTTCTGTTTCTCTATTTACTTATTTGGGGGTGGGCTGTGAGGGGTGCTAAAAGCATGCACATTTGAGCAGAGTGTGTGGTGTGGGCGTACTTTTGAATTAACTCCTGTTTGAGGTTTCTCAACAGTTCGATGAGGTTTGTAAAAATGTTAAGAAAGACCTGTTGATTGCATCTGTTTGTAATTACTAGTTGTGGAATGTGAATATACAGTATGTATTTATTGAATTATGCTCTGAATGTGAACAGTATACTGCTGCTTCTTAATTGCCTACTCCGATAGGTGTCTGACAATAGGGCTTTTCATTGCATCCCACTTCTTCGGGAAAAAATAAATACATTTTCTCTTTCTTTTTTTTCTGTTTAACAGTATGCTGACATTTTGTCAGCTAGAGCACATATTTTAGGAAATATTACTTCAATACCAGCGTTGCTTAGTAAAGTTCAAGGGAGGTGGGGAAAGAATCAGCAATAACAGACGAAATTACGCAAAAGCAGATATTATGAATAATTTTAGTGCTTCATGAAGTACCCATGGAGGTCACTGAGACTTTCTGAGAAATTAAAGGAATTTTGCATTAGGTTCTTAATGTTTTGCTTTGTTTTGTTTTCTCCAAAACAAGGTCAACTTTTCTGCCAATGTTAAGTGATGAAGCTTCACTGAAATTTCTGGAAATGCACCAGCTTATGCCTGAAGAATATGTCATCTATAATATTTCTACAGAAAGACTGAACTCAAGCAAAATGTGTCTATATGAAGGTTCCTTACCCATGTCACAAAACCAATTTTACAGCAATCATACTCATTTATCCATCTATGCACACAAACACTCCTCACAAGTCTTAAAGTGGCAAAATTCGTCTTTGTCTTATGGCATACCCTTGGTTCCATTCCTTTATAAATATCTTAAATACAGATAAAGATGTATTTATTACACCTGCAGTCATTCACACTATTTTAAAAGGAGCTTTAGCGAAGGACACCTTAGGACATGGTTTAGAGATATTGACAAATCTGATTTAATGCATTACCACATCCCACATGTGACTGTAGCAATTTTATATCTTTGACAATAAAGGAGACATGCAGCCTAATTGAATTCAATTTAGAAGGGCTGTAGAACAAGCCAGATACAGTGGAAATTCTGTATGTTATAGTTGTATTGTAGCAATTTTTTAACAGTAGCTGAAACTCATTTCCACACTTCTGACTTAACAAAAGAAAACACAGCCAGGGCTCACAAGTATAATTAAACTGGTATTCATCATTCAGCAATGAAGAGTACCATAGCACTGTGAAACAAAATCTCTTGCAGGGGGTCTTTGCTCTTCTGTTTCAATTTCCTGAAGGCCAAGACAGTTGAAAGCAGATAAGCAAACATCCCTCCAGAAATGGGAAATAAGAATGTATTTCTGCAAAAGACTGGATAAGCAGTAGCATAGCAATGAAACTATTGAAGTGTTTACAAATACTTCAGAGGAATGCTGTGAATTTTGGGAGATGGGGACTCTGCATACAGGTGGACAAACTCATTTTCTTTTGAGGAGCTAATCCAAATCCTGCTGAAATACACGCAAAGAACTGTACTTCTTTGGATTTGATAATGTCCCATGTGATCTATAGCCACCTGTGTCACCTATAGGACCATGAGGCCACAATAATCATTACAATGTTTCCATATCATATATGGGAAAGTTTAAGTTACAGACATCTCTGTGGGCCACCAGCAGAACAATCATTTCCCTTACACCTCTAAATCACTGAAATAACCACAGAACTGTTCTTCCAAA
Organism: Burhinus oedicnemus; assembly: GCA_008921705.1. Lineage (NCBI taxonomy): Eukaryota > Metazoa > Chordata > Aves > Charadriiformes > Burhinidae > Burhinus > Burhinus oedicnemus. Next base: position 1,715,989 of record VFFE01007004.1, read on the forward strand.
TGAACTGTTGCAAGTAAATAAACCCTAGCAGTCTTAGAGCCCAGAAACAGATACAGCTGACAAGGGGGCTGACTTGTTTTCACAATCACTGTCATCCCTAAAAGGGAAAAAAACCCACTGCATTTGAGTAGAACTCTCTCATTGCAGGCAACAGTTCTTAACGGCTCTGTACTGCTGCAGTGTCTTGAGTTATCTCTGAACATTAGTAATGCCGAAGACAGCGCTAATAAATGCCGTGTGTGCAGCATTGTTATCTGCACTGCACCAAGTTTGCATGCATTAGCAAAGCAAAAGTTTTAATCATTTATGTAAATGTATGATGTAGCACTTTATGGCATATTAGTGAAGTATTGATTGCTGTTTGAGACTTGTGTTTATGCGTTCTGTGCTAATGAAATTTGTACCAAGGACCAAATTGGACAGTGATGTCAATATACGTACATATAAACAAGGGTTATTTTGCAATGGTTCAGTCTCCACAATTATTTTGAGTAGTTTTATGGGAATAAAAGCAGTAAGCAGTAAGCTAGTTAAACTATCCTCTAATGACCAATGAAAACAATCCTGATTTTCTGTTTTAAATGCTTACTTTACAACATAAGCTTCAGCCAAGCAGCCTTTCCCAAATCTTTTGCATTGTCAAAGTGTTTTGGCTCAAAATGAATGCACAAAGAGTGGCTCCTGAGACAGAGGCAAAGGCATCTGTTATGCAGCATGTTGCATCCAAAAGCCACCTGTGTGTTCATAGATAATGCGAGGCATTCACATGTCAGAATGGATCCTTTGTGGGATTTTCTGAAGTTATATCTAAATAAATTTCTTCTGCCAAGTACATTTGATGGGGTCTCCAACCAAATGATAACATGATTTTTCTGAGTCCCTATTAAGTCAACTGCCTCAATGTGTGTTTCTCACCTGCCTATCTGCTTTGATTTTCATCGTTGTTATTCTTTCCTTCTTGCTTCAGCCAGGCTTTCTTATTTTGCTGACTCCCTTGCTATTGCACAGCCTTTACTTTCTAGTTCTCTCACATTTATCTCTGAATTGGACCAGAATTCAGGTGGAGGGGATTCTCGGCTGATGCTGCTTTCGCAGTCTGTATTGGCTCTTCAGTGTTACTCAGAAGCCAATAGTAAGACTAAAATAGTCTTTGACACAGCAGCTGGAATTATGGTCACCTTTCACCAGATTTAATAACAGTATTAGAAGAGTTACAAGAATATGACTTCTGAAAATCTGGCTTTCACAGCTGAATTCAATAACTACCCTTAGGTTTTCAAAAAAATAACAGCAGTAAAAAAGTCCAAGACTTTTGGGGTGGGGCAGGGAGCAGGAAGTATAAAGTAGTGCTGAGAGGAACAGAGTTTCATTGACCCTTCGAAAACGTTTCAAATTTTGAAAATGTTTAGATTCTTGAATACAACAAAAGGGAGGCAAGGCAGGTTGGTTTGGTATGTGAATATGCTTATGAATTAAGCACATATGAATAAAGCTTTGTGTTCTGTCAACATGGTAACCTCCTGCCCTCAAAATCAGAGGAATCCTGACTGATGGATGAAGCGGGCAAAGGAATGCCCTGATCACTGCCTTGTTTCCTTTTGTGACTAGGTAGTACACTAATGAAATTCTACCTTAGATTCAAGACATCCTTTCTGTCAAAAGTAGTAAATATATTCCCATGAAAAGCTTTTGTTTCAACAGCACTACCTTTTTCCCACAGCCAAATTCCAACAGGTTCTGCCGACTAGATATAAGGAAGAAATTTTTTTACAATGAGGGTGGTGAAACGCTGGCGCAGGTTGCCCAGAGAGGTGGTAGATGCCCTATCCCTGAAAACATTCAAGATCAGGTTGGACAGGGCTCTGAGCAACTCGATCTAGTTGAAGATGTCCCTGCTCATTGCAGGGGGATTAGACTAGATGACCCTTAAAGGTCCCTTCCAACCCAAATTATTCTACGATTCTAAGCAAATGTGGGTAACAATGCTATCAGAGACAAGAAGATGGGTGAGGATAGAAGTCTAGTCTACCTTGCAATTTAAGCTCTGTATCCTTTCTAAAAAGGACTTCAAGACCTTGTTTAAAGGTCTTTGCATTCAATAAACAGACCACAGTGATTTAATGAACTTTGAATCATACACTGGGTGCTGATGTTGGACTACAAACATTGAAGACTGAAACCCTGTTTCCTCGCTAATGAGGTACAGCCTTGTGACAAAGCTCACCCATACTGCTAGCCAGCATGCCCCAGTTCAGTGTAAAGGGCAATTTCCAAACAGAGCCATTTGGTTTCTGTGCTGACACTATTAACAATTATGCCAATGGCAATAACACTTTTCATACAGTGGACACCTGTATGCTTGGAATAGGATAGAGAACATCAGCTCATTTCATTTTGGCTTGCGAATAGCTGCAGGTGGGAAAGCTATTTGCTTGCTTACAGCACAGAATGGACTTCAAGTAGGAAGGAAAAGGTTCTATTATTTCACAGCCCCCTCCTGTCCTTTCCATATATGCTCATTTAGGATTTAGTAAGACCCAGATGCAAAATGAAATATGTTCCTCAGGAAAAAAAATCCAGAGTGACTTTATACAATTCTGTAAATATTCTCAGGCCACAGAAATCAAAGCACTGCATTGTGTGGCTTGACTACAATTTGTCACAGCACAGTTATCAAAGGCACTGCACTAAATTTAATAGAGCTATATTTACAGAAGCAGGAATGCTCCACAGTGAAATCAAATACTAAAAGCATGGACAGGATCCGAGTTCTGGTTCAGACTTGTATGTGAATCCACAAAGATCAGTTAAAACTCTTTCTGTGATGGATTTGTTTGGTTATCAGGTTGTTATATTTCTTTTAAAAAAACTCAGGTGAAGTATGGGGGGTGGGAGGGAATGGTCATAGCTGGATTCTGATGAGCAGCTGAGAATGCTTTGGGGGTTTCAAGGACGGTAGGCAGGAGATTTGCGGCACAGCCGAGAACCTGTGGCTCATGATAAGAATGTGAAGAGCATATAATCAGGCCCCAGAGAAAAAGGAAAAACATTTCTGGAGCCATAGGGAGCTGGGTTTGCTGCAACTCAGAAACTTACTGAATGAACCAAAACCAAGCTTGGAGGCAAGAACCCATCGGCTAGGACACAGTGGAAAAAGGAGGCATTCTATTTTCCCTCCATTTTTAAAAAGGAGACAAACTACATTTAACTACATATGAGTTTCAGAAAACAGTAATTTGTGAAGCACTTTCAGATCTTCAGAAAAGAAAAACTGTGTCCTAGGGAGGAAGAAAAAACAGCAAATGAAATTGAGTGGTAGGAATAAAAACATGACATGACATCACCGTACAGTTATTTTCTACGAATGGTCTCAGACAATATTCAAAACATGGTTAGTGAAAATCAAAATGCTTTTCTCAGCCCACGTCATTTCCCCGTGCTTCATCTCAACCAACAATTTTGCAGCCACAACCAAATAGGCCTTTTAGTTTATGATGCACAGAGCAGAACAAGACAAGCAGACTAAATGTAACAGAAACTCATTTTTTGTCAATAAAGTAAGGAACTATGAAAGGCAAGACTTCCACTAGGACAGACACAGTTCTACCTACCAACAATTACCTAACCTTGCCTTTGAAGTAGCCATGGTCAAAGAATGTTTACTCCCCACTGTACTGTGCACGTGGCTGCAAATGGAAGACTAAGGTTTTGGAGAGGTCTCTCAAGTAAGACCAGGGAAAGCAAAAGAAAGCAAAAAGAGACAGAGAAAACTCAGTATGTTCCATCTTAGCTCTGGTGGGCATAGTGGCAGCTGTAAAGAAAGACTCAAGGATGCAAAGCGACAGTGGCAGATGCAGAAATCAAGCATATGCTGAAGGAATCATCACAGTACTGTCACTCAGCAAAGACATAGATGTCTGCCTCTACAAGAGACCTGAAGCAGGATGCAAAGTCCCCGCCACCCCTAAACCAACAACTTTACGCAGTGCCTTGCAAAGCCCTGGACAAAATCTCACCTCTGAATTGGGATTCTGTAGTGCAGATGCCACTCTGCAGACAAGTAATGCACCTGCACTGAATTGCAGCCAATTTCTCAGAATAAGAGTTCTTCCTCCTTGATTTGCATATGCCAAATAATATGCCCTTTTTTTGCTGTAAGGCTGCATGTCTTTAAAAAAACCTAATTTTTAAATAGGAGGCACAAATTTTCTTTTTATTTCTGTCATATAATGAAGCCAAATTTTTCTAAAATATGCCTTAATCAATAGAAAAATAAATCATTTTGTATAGAAGCTGCTATGAAAGATGAAAAAATCATTACTTTTATCCCTATTATTATGTAATCTTAATTAATTATATTTTTAAAATTACTTTTGTCCTGCCTTATAAAATGCAGAACTCTACTGTTTATCTTGTTATATCTAAATTAGCAGCATCCCCAAGCAGGTGTTACATTTGGAAGACAACATATTGTAAGCAATTAGAGAATTGTATGTAAATACATAATTTGTCTGAGGAAAAGAAAGCTCTTTGGTGTGATTAAGTATCATTTAAAAATTTTGTGTTAAAAAAAGGTAAACAACTTCCAAACTGGATGATGCAGGATTGGAAAATGTGCTTCCCTGAAGGATCAGCCCAAGGAGCACATTGTGTGTTTCTCTGTGATCAGCTGGTGAAAGTTCAGGTCTAAGCATGCTGTCTCATTTGGCAATCTTCGTTCCCGAGAGACTTTGCTCTTTGAGGAACTGTTGAACTAGAACATGATTACTTCTCCACTAGCTGCTCCTTAATAAGAGTACATACGTATTTGTGGCGCACACACACACATGCTCTTGGGATACTCTCACCGGCTCGGGATGAAGAAGGCTGTGATAGGAAGCATGAGTAGACAGGGAATGCAAAAGCAAAGGTGGACAGACATGTTCTGATTTTTGCCTGAAAGCCTACAGATGTTAAAACTGAGCCCATGTAGAGATATTTTTCCCAGTAGATTTTACCTAGAGTTTTGTACTCTCATAGGATTAAAAACACCCTCAACTTCATAACACCCAGAAGGGGAAGAGAGCCATAGCCTTTTAGACAGTTGGAAATACATAATACCCACGCAGTCATTTAGATCTTGGCTTATAGACCCAGTGTAAAACTCCGCAGGGAATTTGTGAAGGGCCTTGGAAAACTCCTGCACTCCACAGTGCTCCCACGAGAGCGTAAGTGGAATTAACCTTATTTTACTACTGGATAAACCATTGTGAAAGAGAAAAAAGGAGCGAGCGTTCTCTCTGCCTAATTTTGGGTGTCCACAGTTTTCCAAATGAAGGAAAACACCCACCCTGATGGATCTCTCCTGTCAAATGAACACAGTTTAACAGGAAGCACAATGAAAAAGAAGTGATTTTTATTCCTGTTTCTGCCACTAAGCATTGTAACTTACAGGCTCTGTGGAGACTTGCCACATAAATTAGGACCCCTGAGGCCCCAAGTGGTTGAAATCACTTATCAAGAATCCTACACCAAATAAGTAGTAAAAGCAGAATATTTTATTTTTTCCACCCCAGTCTTTATTGGCATTGTCTATTAGGCACACTGGTGTACTTGTAGCAATCTTAAGAGCAGAACTAGAGACTTCCATCAGGGCTGAGGTTTCCCTCTCTCTCAAGTCAGATATCTGTTATGCTAGTGATTGCTACAGGTAGCAATAGTGACTACAGCATGACCATAACCACAGCAGCAGAATGTGGCTTTGCATTAAAAGACTGCCTACCCAACCAATACAGCCTGCTCAACCGAGGAGAAAATTCTCCAAATCAATTTTATTTCTTTTCAGGGCATAGGAAATACATCCATCTTCCCCTCTGACTACCTATCTTAGATATAGATTGCCTCTCTCATAGGACAAGGAAGAGCTGAAGTCCAAGAAGTGAAGTTTTCCTAGTGGAAAAACATGAGCTATAATGTTAGATCCATTTTAAATATGACATTTCAGGATTCAAAGTTAAATAGTTGGGTTTTTTCCTTACAGTTTATGATACAGAGTAAATTAGTTGGGGTTGTTGTATACTACTGCAGCTGAAGTGCCTTTAGTATCTGACCTCATTCATTTGAACTTAGAATGGGTGTCTTTACTATACTGCACTTTGCAATGCAAATATAGCCTGATTTGATTACATAGAAGTTGTTCTGCAAAGATATTCACTGACCCCACTAACAGCAGGAACTGCACTTCTTTGCTAAGGGCAAAAATAAACCTATGAGTATTTCTTTGACCACCTCACAAGGAAATAAAAGTAACTGCAGTAATTTAGGAGCAAATTGATAAACCTGTAAAAGCCTCAGACATTCACACTTTCTCCCTACCAACCATCAAGCTGGTTTCTGCAACTAAGCTACAGCAGTGCTTCGAAGAGTATGTAGTGATGTCATGTCAGTATTTGTACTTGCCATGAAAACAGGCGCTGGAAACTATGTCATATGCATGTCTGTCAAGAAGTGGGGGAGATGCAGGTCTGAAGAACTGGCAACTCTGAATCTTGGCTGAAAAAGCTACTCTCTCCTTTTACTCTGGAGCCTTGATTTTGCCTTGCCTTCACAGATTACAGTGTTGCACATGATGAATAGCATATAGCAAATTAATATTTAAGAATTCAGTACCGAGAGGTAATTACTCAGCTAGCACAGGCTCACATTATTGATGCTTGGCTCCTTAAGAGGTTTTTTTTGGAGTGCCTATAAACTAAATTAAGACATTTAAAATATTATAGTATTACACATCATTAGTTTTTCTGATCTGCATATTTTAGCAATTGTTTATGTTATGTAGCATGAAGAGCTTTTTCTTGCAAGTTATTTCTGAGAAAAGCTTGGACTCGATTATCCATTTGTAATGTCTGATAAGAGAGAAATTATGCTCCATGTCGCTGCTATGGGTTGCAGCTAAACATAAAAAGTACTGCCTTCATGTCCTCTAAAGATGTATACAGAATCATAAATCTCCAAAGCTCTGGTTTTCCTATGACAGCAGTCCCCAACTCCACCTCTCTCCAACTCTTTAGAAAGCGTCAGAGAAACTCTGTGGGATCTGTTAAATACACCAACATACAGGACACATTCCTGAATCAGGGGACTGTTAGTCTTAGCTTTAGCAAAAGACTGATTTGTCAAATTGCACCATCTGAGGGGTCCAGAGTTAATTTTGCTAGGATAGGAATGGAAGGAACCCATCACCTGAAAGGAAACTTCGGTTGATGCAGAAAGCTGTACCCCTCAGCTCAGTAGTATAGTCCAGCATAAGACGTCAGACTTGTTTTCCACTCAATTTCTAGAGACATAAAAGTATGGATAAGTGTTTGAGGATTCCAGGAAGCAAGAATGGAGTCTTGTTAGACTGGAAGTATCTACAACACATTCAACAGCCTTTGTCCAACATGAGGACATGAGAATGAGTGCCACATTAAACATCATTGCTCTCTGGCATAAAGAAAATCTTTATAATGATAACACACGTCTTTGAAGAAAAAAGAACGGTCCTAAAAGCCAAACCTCGATTTTGACTACCTTAGTCCTCCCTCCTGAAGATCTAAATAGCATCACAAATTCCAAGTCCTTCTAATTCAAGGAGTTTTGTCCTGGCTTTCTACACTCAAAACTTCTGGAAAAATACATTACGTACCCCCTCTACTCCACTCTGGTAAGACCCCACCTGGAGTACTGCGTCCAGCTCTGGGGACCCCAACATAAGAAGGACATGGACCTGTTGGAGCGCGTCCAGAGAAGGGTCACAAAGATGACCAGAGGGCTGGAACACCTCTCCTATGAAGACAGGCTGAGAGAGTTCGGATTGTTCAGCCTGGAGGAGGCTCTGGGGAGTTCTTATAGCAGCCTTCCAGTACCTAAAGGGGGCCTACAGGAAAGATAGGGAGGGACTCTTTATCAGGGAGGGCAGCGATAGGATGAGGGGTAACGGTTTTAAACTGAAAGGGGCTAGATTTAGATTAGATATTATGAAGAAATTCTTTATTGTGTGAGTGGTGACGCACTGGAACAGGCTGCCCAGAGAAGTTGTGGATGCCCCATCCCTGGAAGTGTTCAAGGCCAGGCTGAATGGGGCTTTGAGCAACCTCGTCTAGTGGAAGGTGTCCCTGCTGATGGCAGGGGGGGGTTGGAATTAGATGATCTTGAAGGTCCCTTCCAACCCAAACTATGCTATGATTCTATGGTTCTATGTGCTATTCAAAATGGATTTGGTGCCCCAGTTAATAAAGGTGTTTTGAGAACCTACTTTATTTGCATGCATGGCTGCTTGTGTGTAATGCAACAGATGTATCAGGAGTTTAAAATCACAGTGATATAATGGCTCCAAAAATATCAGGAGCCAAAGTGAAGAAATAGTGTCACATAAAGACATTCAGGGATATAGACCTTAAAAGCGTTTCAAATACATAGGAGAAATCTATGAAGAACTTGCGTTTTACAAGAGATTAATACCAATCTTTGCAGAAGGCCACTGACAACTAGAACAATGTTTGAATTTCTCTGCACAGACCATTTTATGTTGAACCAAAACCACACAAACACCAGTCATAGTTGAATGAGAGAATTAGGATCCTGAGGCCTTATGTGGAATGGTCTTGGGTTAGAGCCAGGTACAGTTGGAATCACATTTGGATCGATGCCAGAGGGCAAGAGGACTGCACAAAAATAATTAAACCAACAATATTTTGCACTGTTAAGCAACAAAGACATGATTTTGAGTGTATAATGTCTATTCGCTTGTAATTGATCCAAATGGGATCTCATTCTTCATAGAAAGGGCTTGGAGAAGGGCCTGACAAATTGTCAGCTTTGTGCTGTACCTACATATGTTCCACAGCATACAGGGGTATAATCTTAAATTAATGCATTTTATAACTCGAGCAAAACTCATCTAGTTCTGTGGTGTAGAACTGAATGGCTGCACTTGGCAGGCATTTGTAAGCATTTAAGACCTCTCTTTATAGGCAAAATAACAAGACTCATCAATCCCATATTGTGCTCTGCAAAAAACAAAACAACAAAAATTCTGAAATTGGAAATAACATTTGTGAAGTAACCTTGCATTAAACAAAAGGCTTTAATTGGCCTTGTTAAATTTTATCTGAATAGATGTTCAACCAACAATTCAGTAGAACTCTCTACATTACCTATTAGTCCTCACTCAGCCTATCAGCACACCAAGTGCTGGTTTATTCTGTGTCCTGGGGTTTAACTGTGAAAGTTTCTGTTGTCATGGTTGTTTCATGATTACATGTTATGATTGGAGGAAAAACTAATAATAATAAAAAAGACACCTACGCTTGACATGGGTGCCCAAACGAAAAGGCAAAGATCTGTGTATCTGTTTTGTGTTAAAAGGTTTGCTTGAAACACAATGCAGGTTCACTGGGAAGAGGTGCAGGAGCTGCAGGACAGTCTGGTGTATAATAGAGCCATCTACCGGAAAGCTGCTGCTGTGTGCTCCTCTTCATCTCACTCACCTGCTTTCTTTCTGCCCCCTCAGAATTAACCCCTCAACATTTACATCCATCTCTTGTTCTGCAAGGTACAGGTGAATACTAAATCTCTGTTGTTAGTTGCCACCTATCTACTATGGGAAAAAGTAAGAAATCTCTGCGTTCAAGCTGGGTTTACAGAGTAATAAGGTCCCCTGCTTTTTGTGAGCTGGTAGTTTACTTAGATGTAGGTCCTGCCACTGACCACACTCCAGTGAAGTTTAAGAAAAGGAAGTCAAAGCAGGAGAAATTTGTTGTGTTGCAAGACCGTCACTTGTTTCTACAGGGAAATGGAAAAGTTTATCTTGCTTTTACAGTGCACTAAAACTTCTTTTATGATGGTTTGATTCAACAAACAGTGCTGAGAATTATTCTTCCTGCTTTATTGTAAGAAATATTGAGTAATCTCAGCTCCTACTGAGGTGGGGTTTTTTTCCTTATTCTTCCTTTTTTCTGCTTTTTTTTCTGGGTTTCTCCTCTTTTTTCTTTTTGAAAGCTGTTTGTCTACCCAGACAAGTGCTTTGTCTGGGTAGCACATGCTACTTTTTCCCCAGCAACTATTACATTTCCTGTAGTAATTTTAAATGAGGTCTTAGATTAAAAGAGTTATGATCAGCCACCATTTTAAAGACAGCCAGAGTTGCATTTGCATCTATCTTAATCAAGGTGCTTGGTAAGTGAAACAGCACTCCTAAAATGAAGCTGATGGCTTTTCATGTCCTGCAAAATGACTTAGATAGACAATAACTGAACAAATACTCTAATCTGCTTTGATAATATTTTTAAATTTATATTTGAGCTTATCATTGCATTGGTGTTTCCATGCAATAAGCCTTCATCCTATGGAGAGGAATAGTTGATGAGGTCAAATGATGCTGCAGTGAATTGGTGTAAACACAATTATTAATGCTGCAGAAGGACTCTGTTCTTCAGATAACTGAGGAAAGAGAAAAACTGTAATTTAAACACAGTTCCACATAGCTCATCAAATTTCAATTTTATTAAACATTATATATAATATACATATGTGTACATAATAAATATATTAACTATTATATTTAGTAGTACGTTATTCTTTTTTAAGAATTTTATGGAACCCAGTAGGACAAAGTTCTTCTCTGTGCTCAACCTAAACTCTTGCAGATTGTAAGGGCAGCTGTGCCAGAATAAGGGCAAAGAACTGCAGGGTTTGGATCAATACAAACAGAAAAAATGTGGAAGTTTCTATAGATGCAACATAAATAATTATGTTCACTAGGAAGCTGCTTTTAGGACCCCACACCAATCATAAGGACCTTGTGGGAGTGCACATATCCAAAAGCCAAACTGGCACAAACCCGGAGACTGAATCCTGCTTTACAGCTCAAATGGCAGGTACATCAAAATAAAGGAACACATACTGTCAGTGAAAAGTTAATTAGTTGTTCTTTTTTTGAAGGGTGCATTTTCAGAAATGTGTCAATAGTTCATTAAAACTGTACATACAAATCACCTGGCAGCTACTGATTGCCTACTGCAGGCAGTTGTCAATTAACTCTGTTTAATTTGCTTATTTACTCTTGAATTTGACACTTTAGAGTTGGCAGAGAAGCAGTATCTGTCTAACCAAACCTATATATGTGATCTTCTGCCTGAAGGGTGTAGGCAGTACAGCCCTGCTACCAAATGTGGTTGTAAGTCTTTGCCTCTGAGCATCCATGAGAGTGTAGCAGTCAAATGAGTTGAAATCAAGGACAACTAGAATGAAATCTAAATTGCAGGAGTGAAGCAAGGTTTTCTATGATGGGAGCTTGTGAGAAGTGGTAGGTGTGGGTGTGCTCTCACAGCATTTGGAAAGGGGAGTTTACACTGCTGAGGAGAGCTGACAATCAAATTTAAAGAAATAATAACTATAGGTTACTGTCTTTCCTCCCTCCGCTGAAGGAATATGTCTCCCCTGTCTTACTTTCCTTCCTAAGCTTGTTCCTCCCACAGATGATGTAGTTAGAGGAAAGCTGTCAAACTATCTTTCTAAATGAAAAATTGTTTCTTTCCACCAAATCATTTAATCTTCAAAAAAGCATCCTTACTTTCAACTTCATGGAAGATTTTTCTTAGAACCATTTTACCACCATTTAAAAAAAAGTATTTTATCTTTTTTTTTCTTCCCTTAAATCCTGAAATCATGATGAGCTTGTAATTAACCACAGTTTGTAGAGGATATGTGAAACTATTATGCTGTACTGTAAGGACATACACTTTATCAAGGTTTGAGCATGGTCTAATTAATAGAGATCGCATGCAGCCCATTAATTAACTCAACATGGTAATCAAACATCCAGAAATACTGCTTAACTAACCCCTGATGTACCCAAGGGCAATGCATTCACTGAAAATGTGGTATGTCATATTGCTGCATGGAATACAACAGTGTTACCTTTGAGGGTGGGGTACTCAGGGGTTAATTTAACAGAAACCATACAATAGCAAAGAATGTATTTTTATGTGAATATAAGTGCCCACAAAAACACTGAATTAGCCTTAATGGAAAGTTAAGGATCACCACCTTCATTAAATCACAGCTACAGATCTTAGTCCCTGTCCTATGTTGCCCATACTGATCTAGACAGATTACCTCAAATGCTGAGAACCTTCCCAAGTGCAAATCCTCTTATTTATTTGACCTATTTAGGAAGGCTTGTGGTCAGTGTGAGCACCTAGGTATAGTTATCTCCCTGCTTTGGCTGATCAAGGATACAACTGCACAAAGATTTCCTGGGCAGCAACCTCCACCTACTCATCTTCTTGCTTTAATTATTCCCCACTATCTCATCATCCTCCCGTCATGCCCTTGCAGCAGGGAGTAGGACAGTTCCCCAGTGATTCATGTTAGAGCTCCACAAACAGCTCCACAAACAGCTCCACAAACAGCTCCACAAACAGCTGGCACTACTAAATGGGCAGCACGGAATAAGAAACCATAGACAGGGCTGTTCAAACCATCACTGAACATTTTTTCTGTTGCAGTCTAAAAGTTAGGCAGCTGTTCAGAATACCTGTAATGATATGTAGTAATACAGATATTTCTAGAAGTTATGTTAGCCCACCTATCTCAGGAACTTACAATGGGATGATCATCTTTGGAGAGGCTTAATTCTTTCCATTGGACTGTAGAGAGAACCTATATTCCTAAATCAGACCAGATTTACCGTATACATGGGAAAATTAAATGGTATAAATTTCCACTTGAATACATAAACATGACTCAACAGTGGCCATCTAATAATCAACAGTAGCAATTATCATCTTCATGGAAATTACAAAAAGAATCCATTCTATGTTAATATTTAGGCCATCAGTTTATTTTCAAGTCCCTTGAATCTCCTTTGTCTCCTTGGCAGATTGCTGTTTCACTAGTGCTATATTTGGGTGAATCATAACTTAACAGAAACCGTCACATTCCTGTTTTATAGGATCCCTCACACTGAGATGAAGGTCACTGGAAAAACAGAACAAAACAAAAATAACTGAGCTAACAAAAAAATTAATTCTAAAGCAGTTTCCCCTGCTCTGATTCAATGTACTTATATTACTAAGTAAATCAAACAGTAATAAAGCATTGTCTTCTGACATGAAATCACCATGCTATAATTCTGCTTCTAATCATTTGTGGTGCTAGGAGACAGTGAACGCTATCATTGCAGACTGTGATCTCATTCAGCCTCATGGAATTTTTATACCAGAAGGGAATACTACATTTATCTATTTGACTTCCAGTATAATCCAGGTCAAAATATGTCACTTGGTAACTCCTGCATCCTGATCATATTTTGTGGTAGGAGTTAGAACAGATTTTTAGAAAGATAATAAAATGAAATAATGAAAATTCTTCTATAGCTTTCTGCCATTCATCCCAAAGTTTGGCTACTTTCTGCGTGAAATTTTAGCACCTGAAGTCTGACCTGAACGTGTGCTGGCTCCAATTGTCTGCCACCAGGTCTCATCCTGCTTTCAGTTGCTAAGTATTTTGGCTCAAAGTCAGCACAGGTCAGTTATTTTTCCTATAGGGCCAGATCTTCAATTTGAATAAGTGACTATACTTTAAGCAAAGTTAACCAGATCTTATCCTGACTTTGCTTGTGAAATTAAGGAAATATCTGCTGTGCTCTCTGACACAGGCTTTAATCAAAGTACATCAAAACCTTCATTTCAACCAGATTAATATGTTGATTACCTTGAGTTTTCCACATCAGATTCTTGTATGTATATTCTGAACCTCTTCAGAAAGGAAGTAGTGGTGGGTTGACCTTGGGCTGCCTCAGACACCCACCCAGCCCCTCTTCTCACTCCTCCGCCTCAACAGGACGGGCGGAGAAAATAAAATGAAAAAGCTCATGGGTCAAGATAAAGACAGGGAGATCACTAACCAATTACCGTCACAGGCAAAGCAGATTTGACTTGGGGAAAATTAATTTACTGCCAATTAAAATAGATTTGGATGGTAAGAAAAAGACAAAACTAAAACCACACCTTCTCCTCCCCGCTCTTCCCCAGGCTCTGCGTCACTCCTTCATTCCCAACTCCTCTGCCTCCTCTCCCAGAGCAGCACGGAGGGATGGGGACCAGGGGGTTCGGCTCAGTACCTAATGGCTCCTTTCTGCGGCTCCTTCCTCCTCACACTTTTCCCCTGCTCCACCATGAGTCCCCTCCGCGGGCTGCAGCTTCCCTCAGGACATACCCACCTGCTCCTGGGTGGGATCCTCCAGGGGCTGCAGGGAATCCCTGCTCCAGTGCCTGGAGCCCATTCTCCTCCTCCTCCTCCTCCACCGCTGCTGCCCCTGGGGTTCCCACTGCTCTCTCACACTTTTTCCCCTCACTCCCAGGCCGCGTTTTGCCCCTTTCTTAAACACACTTCCACAGAGGCACCACCAGCCTCGCTGAGGGGCTCGGCTCTGCCCTGTGGCAGGGCAGCAGCGGAACCGGCTGGAACCACCTGGAACCATCTGGAACCAGCTGGAACCGGCTCTGTCCAGCACAGGGCAGCCCCGCCTCTCCTCACAGGGGCCCTGCAGCCCCGGCTTCAGCACCTGCACACCGACAACCTGGGCAGAAACTTTAAAAAAAGAGGCGCAGTTTCCAAAAGCTGACATGATGTTGCTCTGCCAGATCATTAGTTCTGCCGTTCGTAAAGCAGTACAACCTGCCTCATCCTACTTGTCTACATAGTCAGGCATCGGCCTCCTCCGTTGCCACATTAGTCTGAGCGGTCACAAGCAGCTGGGTACGTGCGATGTCCTCCACACCATTTCAGATTAATTCAGTTCTATTATGCAGCACTCACTGGAGAAGTGTGGCTGAAATTATAAGCCTGGGTCTTGTTATACTCAAAGCAGACATTGGACAACTTCCACCCACCACACAACCCCAACTTGCTACTGAAATCAGCCCTTTGCCTCATTCACACCAGCAGACCTTCGCTGGAGTTTCTGTGCCGAGCCCCGGCGAGACCCCAGAGGAACTGGAAACTTCCCCCGAGCGCCGATTCCTGATTTAAAGCTCCCTTCCACAAGCTATCGTCGAGGCAGTTTGGGAGCCATTTAATATGTACAACACCGATTTTGTATAGCGATAATTGTTTTTAATCAGAATGTTGTGCAGTACCAAGTCAAACACATTACAGAAGTCTAAATATATTATGTCAACACAGCTACTTTAAATTAAGCAGAGCTAGGCCCAGCTCAAGAGCTCCACGGAAAACAGCCATTCATTAGGAAGTAATGTTGATTTAGTACTAACTATCTTGCCCCAGAAGAACCATTATCCGAATAATGTTTCTTGGGATGGATCTATGAGGAGGGAAAGAGAAGAGGTTTAGGGACTGTGGCCCCTCTATTCGCTATGTGATGTGGGGTACGGCCTTTCTAGTATGGTAGAGGATATAGCAGCATTTTATGTGCATCATAGCTACATTCAGTCCTGATGATGCCATCACCATTATCTTTTCAATAGCATAGATAACAGATGTCATCTCAGTTGTCTGCAGTAATTAAACATCAAGGCACCTTTTCTAAGTGCACCCATGTTATCGGGGGAGAGGGACAGTCTTAAAAGCTGTCCAGGGGTTAATTTTGTAGATATATTGCTTTTTAAAAAATGGTTCATAGAAACATTTTGTATAGACAATAATGGACTCATTTGTCAAAGGTGCTGATCAATGGAGGCAGCGTCAGAGCAGCAGAGGCTATACAAGCGTAAGAGAAAGGGTCACCGAGCTACTGTCTCTGCCGTTCCGCTGCCATGAAACAGAGTTCACTGCTTATGCATTCCTGTGCCACTTATTTGAAATCAATTTAAATTGGGTACTAAAAGTTGTAGATGCCGTTCAACATGCAGAAAACAGACACAGAATAATGAAAAGGGGACATGGCATGAGTAAACAGGCTCCTGTCTCCAGTGGTTCCCTCTTCTCAGTGGCTTTTGTGGTCTCATCAGGTAAAAAGGGAGGAAAAGAAAAGAAAACCATTTGCTTCAGCTGGCAGGGGGGAATCAGGAACAAATTTTCCCTAAGCACCACTCTAAGTGAATTAAAGTAACTAACTAACCTTAATGATTGCTTTGGAAGAGACAGAATCCTTTGGTATTTTACTGCTCCTTTAATTCTAAATGGAGGAATAAGCAGCACCTGCTTTTCCTCCGTTTCATCCTCTTCACTCTTCAGACCACAACTCTAACAATGCTGTATTTTAGCCCACACCTCCGTGCCTGCATGAGTCTAAAGCATGCATGGCCCTTCACAATCTGCTGGTGTTAAAGATACCATTTGGATTCCTAAGAATTTTAAGAGCTTTATATTTTCCACTTTACAAAACCAAACCAAAGGCTCCCCCAGCAAAATATATAGCGTCTTTTTCAACAAAACAGAGCAAATATGGAAATTTTCAGACCATATAAATAATGGAAATGAACCAACAAAGAAAACATGAAAAAATGGCAGCTTAAAAGCTATTTCCAGATATTATTATGTTATGTATTCATAAAAGAAAACTTCCCTTCGGTTGCGAAGCCTGAGCCTAATGATATAGGTGTCTGAAACACCTACTGGAATGGAAAATTGGCTCTAGAACAGAGTTTTCACATGTCATTATCACTAATCTGCCAGAGCCAGCATCTCAAGGGGCAAGAACTCTCCCTAGCCTTCCTCATCCTTCCTACAGAGAACCTTATGATCCAAAAAACCTAATGCAGCAATAAATTCCATACTGTCCCTCACATAATGCTCTCTTTTTCACATGTCCATATTGTTGCTGTCCCTAGCATGGCAGCACTGGGCAGTGAAGGACAAGAGTACACTTTAGCAAAACTTGCACGCACCAAGAAATAGTCAGTGACTGCTACATAAAGCTAACCACATTACAGAAACGAACTTCCTTTAAGCCCAAGAGCACGTCCCCTTGCATAGTAATTTGCAACAAAACCATTCAACAACATTATGGTTATGGTTCATTTTCATTGAACTAACTGTATTTTTTCAAGAAAAGAACAGAGACTCCAAAGAGTATGGAAGGAGCTGACGCCCAGTCACCTTTACCGTATGCAGAGAGAATCTGCATGAATGGGAGATGAGAGGGAGTGTGTATCCAGCAGAGCTGTTCTCCCAAACCACTCCTGG
Source organism: Burhinus oedicnemus (assembly GCA_008921705.1). NCBI lineage: Eukaryota > Metazoa > Chordata > Aves > Charadriiformes > Burhinidae > Burhinus > Burhinus oedicnemus. The sequence continues at coordinate 1,733,161 of VFFE01007004.1, forward strand.
GTAGTGGCAGGTTCAGTTTCAACAAGCCAGCAGGTCCCTACCTGCTGTCCCACAGCTAACCTTTCACAGAGAGGACTATGGTTCTTCAGGCAGGGAGTGCCGGGAGCCCAGCATCCTTCTGTGGTCTTCTGCACAGAGCTGTGAAATCCTGCACGTGAACCACATTTTTCAGACCCTTCTAGATCAGTAAGCAAAAGAGGAGATTAGATTTGCCTGTTGTGTGACAACTGTTCAACATGCAAAGTGCAGGCTTCAGCTGGAACCATTAAAGGCAACTCACCATCATGTTCTCCCCATCCTCTGTGTGATGTTTTACAGCCTCTTTCTTTCATAGGATCATGGTTTTGGACACAACCCAAGGTGCACCATGTGTGGTGGCTTGTGCTATTTTGAACAGTGAAGTGGAACCACCCACCACCCTGGCTAAAATTCAGATTAATTAGGACCCCTCCAGTCTCTGCTTTCTGATGATTAAAGGCTAGAGATCGCCTGTAGAGATGACACCTGTCAGCATGAGTTATCCCAATACATTAACCACACATTCAGTGGGGGGTGGTTTGTTTTTTAACTAAAGGAATCATTCTGTTGAATTCAAGCAGTTTTAAGTACCACCAGCATACTTCTTCAGCATAGGAAGTTATTACAAAGCTATAACCCATTTTGAAAAGGGAAGACAGCAAGGCCAAATAAAACTGGCAGGTTTGGAAATTTAAATTCAGTGGCAGTTCAGGTTATACACTACACTTAGGTAAAAAAATCCTAATTCTATTTTAAAGGCTCATTTTCCACAAATGGCTGAGCTGTTTAAGTTAAAGTGAATAAATACCTAATGAACCATTAAAGTCTATAAGACTGTATGGCCTCCAGGCACTGGTACCTGGATTCAGCCAATTATAGTTCCATAAGATAAGATGAAGACATCAGGTTGTTATTGGAATATATAAAGGTTGAAGACACTGTTAATAAGTCACTACAGGATGTGATAAAATGGTTTAAACTGTTTAAAAACTCTCAATGTGTTTTGCTAGACACATTTTTACTGCTAGGTTTTTTCCCCCGTAAAGTCTAATCCTTTCTTTGCACAGCCTTGAGAACTACACTCTGCAATATTGCATTAATACCAAAATGTGATTTGTTCCTACATTTCCATGTTTTTAGCACGTACTCTGGAGGTTATGAAATATTAATGGTGGCAATTCCTCAACCATGGCATAGAGAGAATAGGAAGGAAAAGAAAGAAATTAAGGAAATACCAAATTTTTTTAAAAACAGAAGCAACCATCCAAGAGAAGAGTCATAAATTGTGAAAGCTATATTTGCCTTTAAGCAATACTAATCTCATGGAAATTTTTCACACAGCTCCTATATATCTATTCTTACATTCTTCCAAGCTGAAGAACTCAGCCTATTCATAATTAGAATTTTCTTGTGCTGAATCTGTTTATTAATCTTTAATTATTTTCCCCCACAGAGCTAAGCATATAAGATTTGAGTATACAATCGAAATACATAATGAGAAACATGTGAAAAATCACCCTGAACACATAGGCACCAGTCCTGCAAAGATTTGTGGATATGCATGATTTTCATCCCACTGGTTTAGGTTTTCCAGGGGGAACTTTCATTTATCCTCTCACTGATTCACCCCTAAGGCATGTACTCTTCAAGTACCTCTGAAACAACTTATTTGTCTTCTTTTAAGCCCTTCAGTAACATCAAGCCTGCCAAAACTCAGGCCTGGCTAGTCTTTTGACTTTCAGACTGACCATAACATTTTGGCGCTTTCTATACTCTCTCTGAGCCTGCTTCCCTGTATCCATCTGTTTTCTCTTGGCTTTACCTGGAAGACTTTTGGGGCAGAGACTGTCTTTTTTATTGTGTATCTGTACAGCACTTAGTGCAATAGCATCCTGATCTCTCTCCAGGGTTCCTTGCTGTTACCCAGCTTAACTAACTGATTTTAAGGCAGGGCATCAGGGGGGCCGTTAATGGGACAATTCACAGAGCGCAAGGTTAAGCATATGAATAAATATGTACAGAATAAGAGGCTGCCTGATGGAGGCTGAAACATTTCATTTGTTAAAGTCACAAAGCCTTTTAACATGAGAAAAATATCTCAGTACAATTTTCTTATGACTTGCTCTCCTATGACTTAAGTATCAGTTATTTAAAAAATCGTGATTCTGTCCTAAGAGCTACCATATAAAAGCCAGAGACCATAGTATATTTTTACAAGCATATTATAAACCTCCCAGACTGATCAAGGTTTCTGACAGGCACATTTACACATTTTCATTCCCCCCGCTTTCTCACATAAATGTACTGAAGGTTAAAAGCACCCAACATCGCTAGCATAGCTTTATTTCCCAGCAGCATAACTTGCATAAAGATGTATGTTCATGCCCTGCATTAGGGAGCATTTTGCCTTATCCCCTCTTGTGCCCTAAGCAGAGCTTCGGGCCAGAGCTCCTGAATTATCACCTATGACTAATTCAGTTTCCCACCGCCACAGTTCTGTTCTGTTTTGGCCCAAATTCACCAAAGGGGAATAATCTTTCCATTAACTTATAGGATCAGATCCTCAGCTCGAGTAAGCCGTCGTAATTCAAGTGACATCGACAGAAATAAGGAGTATGACGTCAATTTAGGGGCCAGCCTGTGGATCCTCAGGACAAACTAGCACAGTTGTTGCACCAAATCACGTAACTCTGCCTCAGTGTTGCAGCATGAAAGCTTATTCTTTATTTCCCATGTATGCGTTCCTTATCAGTTCTGCAAAAGGTGCCTAACTCCAAATTTAGTCAAGCTTGTAAAATCTGAAATATCATAGTACAATAGAAATTCCAGGTCCCCATGAGAATGTTTTATTGTTCAGAGCTGCATCTTGCTGATGAATATATGTATATTGATGCCACAGGCAGGAATTTAATGAAGCACTTCAGTAAGCATGCAGCTCTTCATGGCTGTGCAAATGAAGGGCTTGATAACATATCCTTGGAAAATACAGTACCAATATTCATCCTATAAGATGGCTTCATTGATTTGAATCTCCTGATTTTATACCTACCCCTCTCATTAATATCTTGTGACAGAGTCCCTGGCTTCACAGTGGTTTTCTTTATGACACTGCAGTCTTTCCCTTAATGGCAACTCACCAGCCCTGAATTTGTTACAGACCCAAAAAAAGAAGGAGGGGGAAAGAAGACATAGTTAAAGTTACACAACAAAGCAAATAAGGAATTTGACAGTGTGAAAAATACATTCTAAAGTATAGAAATCATATCTCAGGCAATAAAGAGAGGCTGAAAGTTGGGGTATTTGACTACTTCCAAATTACTTCTGCATGAGTCCCACCTTTTTGTGTGTTGAAGATTGCTCTTAGCTGCAAATTAAATATTTCAGGTATCACAGATAATGGAGACCCAACATCCTAATGGCACTTGGAGTCATGACTATGTAATGCAATCTCCTTTTTATTAAGGGAGATTATTTTCTTCTTTCTTGATTATATTTCCTGGTTATTTCCTTGTCTTTTATTTACTGTTACTATTGTATATTATAAGCATACTGGTAGCTACAGGCCAAGAACATAATTTAAAATCTGCTTTGAACAGCTGTGTGCTTGTTGGCCTAAGACATATTATTTTATAAGTCCCAAACTATATTAAATATGTATAAGCAACAGGAAAAAATTGGGTTTGGAATTGAATACTGGTGGGATGTGTAAATTTTTTAAAGATTATTACAAATATTTTTTGTAATTTAAAGGATAGATTACCCTAGGTTGGATGCAAGGGTAAGTAAGTTTTTATTATTATTATTTTTTAAAGGGTCCATTCTTTGCTTAGAACAAGTGGAATAACATAAGTGGCATTTAATAACAGTACAGTAAAAAGCATGTTTAATTTTCCCCAAGAAAGGACAGTCTTTTTTTGTTTTGCAGCTATGAGAAGAAATTTAGAAATTAAAAGACTGCAAATATAATAGTAATCTCATACAGTGTGAACTACAATTGCACTACAATTTACCACCATTAAAAGAATGTAATGCGAGAACTACCTGGAAAGCCAAACTGAGCTGGCCAGGCAAAACTTTCCCATCTGGAATGGAAGCCAAATAAAAAGAAATGAATTATTATCTATACTAAAGACTATGCTGCAGATGAAGACCTCAAATTTTCCTGCTTAAACCATTTCCCTGCTTTGTTGGTGATCTGCTTGGATGAGGCACTGGAATATTGTCAGGTTTGGAACAATCTACTAGGGCCCTAACAAGCCATGTAGATCTAGAATACCAGAGTAAAACTCTTTTGTATTTTTTTAATCTCCAGCTTTAGTAGCTGAATCCATACTTCATGATGCTGCTTCACTTTTAGCTTAACAACAATGTTTTGAAGTTATGTAGCAGCTTTCATGCCAGGATCTCAGTGTACCATCAAACAGCATTTATGTGAGTAAGAACAGAATCCTACCCATTTTGCTGAGGAGCCAAAAGAGATTAAATTATTTCTGAAAAATCACTCAGCAAATATTAGCCAGAAAGAACTGAGGAAACAAACACCCCCATGCCAACCTGCGCCTGTAAGCCAAAGAACTCAGCAGTCATCATTTGCTTGCGCTCCTAAAACTACATTTCACTGCTTAATATGTCCATGAAATGGGAGCTCATATTTGCTGGATGAAATGCCCAAGCAGTGATTCTGTATTTATAGCGATTCTGTAAAACTGAACCTTTAAGAATACCATGGGAAGAAAGGTCTTCAATTATTTGCAGCATAATCAAGAACGCCTGTCCTCAAATCCATTACCTCTGTTGAGCAAGCAGCTCAATTTTCAAAAACCCAAAGGAGCAGAAAAGAAAATGACAACAGATATATTCTCTTCAGATCTAAAGAGATACTGAAAAGACTTTTTAAACCAACATTTTAATGTGTTATTTACCTTTTTTTTTCTTGAGAGAGCTCTCAGAGAGTTCTCAAAGGATCATTTATATTCCTGCAAACTCTGTTTTCTTCCACACACGTAAAAAAATCTCCTCTGTGTTTTGATGTTTACCAGACTAGGCAGCAGGGAAGCCTAGATCTCAGCAGCATGGTGAAACAGTTTGGGTGCCTAGCAGGAGATAAAGGCCAGTGAGGTGTTTGCTGTGCTATTGACACAGAGCACAAAGGTCAGTCTCACACCCGAGGGCCACTTTAGCCTCGAATGAGGATGAATTGCGTTCTGTGACTGCATTATTCAGCTGGAGCCACTACCAGAGCACTTAGAAGGATGAGGCAGTCCACGTTGTCACTCTGTCCCTCCAACCTTCTGTCTAGGTGGACACAGACTACCTGCACAGACCAGGTCCCAGCAAGTCTGACACAGACAGTGCAGACTTAAGATTCTCTAATCTCCATTTTCCCACTCTTAATTAGTGAGACTCCTTACTCGTCAAAATATTTGAACCTCCAGATCCAAAACTGAACAGTAGGTTATTAGTCATACCATATACACTACAAATGTTTCTTCTAACTATGAACTAATGAAGAACATAGGGTCACAAAGATGTAACTGAGGAATTTTTTTTGTCCTTGGATTTGCTAAATTTGCTCAGATATGACAAAAGAATCTGCGTATCCAGCCATTTTTTCCAAATCTCTTTTAAGCAGAACCATCTCAGAATGACAGAAAATAATATCATCATTTAACTTAGCATCCATCAAACGCAATCCACTTAGAGCTGGGCAATGTTTCACAAGCTTTAAATAGACTGAACATCCCTTCTTTTTGAATTCTATATTGCAACCATTTTACAAAAAGGTAAATTGAGACACGGGGATTAAGACTAACAAGACACTGATTTCTGTGGCTCAGCTGGCCTGCTTTTTGGGGACACCAAGAAAACACCTCTCTTCTTATGCCAGTTTAAGTTGTAGCCTCTAACTGAGTTTGCTTTACAATCTATTTATTAAGCTGGATACCTACAACTGGTTATTGGTGATTGCTCAAAAAAAAAAAGGGGGGGGGGACGACTGCTGAAGTTAATCCAGGAAGGATGTGGGAGGCTTGAGTTTCCACATCTAACTACAAAACTGATCTGGCTCCTAAAATAATATTACAAAAAGGTTTGGAAGGCCCTCTGAACTTAAAATAAAATAGATAAGACAAGAAGAAAAATTAATACACTTAAATTAAATATGGCAACACCAACTAAAACAACAGACAATTTGTTACACACTACGGATTCTGAAGGAAAGCATTATACCCATTATTTCTTATTATTGCTCCAGGAAAGAAATTCACAGTGAAGGCAAAAAATGAAGTTAGCAATGATTTTTCACTCATGAACCTTTCTCCAGGGATAAGTTATGAAGAAAAAAAATGTTGCCTGCAAGAAGAAAGAAAGAAAGGATTATCTGTGTTTATGTATTTAGCAAGACGCTTGCACCCACACTTACACCGCTATAGGAAATCCATTAAACAGCACGTTTACACTTTTTTAAATTTTGTCCTAATATATGAATGAATTGTTTAGTCAAGAAGTAGTAAATTAATGTAAGTATTATGGCTAAAACTGCAGCAGGCAACAAGAGAATATCCAGTATGAGGTAAACTCTTTCCAGAGTTAGGCTAAACTTTTATCATGTGGGAGCCGGGTACTCGTATTTGGGTTAATTACTGGCGTGATTGCACACGCTCTGTGTGTGACTATCTCTTCCCAGGAGTTTGTTGCTCCTATGAACATTTTAAGTAAAATATCCATATAACCTTATTCTATGTTGCTTATATCTTATCTGAGGAAAGCTGAACACCAAGGCTCTCTAAATATCTGCTGGTTCACAGAGAACCAGTAACACTAACACAGATTATGTGTATAAAAATGTGCATGGAATAGGCTGGGGTCTCAAAGAAAAGCGAGAAGATGGGAAGACAGAGAGCGATGAAGAGGTGTGCCATAATAAGAATATGAGAAGTTTTCAAACACAGAGTGGAAGGGGAGGGAGTGCAATTAGACAAGGTTACAAAGTGTTGATTTTAACAGTAGTTCTGAAAAATCAGAGAGTGAGAAGTCAAGAATGGTGACAGCATTTGGGGCGACAGCAGTCATTAGATCAAAGGTAATATTACACGAAGCAAAGCACCAAACATCACACAAAACAGTAGGTACTGAAATGCAAATAATAAGTAAATAGAGGAAAGGCTAGTGGAAATACAGAAAAGAAGGAAGAACGTGTGGAGTGAGCACACTATGGAGAGAACAGAATAGCTAAAAACCCAACAGAAGCCAGTGCAAAATGAGGTTGCCATTTAATAAGTTTGCACCAGCTGTTCAGTGGAGGATGGAGGGATTATGTTTGTTATTTTATAAGCTCGATTGCCAAATGAAACCTTAGAATCTTTGGGTATGTTTGTCTACTGCAAACAAGGATAATAGTAAATTTTTTGTAGAGGCATTGAAATAAAGCAAAAATTTACTTTCTGCCTCTGAAGGTGGTTTAGAAAGGAATGGATCAGAAGCCTTTCTACCTATCAGTCTAGAACCTTCCCAGTTTGCCAGCAGCCTAATGCTATACTAGGGTGACCAGTGCAGCATATGGCCAGGTTTTGCAAAGGATGTGACACACAGACTTGAGCTCTTGGCCCACTGGTGCTGGCTGAGAAGGAGACCTAGCAGAGCCCTGGGTAAGGCACTCATCCGTACACATTGTCTCAGGCTTCATTGCTTGTCCCATCTGATCATCTTCCCTTTGCAGAGGTAAGAGAATGGCAAACATGGATTGCCCGTGTTATAACTGATAGGGTGTGAGCTTGCTCTGATCTGAAACCGTTTAAACACATGGGTCCAGCCTTGTACCCAGGTTAGCTCATCAATAAAGCTTATGTACCTCAACCAGTCATTTCATTAATATGCCTGTACGGTTTCCAAAATGGAGCTAGCTCACATCTGCCCAGCTTGGAGCCTAGACAATGGAGGCTGGGTTTGTCTGATATAATTTGATACAATATTGACACAACCTGTAGTCCTAATTCATCAGGGTACATCAGTAATTAACTCAAAGAAATGGGACCACTCATAGGCTTAAGACTCGGCACACACTTATGTAGCTTGTTGCACTGGAGCTGATAAAATGAAGACTCTGAAAGGTCCCTTGCCAGTGCGTTTAGTCTCACCTAGACCTCTTTCAGGGGTTTGTTTGGGAAATATCTCCTGTTGAATTATTGATCATATAAATAAACAGAGATGGAGAGAACTGACATACCTCCAAAGTGAAAACAAAGAATGGAAAGGAAGAAAATGGTTAAGTATAGAAAAGCTGAGGTATGAAGCATAGACATTACCTATATTACAGGATATACATGTTATTCTATGACAGAATAACAACATTATGCCTTCTGGCTCACGTTAATACTTTGGTTAAATCCCTTAAGTAGATTAGAAAGAATTACAGATGCTACTGGACGCAAAAAACCCTATGAACAGATAGTGTGCATGTCTTAGTATATATAGCTACCAACAAAGTACTGTCATGGTGCAGATATAAGTGGAGAAGCAGACTTACTTGGATTCATGAGGGGGAAGTTAGTAAGAAAAATGAAGGTCTGGAATTTTAAGCTTGAAGTGTTCCCTTCTGATGATTTCCATGCTCAGCTGCTCCCCACTCCTTTGGACAAATTTCATGATAAATTCCTTCTCTTATAAAACAGTAACCCCAAGCCACTTAAGGAAGGATTGCAAAAACAATCTTCATGCTACTTTTTCATATCTTCATGTGTCTTAATGTGTTTTTACACTTATTGAGTTATATCCTAGTCAGGGTAAGCTGGAAAAGTCCCACTGAATCAAAAAGGTAGTGCTGATTCCTCTAAAGGTTCCTCTGATTTTCACTCTATAGCTGATATTTTTATGAACTAAATGTATTACGTTCTTCCATGCTTCTCTGTTCATAAGAAAGGCTTCAAAATATAACCCAGATCACTCCTATAATAATCTGCAATAAACATACAAAACCTGAACATGTACCTATGTCCTCTCCAGAATCTTAGAGATGTAGATGGGTTTACCGTAAAGCGTTAAATGGTTTTTTGTTAGCATTCAAAAGGTATGTTTTGTTGGGGCCTCCAGACATTTTTCATTTTCCACTTCAAGCAGTATTTACCAGACCTCCTCATGCTTCTCTAATTAGATTGTTTGCCCATTCGAAATGCACAGCAACATTCTACTCAGAGAACAATACATCCAGACAAAACACCACCTTGTTTAAAAATACATAAGTAGATTTTGTGTTTGAGCACAGAAAAAACAACATTTCAAATTCCTCAAGACAAACGTCAAGGACATCAGAAGATCCAGGGCAGACTGATACTGACCCAGCAGAAGTGTGACCTGTAGTAAGTTTCACTTTAATCCAGTTTTCTCCTACAATCACCTTTTGCTTACTCTGCTTCGTCGATAACTTTGTTCTTGTTTTGAAATGTTCCTAAGACCTCTTTGCTATATCCTGAAGCTTCTGTATTCTCCAAGAAGCAGAAAAACACCTGAAGCCCAAGGCACCACACACAACTGAAAACACACAAACCACAGTCTCATTATTCAGGGGAGTACGTACATCCCATAAAACTGATTAAATATAGTCAATAATTTTCCAGAAGATGACACTGCATTACTATTACACAGAAAAGATTTACTGCCTGAAGTATTGTATAAAACAATTACTAAAGCTAGGTGTAAGAGCAATGCTGTATTTTACAGTGCACAGCAAAAAACTCCACGTATGCGGGAATTTTAAAGGCTACCATAGAGACTGCAAACTCTGTAACAATCTATAGACGTCTTTGGGGGATTTCAGCTAAGACAGCCTCTTTGAGATTTGGGGCAGAACCACAGAGAACTGCAATGGAAAGGTGAACAGTCGTGTGAGTGGAGAACAAATGGGAATATCTGGATGTGGAGGCACCACAAGGAGCACACAGCAGGTTTCAGGATAGCCTGTGCTCCTGGCATTCAGATTAGCAGCTCATCAGGGCTCCAAAAGGGTTAAAAAAATGTATGTTCAAAATCTGCACATGGGCACCAGTCTAAGAAGACCCCAGGAGACATGGGGGGGACTTGACAGCATACATTTAAAATAATAATAATCTTTAAAAAATCAAAAATAACTAAATAAAATGTTGTTGTTATGATTATTTTATTTTTAATTATTCATTTTATTGCTGTATTCTGGCATGGGCATTTGCTATATTGTTGATAAAATGCTGCAACAGTATTTCCTACAGAAATTATGAAACAAGATCTGGATCAGGACTTTAATCCTATTACCGATTATGACTATTTTTCTGATTTACTTGGATTAGTTATTCTGCAGATTTTCCTCTTAAAATGTCTTGGTGCCTCTTATTGCTACAACATGTGTGACCACTCTAGGATAGTCTGTCACTCACAGAACAAGCTTATGAAATTTGCTTGCTGTGTACAGACATACCCTAGTGAGAGAAGGTAAATATCATTTTTCCTTTCTTTTTTTCTCCTTAAAAAGGGCAATTCCCTGGAAGTTTGCAGTAATATGCCATAGTTTCATGTGAAGAGCTCAGCTGAGACTGTAATATAAGTGTCAGTCACTTGATTGACAGCATGTGAGGAAGCATGATTTTTTTCTTCCTCATCCCAATGAAATTCTGATGACAAATTTGTGCTTATGATGCTAGGCACTTGTAGGTAGTCCTCAAAACCAAAACATTTTGAGGACAAATGTTGTCTCCTCCTATAAAGAAAACTAACAGAATCAAAACTGGAGGTATATCCCTGTAAACCCCAATAACTTTACAGGCCATTTTTTTAGTGCGATGATTAGCATGGAGCTGCCATTAAGCGCATTACTCAGCAGTTAACAAAATAACAAAGCTCTTGTTCACGGTTTATCTGAGAAAGAAGATATCTCTTCAAAAACAAACTGTTTTATTTTTTAAGGGTATCTGTTAGAATTCTGGATTTTTTGAGAACTGCGAGTCACCAAAGTAAACGTCTGCCCGAAAAGCACGGCTGTGGCACTGAAGCATAGTTGTGAAAAACGGCCCTTTGTTCTGGTTCCTGAGGACCTTTGGATCATATGTACTCAAGGTACCGGCTGCCCAGCCTGTGAGATGATGCTGGGATCTAGAAATCAGGCCTGACTGGTTTTGCATCTGTTCAGATGCTCCCAAGAGCGAACAGACCTGTACACATGTCAGTACCTAAGCCGTGTGTTGGTAATTCCTCACTGTGTGAGGAGCTGGATGAATACAGGCTTCAGAGATCCAGGTGGTAAATCAGCTGGAGGGGAGCAGCAAGGACTTGGGGGCCAAACAGCAATACCACTACAGCAGGAGGAATCCGTCAGGCAGGGCAAACTTGAATTTGATTCCACATACGTGATGCTCAGCTTAAATTCAAAAGGGTCCTTGTAGACACAGACCATCTCCTCTGCTCTGTGTGAAGTCAGGATTTGATCCATGGGCTCAGGATTTTCAAAGTGTAATAATAAGGGCTTGTTCACACCATCTTTTCCTGTTCCAGCTGTGCTGGCTGAAGAGTTCATTATCTGAACCCCTCAGCTGCATGCTGGTACCCCCTTGCTGGAGGTTGGTACCCCTTCTGACATGCCATCTGGGGAATGTTTTTCTCACAATGAACTGATTTGGCTCAAATAGTTTAAATGCCAGGCAGGTCTTCAGAGCCCTGAAATATGTTTGTGAATAATCCTGGCAGCCACTGAGCTGGAAGGTCTTAGGGGGAAAGTAACTGCCTGAAGTGATGAGGAGTAACGTGGGTGGATCGCACCTCGAGGGAAGAGAGTGGGCAGGTAAGTTGTTCAGAAATGTGGCATCCAGCTCCCATGAAACTTCACTAAGGATTAAGGTAACGTTTTTAGGCCCAGTTGAAAATGTCATTCTAACATGACATTCTAGCGTTTCCATTTTCAGTTTTACCACTCATCTATATGCTCCTGACTGTGTGTGAGAAGCAACATACAAATAGGAATAATAGCAATTAATCACTCTGTTAAAATAAGTGCATAAAATGCAGGCCCTATTGAAATTAATATCAAAGCACTTTCACTGAGGGCAGGACTTTACTTACTGGATGTACTCTGGCATGAAGCCAGTGGCAGTAGATCAGTGTCTGGGTAGTTAAAAATGACTGCTCTGGCAGTGATGGAGCACAGGCACTTTCTATTTTTCAGTTTCCCTATTCCCATTAACTCATGCAAATGATATGTCTTTCTGTGTCTTTTTTGCTTTAGCAACCTCAGTTAATTCCCTGTTAACATAGATTTTCTCAGTCATCCTCAGCAGACATTTATTTAATCTTTTTTTTCTTTTGTGGTAGAGGGAAGAGAGAGCAACAAGCAGTGATGGAAAGAGATTAAGAATGGCAGAGTAACAAAGCACAGGAATGAATACTGGAGCTACCTTATTCCTATATTAGAACCTTATCAGAAGCAATGGACTAAAATGTACAGTACAGAAACATTCAAATAGCAGAGGTGTTTGCAAACTCTTGAATACACTTGTCAGGTAATTCTCTACCGTGTTGCATTTGTAGATGTATCCTTATAACTGTTTCAGAACAATGGCCTTTGCATATGCCACGACTGTGTTTTGAACATATTTTTCAGACATATGCCATTCAGTGGTGGTTGTTAAATGCTCCATCCATAAACCGTTATGCTCTTCTATATTGAGCTTTCACTGCAACAGGCAGCTGTTTGACAGAGAATAAACTCCTGGGGACAGCAGCAAATCAAATTAAATATATCTCCACAGAGCTATCATAGGGGGTTGCATGGCTTGATAGGCTGCATCAAGAGCAATAAGCACACAAAGGAAGAGCAAACCTGAGATAAATCAAGACAGACCAAATGAGCAAGCAGACAGACAAATCACTATTGGCTCCATGAAAGTCATTAGGAGTTTTGATGTTGATTTCAATAGAACCAGTATTTCAGCTGTCTATCTGTGGGCAGGAAGTTTTTAATCCTATAAAAGTCAGAGAGATTATCTAATTATTGTTCTTTTCTCACCCACTTGGGCTTGGTTATGGGAAACAATACTTACTCATATGCCAATAAATAAGCTTACTGAGAAAAAATCATGGAACAGGCTAATAGTTAAGACTGGGTTCACTCTTTTCTAATATTTATTTTCCTCATGTAAATCTGTAAGCACCCTAGAGTTTAGTAGGGGCTAAAGAAAGAAAACGACTTGATTACTTCAAGGAACAGACCCAAAGATGTATTCATCTCAAACATTAAGTTATTCTCACTAAGAACTTTTCTACAAACAAGACAGTATGAGTGTTTTCTTTCCTCCTACTTTTTTCTATTATGTACGCATCAAAGCCTATCAAATACATACAGGTAGTATATACACGCTCTACATTAGGGAGAGAGGAGAAACAGCAAGAGAAGTGCCAACATAGTAAATAAATTCCTCTTAATAAATCCCATTACATTAACAATGGCCTAAGCGCAGAAGTGTGCACTTCTGGGAAGCACAAAGTGCTCACATTGTATCTTACTTCAATATATTTTATATTAAAAACCTGCTCTTTCAATACTCCCTTTCTCAGCCACTTGTTTCAGCCTGAATATACTCAAATCCTCAGAATCATTTCCTTCTAGAAAAGAAATGATAAATCTATGTTGAAGTGAGAACAACCTTGTTCTGTTTTAAAAGCTTTCACTCCTACATCATTCATTCTGTTAATGCTCCTTCTCACCCAACATTTCACAGGCTCCTGATCAAACTGTGTAACTGGGGTCTACAACAATAGCCTTTTTTGGTTTTACCATTTTTCTGAGTGATCTTATCTAATCAGAGGCATAATGAAAAACAGAGAAATACACCTATGCTGCTCTGACTCACAGAATAATTTCTTACAATCAAATATAACATTTGTTTTTCCACCATGGGTCTGTCAAGCATCCCTCTACAGGCTGACTGGGAAGAGGTGGGATGGAAACAGTGGGCAGATATCCCTAATTAGGCTAGCCCAGTGTTACTTTTGAAATACTGTACATTCATTTGCCTGTGTCCATGCTGAGTTAGTCCATTCAGCTTGAAAGTTCCTGTGCAACCCTTACACCATTATAACTGTTTGTTGGTAAAAATTTTCAACAAGGAGAAAAGCCCTAGATGTTTCTTTCAAAACAAAGGTATGAGGAACTGGTATCATTTTACTCAACTGTATATTACTGCTATTTCACAGAGATGCTTTAGCACCTTCCCCACCCCCACCCCCCCAGTGCTCTGGTGATGAAACTGGGAGATCACCTTGTTCCTGTGAAAGACAGACAAATCTGTTCTGATTTTAAGCCTCTGAAAATCTTTGCTTGCCCAGGCTCAGGAGAAAAATAATCAGACAGCTAAATTCTCTGACGCATTTAGCTGTACCCAGCATGCTCCATTGCTTGGGATTGCAGGGTCTGAGCAAGAATTTCCCCGACGGCTGTGTCCCTGGCACCCAGGGCAGGGTGCAGTACTGGGCACTTCAACTGGATGCAAGGCAACTGTCTCCTGCAGCATCAGTCCTGCTGCTGCTGGTCACCGAAAGAAAAAGTGGGAGAGCCTAAGCAAAGCAAAGCAGGAAGGAGAGCAATGCTCTAAGGGGGTCAGTGGGCAGCTGAGAAGCAGAGATCTGATGTCTACCCACAGAGCTGAATTTTGCTGGTGCCTCTCCCCATATCTTCTCCAAGATTCTGAAGAATCCAGGCTTTCACAGGCACAGTAGGGTTTTTTTCCCTATTGTTTTGAGTCTCAAGCAAGAGACAGCTGAGTCCCAATTCATAAAGTTGTCAAGCAGTGTAGACTACAGTCAACAAACAGAAACTCCACTTTGCACAAATAATGTGCGACAAAAGTACTAGCTAGAATCAAGTTGCAGTCATCTCGAGCTGGGCTCTCAGAATTAGTGGGACACTTCTGTCAGGCAGAGCTCTGCGGCAGTTACCCCGCTTCGACTGCAGCAGGGCTAACAACCCCGTCAAGCACCGCAGTGACATACATCTCATGACAAATCTGCAACTGTCATGTTAAAGAAAGCCTTGAGTAGTGCGCCATAAATAAAGCATAGAGCTTCACATTTTGAGTATGAGATCAAAGATCTATGGTGTAATATGTATTTCAAACACAGAACTATCTGAAATTTTGTTAGAACTCAAAAGATAATTATTCAAAAATCCAATTGAAACTTTATCCTTTTCCTAAAGCCATCCTCTTAACTCTAACATAACACGTTATGAGAGCTTTACCTGCAGTAAGTATACAAACTTTCAAGGCCGTCTTGTCAGAAGAATATTCTTTGAAAAAAACCACAACATTTATTTAAAAAATCTAAGCAAACGTATCTTAAATATTTAAACTGCATTTTAAATACCGTTCTGGAACATAAAGTCTATCTAAGCATATTCTTAGACACAGACTGTAGTAACTTAATGATTTTTTTCACCATTTAAAGTTCTTGCATCATTTCCTTTTTTTGTAATTAAGCAGAAACAACCTAGGTAATTTTAATTCTCATTCTTTCTCTTTCTCCACCACTGCCCTCAACATTCCCAAATTCTGAGTCTGGTTAAGATTCAGTAAATAATTCCGGCCTAATCCCCAGTAACCGGGTTCATGAGTTGTCTGGTTTAAAAATCACGTTTAGGGGAGAACTTCATGTATCTGTTTCAGCAAATTAGTTACCTTAATTTTCCTTTGTACTTCCCATTCTTTCAAAAAAAAGGGTCCATCAGTTTGAACAACTGTATTAAAAATTGATTGCCATTTCTTAAAAATGGAAGCAGAATATCTTTATTTCCTCACAATCCTACCAACCCAATACCTGCCTAGTTTATCTCTTTCAGCTACTAGTTGCAGGTGCTGCCTTTCAGAGATTGTAACTGTTAATCCTACCCACAATTAAGAGATGATAAAGAGATGGATATTGATAAATATTATACACAAATGCAATACAACCTTCTTCTGTTTTTCAACAGGTGAGCTATTGTGGTGAGCTAATGCATCCTGCAGGTAGTTACTGCATCTCCAGGAATAGCCACATGAAAATGAATGCAATTCCTTTAAAAAAAATAAAAATCTGTATTTGCACACATCCATTATAGCCTTGGCAGCACACAGATCTTGAGTTTGCATTTGTCACTGTGACAAAACAATCGATACAACTCAAATCTCACACTTTTTAAGAAAACAAATCTCCCATTGACTACAACAATAGTAGCACTTAAATTTAAGATCAGCAGATTCCAGCATTTAGTAAACCAAATTAAAAGGGAACTTCTGAGCCTCACCTTAAGCAGTCTGCATAGACAGGAAGCATCTGGAGTTGATAACAGATTTTAATGCTTGTTGATAACAACTGAAAAGTTGGCTAAAATACCACAAGCTGTTCTTCCAGCCCTGCACCACTGAGGGAATTAAGAGAATCTCAGGAAACTAGCCCAAGCTCTTTCCAGGAGTAGTAGCTAATGAGTAGGCCGATATTGAATCCAAAGAAGCCAATGAACCATGCCAACTTTAGCAGGGTTTGACATGTGCTGCATGAACTACCCTCTACTGCAAGGCTTAGCAGGTGGGTACTGGCTTCCAGGCACTGCCATAACAAACCACTGTTGAAAACAGTGACCGGAAGACAGAATCCCACGTTACGCTGTCCTCAGGCTTTCAGCTACAATCTGAGTATAAGGCTTAATAACTTATCCAGCATGTCAGATTACATATTGCTGCATCTCAGCATTCTCCAAGTACTTATCAGTCCTGGTACAGATTTATTTTAAGAGGAAAGAGTATGTGTTCATTTATTAGACATAATGTGGCACCAAGTGATTTTTTCCTGAACAGTTTTGGGTATCCTCAATTAAAAAAAAAAAACCAAAAAAAAACAAAAAACAAACCAAAAAAACTGAAGTCTGACTACAAAGTGCCTTGAATCTAACCCACTTACACTATACTTAGTTCCCTAACTATAAGCATCTAACCTGGATGTGACACATCAAGGCAATTCAGCTTGCCTTAGTATGCTGCGTACCATGTAGTCGATGCTTTGATGGAAGATTTATGGCAGCTGCATGTGGAAAAGTACCCATCAACAGACAGTGACTTGAATAAGTACAGGAACACATCTGAACAGGCTCACAGCACAGGACCTCCCTTAAGGTCCATTTATGAGTCCTCTTTGAAAGACGTATTAAATGGTGATGAACATCTATGCAACATTCTAGTGGTTAGCACACTTGCTTGAGAAATGTTTGGGGCTTTCACCGCTCAGTGATATTAATGTAGTCTTTTTCTTCCACGTGATCTTTGTTGTGTTTGAAAATGAGTATCTTTGAGATTACCTGCTGTTCTATCAAATTTGTTGAAAAATTCAAATGCTTTTGGAAGCAGTAGAAAAGACAATAAATGTGATTGCTTATTCCTTATTTTCTAAAGAAAACAATCCTAAATATGTATAAACTGCTCCTGGCATGCTGACCATAACCCTGATCCTTCCCTTCCTAGGGGAGTTTCCCTGTCAAGAGGCTGAAGCATCAGACTACCATTACCTTACTCTATCAGGTTTAATAACCCTTTGTATTCGTTTCCACAAGGACACCACAGGAGGCATGTTTTGTAGGTTATGACAGTCAATAACTAAAATAAACTACAGTGATATACACGGAAAGTTGGTCTGATTCAAGAAGCACTTACTCCTGTCTTTTAACAGGACCTTGTAATGGCTCAGCATCTGCAAATAAACTGAATATCCTCCATTCAAGCAAGATTTTGGCCTCTCATTACCCATCCAGGGCATATGTTAGAACACAGGTCCTGCTCAACTCCATACAACTTGTACAAGGAGAGGTCCTACGCCTGTGACAAGAAAAACGGTGTAAGTTGATCATAAAACAAGCGTAAGTGACAAAGTAACATCATTTCTATTGATTTGCTTTCAAAAGTGGGATGCAACTTTGAAATTGTGATGCTTTTATATGCTGCACCTAACAGCAGAGCGGCTCCCCTTGCTTACTAAGGAAGTGAGCCTCTGAAACCAGCCACCACTTTTTCTTTCTAGACACATGGTAAGAGAAGGTGCCCTGAAAGTCAGGGATGCAGGCTGAAGGGCCAGGGCTGTTGGCAAAGCCCACTGGCAAAACCTGTGCTTTTAACTAGGCAATGACATTACTTCATTGTGGAGGGGTTTCTAGCAGGAGTTGCTGTCATGTGTGTTTCTGTGAAGAACGAATGGCACTGTAACTTACGAATATTGTTTGCTACCAACTGCACCCAGAAGGGCGGAGGAGAAAACAAATGACAGTAGAAAACAAAGCAGCCCGACCTGAACATGGTACGCCTCCTCCCAATGCTTTAAGGACTGAACTAAACTCTGACTTAAAAGTCAAGTCCTACAGGCTATAGTCCTTTATAATGGTCCAGATACTTCATGTGTTGTACTGCTGTTCACTGCCTTGGTGTTACATCATGACGTAGAGCGTCATGTTCAGTTCAGCAGTATTGGTTAAAAACCTGCACTCAAACCCACTGCCCCCTACCCAGAAACTTGCATGTCACCCTGTTCAAATACTAGCATAAAATTAGAACCATGAAGGCTGCTGAAAAGTAGATGTAAGCCAGTAGTAGAAAGCTGTAACTACCAAATAATTCTCAGTCTTTACTATGCCTCATTTTAGAACCTAACAATGGAAGAAGTGATAGATTTTAACCTATTCCCCTTTTATTAATGCTGGTTTTCCACCCATAAGACATACCTTTGGGTATTATTGTACAGCTATCAACACCGTTGCTTCTAACAGCTTAAGCCTGGATAACTATAGGGATACTTCCGCTAATGTAACAGTTGCGAAACTGTTGGCTCCCAAGATGCACATTTAAGAAGCCTCTAATATTCAGGATGGTAAAGGGACGGGCTGGAATGGGGATCAGATGTGCGCAAGCTGTGCCAGCTTCTGCTCTGATGTACCACATCAGCCTTCATGCAGGCCAGTTCAGAGCTCGCAATGCAGTGCGGCCAGCTTTGTAACATGACCCACACATGGCTGCAAGACTTCTCAGTCACTAGCAATAAAAGAGTTATTTGCTAGGAAATGAAATCCCCTGAGAAGCCATTCAGAAAAATGGGAAGGTATTTATTGGCTTTTTATCCAAAGAACAACCCACAGAAGGGAAAGTGTACTCATGATTTCAGCCTTGGCACTTCAAAGTGAAACACAGTGTAGTATTACATACCCTAAATTAATCTTAAAATACATTGTCTGAAACACATTACTATAGTAACAGGAAGGAATGACTTCAAGAGGTTTTAGTATTTCAGCTTCCTTAAAGGACAGGCAGTTACCTCTTCTTTAACATTACGTGCGTGCGCTTCAGAAATGGCGTAACAATTTTTACACACGGAGAGGGAGAAAAAGAAACTGGACTTCTCTGAGTTGTGAAGACTCACTTTGAGAGAGTAAGATCCCTCTCCAGTGACACAGTTATTGTCCTAGTAAGTAGTACAGATGGTGAATATTTATTTTTTTCTCTTCAGCATCATTCATGCTAAAATCACTCTTTAGTAGCAAGTTGGAAAATCCAAGCACTGCTAGACAGTTAAGAGTCAATGACCAATGAAAGAAAACTAATAGCACTTAACAACTGATGGCTTTTATGAGCAGATTGTCCCACCTTCATCTTCAAATTATCCTTTTGCACTTAAATTTGTACTGTGATTCTGATACAGAACTCACAGTATGAGTTTTTGGCCTCATATTGCTAAGTTACCAATATAACAGATGAAGTGACCTCAGAAAGCAAAACACAACCAATAAGCAAAACCGTAACAACCGTTGAAAAGGAAATAACTCTGCAGGTGCTAGGGTTCTGATGGAGAACAGATGTCACATAACAAATGTACCCATCCATAATAGCTCCAGTAAGATGCTGCTACATCTTTGCCTGTAATCTGCTTCTCAGCCCCACATCTCAAACACCTTAGAACAGCTCCTGTGAATATGAGTAAATCAAATTGATTAACGCAGGAGTGACTGGTAATTCATCATCTAGAGAAATGTGGCATATGTGTGAGGTGAGGTAGAAGGGATAGACCTGTTCACGACATGCCAACTAAACTACATTGGTTAGCAGCTGAGCAATCAGTCCTGGCACCACAGGGTACATACAGGCTTGAATTTGAGAGAAATTCCTATGGCTGGTTTGACATGCCCGAATGCCAGTATTGATCTTCCCAATTTTAAGATTCATAGGAATTAAAAAAAACCAAAACCAAAACCAAAACCAAACATGCCTGCTTCCCTTAAGCTGAGAGCAGATCTATGTATCTGTAGTGTCTGTATTCAACATAAGAAGGCAGAGGTCCAGGGAAGTAACTGAAGTGTTAACAAAGCATTAGCAGCTTTGCTTTTGCTTTCTTATAAGCTACTACCACTTCATGTCACTGAACCAACTCTCATGTTTGTCTGGGGTTCCAAGTGGAAGAAATGCCTTATCCTTCAAGACCAGCTGTTATGAGATTATGTTTTATTTCTGTCTGCAATAAAGCAGGAGTGTTAGCTCTTTTTGAACTATGGTCAGGCAGATGCACATTTAATTGCCCTCATAGCTCCTCCTATTTCAAAATAGGAACATCTTTCAAAACCATTGCATTTTCAAGAACTCTTTCATTTGAAGTAAGTGACCTGGTTTCCTCAACCTTGAAGAGCTTAACCTAACAAAGAGAGATGGCTCTCTTTCGCTATTCCTCACAGCCAAGAATGGTTTGTACATATTTATATAAGCAGCTAAATTTCACCTTGAAACCTGAATTCTAAAGGAGTTCAGAAAGCTTACAAAACCGAACAGGAGAATGAATCCATCTTCTGACCACTGTTAAAAACAGAAGTAGTGTGTCCTGTACTAATCTGTATGGTGAAAATTTCTGTACCAATACAGTTATGTGCATATGTTCACCCTAAGGCTCTGTACAAAAACCTGACTAGCAAAAAGCATGTGCTACATAGAAAAGAAAAAGCAATGTGTGACTAGTTTGCTCAGTCAGATGTTCTAAACTGTAGATAGCTACTTTTTAGTAAGCTTCTCACACTGGGTGCTAAATATATACATATATACACACACACATACTGTGTAGTCCCTAATGTTCACGTTCCAGGTCTAAAACTTGCACAACAACCTTCAGATGGAACTTTAACAAAATTATCATAATGCCTTAAAAATGTGGGGTTTGGAATAGAAGTGGCAACCAGGTTTTTCATGTAATAATGCCATGCCAGGAGAAGACATGTCTTAAATTAATCCAAAAGATTACATACATTTGACTCCCAATTGTCCAGCTGCCTTCAACCTCTGTCTCTTTACCAGCCTGAAGTCTCCTGCAGACATGCAATTGTTCAATAACTGTGATTAACTTCCAGCATTTCTCGAGGGTGAACCATAGACTTTAATTTTAAAACCTTCCATATGAAGTACTATAAAGACTACACATACATGTGGCTGTGCAGAATACTTACCATAACTACTGATCCAAAAGCAGAAATTGACAATCACTCTGAAGTTATTTCCTCAGGTTGGCCAGGATGGAGTTGCCTGTTCAAAGCCTCTCACTAAAAGTTTCCAATGCTTTGAGTGTTTAATCCTTAGCCCCCCAGTTGAGAATAAAGAAATAATCAAACCAAGTAATTTTCAGATTTCTTTATACTTCTACAGTGTTCCCTAGTGCACATTTAGCAAGCTATTCAGAGAACATTAAAAAAAAAAAAAATCCATCTTGTGTTTTGGCTTATACCATATTGCCCCTAGTATATGCACCAGAATGCCACCACCACAACTCAAGGGGAACTCAACTTTTCTTTAGTGATTTTGGCAACTGAAAAATTGCTGGACACATCTTGCTTGCAAGGGGAAGATAGGATTGTTTTTAAATCATATCTGATCAAAATAAAGAAACTAGCTTTAACCTGTTGATGTATAAGAAAGCTGTTGACTTTTTTGGAACTATTCTTAGAAACATAATGAATGCAAATGTGGTATAAGAGTTGCCCCTGCTAACGTGGCATCACTGCCACTGATGATCAGCTGCTGTAAAGAATGTTTTTGCTTTCAAGGGAGTAAGAGCCAGTGAATGTACTCTCTTCCTTTGACTATCGCTGTTGCAAAATCTACCATGAATAAAAGTTAAGTCAAGGTTTTCTCTGCTTCAAAGATATATATAATAGATTCCCGTAACAGCTTATCAGCTTGGAGGATGAGATTTTTTTCTAATAACGAATACGGAAAAAGTGTATCCAATTATATAATTTCATTCTAGCAGAAAGGCTAACTGAACACTTACAGCTTTCTTCACTTTTGTTTTCATACATGAGCATGAACTCTATCACTTTCAATTTCTCTGTATAATTCTTTTCTTAAAAACAGGACTGGAATTTGACCAGACACAGAATAAATCAGAAATTACAAAACAGCATTAACTTCTGTTAAGATGGTCCTTCTGCTGTGGTGATACTGGTAAGTGAAGGAAGGTACACGCTGAAATACACAAGACATGATTTATTGAGAAAGTTTATTGTATTGGTTTACAGGTGACACCTACCTCTTTATTAAAAAAGCTCTTTATCAACTTAAAAAATTACCAAAGCAAAAGTATAATATACATATTTGGAAACTTCTCAACTGATCCCTAAGTACCAGTCTCTCTTACTCCCCTCTCTGAACACCTCCTTCTTGCTCATTATATTTTAGCGGACAAAAGTGCAAATATAATACTATATACCCGCTGCACTGAGAGATCCTGATTTTTCAACAGTATTAATGCAAGGCTTTTCCATGCTCCAGCAAAGCAAGGATTCAGCGAGATTTTTAGTGGGTTTGAAAAAGGAAAATACCAAGAGGTTTCACATGAGAGTTTTTGAGGGAGAAAAAGACAAATATTATTAAAATAAAATTGTAGATTACTGTTTTGCTAATATATTTGACCAAAAATTTACCTTCATTCAGTACTTCTTTCCAAGTATTTTGGTACTGAACTACCTATAGTAGTACTATGACAAGTAAGTGCAACTCCTTTCAAAGACACGTTTATTATCAACAGAATAATGGTACAGCTCAAGTATTTTCCGTTCAAGTTACCACTAAATTGTAACTGATTGACAAAATTTTACTCACCCTTTAATACATACTTCCAACCCATCTGCACGTAACAGGTGTCTAGAACTTACAGTGACTCAATCACAGCAAATCAGGTTTTGAATATATGGCAATGTAAGCAATGATAATCTAGATAACAGCATCCTGCTGTGCTGAGTAAATCTGTTTTACAATGGACATTCTCATTTAAATACAGATGCTGCAAAATATTACAGCTCTTTATAGGTGAGGAATACTTGTTCTTAGTTTTCATAATATTTAAAGTTTGCTATTTTGCTGGAACTGAGACACCAGGGAAAGAACCTGCTCCGAGGCTTTAATTTGTTTAGTCCCCAGGTATGCTGCACTGTTACTGGCTGTATCCTCTAAGAAATACCGGTAGTTTACCATCATTCCACAAGAAGCAGCAATGCCCCGAGGGCTTGTGTCTGCCATCCAGTTTATCCGCCACATCACAGAGCCATTCTGAAGATGAAAATTTGCTACTGGATTAAGAGCATAGCCACGATGTTTCTCTCCATACAAATACCAGGCACAGAGTCTCATAAATGGTGAATGGAGCACTTTAACTAATTTTTCTGATCTCACCCACTCATTGTTATTTAAGAGTTTCTTTAGTGTTTCAGTAGTAGAGTCTCCTGTGATCTCTGAGACTTCTTGCCATTCTGATTCTGTAAAAAGTTCATTTCTTTCCAGTTCTTTAGTTTGTGAGGAGAGGAGACCAACAAGCCATTTTGTGAATCCCGGGATAGGTGAAAGAGTAGAAAAAGCTTTTATCTCAGGAAGTTCTTTCTGCAGACAAAAGGAGAGGAAAAAAAAAAAAAACCCATGAGCTTTGTCACGATTGTCAATGAGAAGTTTTAGTGAAAGAACAGCTTGACATCACCTGATGTCAAGCAAAGTCTAGGGATTCTGAGTGATACATACAGACAAAAAAAGAAAAGGAAAAAAAGTATCACCCTGCCAGTAACAGATTAGTGACTAGAAACCACCTGGAGAACAAAGAAAATTTTAACACTGACTGAATTACAGTCCACACACAAAATCTATATAGAAGTACTTATGCAGTACTTACCAACACTACATTCTGGTGTATCATTTTATAGGCAGAAATAAACAAATACAATTGCATGCCATAAAGAAGATAATCAGAGAATAAGATTTTTTTAAAAAAATAAACATAAAAGTTTTCAAAACCTTTTAAATATCATTTATTTTTCATATGTAACTATCTTTGCTTTTAAATCAAGGACAAGTTTTTATTTCAGTCTATTGTAAAATCAGGAGAGGTAAGATTTCTAGATTTTAATGGAAAGAAGTATTTCCTGAAGTTTTGGAAGAGGTTCTTCATACAGGCCAGCTACTTTTCATGCTATTCCCAAACTATAAACTACATTGATAAAATAGCAAGATAAGAACTATATACTTGCAGTAAGAAAATTAATCACACAGTTTAATACTTGTTTTAACAAAATAAAACTACTACTAATTCATGAGTAAAAACTGTTAGCTATGTAATTATGTAAAGCAAAACATACATAAAGAAAACTCTGTTACTTTTGGTGCACACCAACGTGAAGAATAGAGAAGGTTGTTAAACTCACTGTCACTTGGAATTCACAAAAATTACATCAGTGAACCTCGCTGAAGGAGTAGGGGGGACAAGGAACAGAGGGAAGACAAAGCCGAAATTAAACAACCACAGTGTTGTTTTAATTACCGTTCACACAGGAAGAAGTGCTAAGAACCAAGACATTTATCAACATTACAGAAGCATCTTAATGTCAACAGAAAATTGCCTTTAAATGACTACAAAATGCATTTTTTCTACTTTGAGTATTACCGAGATAACCATTAAAAAGTCATCATTGCTCAGATGCTACCTTACACGAGCAAACTTTAATGGAACGCATGCTGCTAGGTTGTCTGTACTGCACCTGCGCTGTTGCATCCTCAGGTACCACTGTGCTCCACACAACGCTGCCAACTGCATTCTGTTTCATGAGGATGCAGAAGCCAGGGAACGCAGGCCTGGCATACCTCCGTTACAGATTGGAGCCAAGCACCATTTCTAATAACTTTGATAACTGGAATAATATTCAGCTGGTTATTTACAAAATCTTTTTCCTTCCCACACAGAGCTTCCCAAATAACTTACTGTTGTTCTGCTGGCTTCCGGCACTACAATACACCAGCCAGCTCAGATCTACCACCTCTTCTGTTTTGTGACTTACAATTGCATAAATTGGATAACCTCACTTGCTCCCCTTATCTGAAGTTCTTTCACTATTACACAGATACGTAAGTCAAAGAATTCTTCTTTTGGGACCATACAGGAACAAGAAAGGCAGACCAAGTTACAAAGAAACACTCCATTTCATCTCCTTAGAGAAATGGATAAAGCAAAAAGCAAATTATTTCATAAAAACACTCATTTCTATATCTTACTGAACAAAACAACCATTTATGTAATCAGAGAGACCA
The DNA here is from genome assembly GCA_008921705.1 of Burhinus oedicnemus. Lineage (NCBI taxonomy): Eukaryota > Metazoa > Chordata > Aves > Charadriiformes > Burhinidae > Burhinus > Burhinus oedicnemus. Next base: position 1,758,798 of record VFFE01007004.1, read on the forward strand.
GGAGATACTGGCTGTGTCACATTCTCAACTGCTACAGCTACTATGGTCAGATAATGCAATACTAGTAAAGCGTTGATCTCCTGTGACTTTTTCAAGTCTCCACTAAAGGATATTATGATATTTTATTTTAAAGAGTAATTCTGAAGCATAAGACTGTAACAAGTTCTGTGAAATACAACTATCAGGTTTCATCACATACGCATTTCATAAAAGAAAAAGTGTTATTTGGAAATTGATGTAAAGACTTGTCTGTGGAAGGCAATTTCTGCTGATATTTTTGCACCTCTTTGTACAGTTTTAGAGAATACAGCATTTATAAAACAAAATAGTTTTTTAGGGTTGTGCTGCTATGGCAGACCACGGCTACAAGAGGCATGGATATAGAAAATACGTTTTAATTAAAATAATGTGTCTTGGAGTAGACAGTTCAGCCCTTTTAGAAAAGTTTCCCCTCTGCTTTTGAAAAAGAGAGCAATGACTGCAGTAAATTAAAAAAATAAATATTTGGGAGCAGAAAAAGGGCAAGAATGAATCACAGAACCACAGGGGTTGGAAGGGACCTCTGGAGATCATCTAGTCCAACCCCCTGCCAGAGCAGGGTCACCTAGAGCAGGTTGCACAGGATAGCATCCAGGCAGGTTTGGAATGTCTCCAGAGTTGGAGAATCCACCACCTCTCTGGGCAGCCTGTTCCAGTGCTCTGCCACCCTCAAAGTAAAGAAGTTCCTCCTCATGTTCAGAGGGAACTTCTTATGGTCAAGTTTGTGCCCATTACCTCTTGTCCTATCACCGGGCACCACTGCAAAAAGACTGGTTCCATCCTCCCAGCACCCTCCCTTTAAGTATTTATAAGCATTGATGAGATCCCCTCTGAGTCTTCTCTTCTCCAGACTAAAAAGACCCAAGTCCCTCAGCCTTTCCTCATAAGAAAGATGTTCCAGCCCCCTAATCATCTTTGTAGCCCTCTGCTGTACCCTCTCCAGCAATTCCCTGTCCTCCTTCAACTGGGGAGCCCAGAACTGGACACAGGACTCCAGATGTGGCCTCACCAGGGCAGAGTAGAGGGGGAGGACAACCTCCCGCGACCTGCTTGCCACACACCGCTTGATGCACCCCAGGATGCCACTGGCCTTCTTGGCCACAAGGGCACATTGCTGGCTCAGTCATCCTGTTGTCCACCAGGACTCCCAGGTCCCTTTCCACAAAGCTGCTTTCCAGTAGGTCAACCCCTAACCTGTACTGGTGCCTGGGGTTATTCCTCCCCAAATGCAGTACCCTACACTTGCCCTTGTTGAACTTCATTAGGTTCCTTTCCGCCCAACTGTCCAGCCTGTCCAGGTCACGCTGAATGGCAGCACAGCCTTCCGGTGTGTCAGCCACCCCTCCCAGTTTTGTGTCATCAGCAAACTTGCTGATGGTACACTGTATCCCTTCATCCAGGTCATTGATGAATATGTTGAACAGGACCGGACTCAGTACTGACACCCGGGGAACACCACTTGTCACAGACCTCCAACTAGACTCTGTGCCACTAATCACAACCCTCTGAGCTCTGCCAGCCAGTTTTCAATCCACCTCACTGTCCATTCATCCAACCCACACTTTTTAAGCTTGCCTATGAGGATGCTGTGGAGATAGTGTTGAAAGCCTTGCTGAAGTCAAGGTAGACAACATCCACTGCCCTCCTCTCATCTATTCGTCCAGTCATGCCATTGTAGAAGGCTATCATTAGTCAGACATGACTTCCCATGAATGAGAACAGAACAAAGCAACTCTGTATACTTCAAAAATCCTTCCCTTCCCAACCCCACGCTAAACACTTCCCCATGGATATAAAGACTATCCACAAATCAATTCAAAATAACTTATAAAATTTGAATATGGAATCAAATGCACTCACTAAATCTTCCTTTGATCACCTTTCATCCACCTCCTTGTAAGGTTTTTGAATCAAGGAGTATACCTAATCATCACATTTGGAAGCCACTTTAAAGCAGCAGGACCTTAATGAGTATGGTAGAGGAGAGCTATGCTCAGATGCCCCCTTGTCAGCTACACTTTCCTTGACTGAACACTAGCTCTCACCAAGGACAACACTACTAGCACAAAACCACAGATCTCCCAGAGAAGGAGGAGGGGGAAAGATGGCACAGAAGTGAATTTTTAAAGGCTACTGGAAAAATAACTTCAAGATAGTTGTTCCTAGAGAGAAAGCTGATAGCTTTCAGATTTGTCAGGATGGTAATGAGCAGCATCACTTACTACCTTCATTTCTCCATCAGCCCACTGAAAGCTGACCAGTGGTGACTCTACTGTGAGCAGCCGTAGCGTAGCTGCTGAGACAGTGTGCTGTCAAGTAATTTGACCTTTTGCATGTCAGCTCTTGCTGCGGTTAGATGAGTTTCTGCCCAGAAGGGAGGGACACAACTCCCTTCTGAAGAGTCATGATCCAGTACCCTTCTGCCTGTCCACACAATAAAGATGGATGAACTCAGCAACTGCCTAGGATGTGACAGACCTGCAAATGAACTTTAAGGTACAGAAACACAAACCTGTAATCTATAACGCGAAGTACCCTTTGCACGTCAGCATCCTTAAGCAGCAGCAAGCTCCCCCCAAAGACACTGGATTTCAAAATGGGGTTTCGTTCTTCTGTGTCTTCACTCCCTGTTGTGCTTTAAAGTTCATCTTTAGTCCATAACACAGAGAACACAAGAGAGGAATAAATTGTTAAAAGTTTTCAAATTAATGACATATCAATGAGAAATCCTAGATGTGCTGCTAGAGGGAGTACAGATGTTACTAAGAATTAAAAAAAAAAAAAAAAAAAAAAAAGAAAAAGGTTGTTAGAGGCTATTTTCCTCTACATAGGGATTCAAGGAATACAGGATGTGTTTCTTTTTGACCCGAAGATTGGACTGTATTCCTTAAAGGTCTTCCTTTTTTTCTAACTATAGTACTCATCCTATAAAAGACAGCACCTTTGAGAATATATTGCTTAGGTCTTTTTCATGAATTCTTCACAGATGTTTGGGGTTAAAACCTGAGAGGGGAAGAAGGAAGGTAACATTGAAATTTGAGAAGGAGAAACTCTTTTTTCAGGTAAAAAGAAAAACTGACTGGACCAAGAGAAAAGGCTGCTTACCACAAAGTCCAGTCTAGAAGTCTTCTGCACCATATCTGCTAAGAAAGCACAGTGTTTGAAAACGTGATTTTGCTACTGAACTAATCTAACAAACAGGGCTTTTCACAAAGGAGCTGAGCCATGCCCATTGCTTCCCCAGGATAACAATTCCGATCTCATCTCACATCTTGCAGAGCCAAGAGTAACAATGCACCATCCAGAGTGACAAAAGTGAGAATGAACAATTTCTTCCCATATTTGTGTAATAATAATAAACACTGCAAGGTTCCTAATTAAGTAACTGACATTTTGCTTCCTTGTGATGTTGACTGATCTTTGTTTATTTCACTTCCAGGAGTGACCTGTTCACCAAGCCCAACCCAAAATATTTAGGAGGAAGTTAGTAGCTCTTACTCTATTAATAACTATAAAATGGGAAATTGTGCATATTGTTTACTTCTTAGGACAGATCAGACATGAGAAAGTGACCCCATTTTGAAGCTACAGTACAGACTACTACATATCTGATAAATGCTTGATTTCAAGAGCTTATCTGAGGCAGCCATTTCTTGTAGAAAAATAAATAGATGCAGCGAAGCATGCACATTTATGTTGTTGCTAAATTGATGTGCTAGTTTCTAAGGCTATTGGTGGAGATCCATTAATGTTTATTTTCTTGTCAGAAACCCACACACCATTAAGAAACAGCTGCTCATTTTGTTTTGGGGTAGATTTCTGGTTTTGGTTGTCTTTTAGTTTGTTTTTTTTTCATTGCAGAAGAGCGCAGATTTCTCCTATTATCCATATCTCATCTGAAACTGTCTTGCACTCTGAAAGCTTTAGTCCAAGGTCACATTTTTCACCAATGAAAGCAAAGCCTGTTTTGGAAATTATGATCTCCCCAGGTCACCCAGATCAAATTAAGGTAGCAATTATCAACAGTCCAACCAGAAAGTTAAAATCTGCCACCAATTGTTAAGCATTCTATTGAGTCACATAGTAGCTATCAGTTTTCTCCCCCAAATGCCACAGGCTATAAAATTCTAAGCAGTTTTCTCAAAGGCTTCACCACAGTTATCTGTGTCTGTCATCTGCAGACTGAATTGCTATGATGTACCTTCTGCGGAGCTACAGACCATTTAGAGTGGCTATAAACACATTCTGAATTAAATGTCTGTCTAATGAGAAATCTATCTGTCTACACATTTACCAGCACCTATCAGCTTGCTAGAAATGCATCTGCCTGCTTGTTTTCCAGCACCCAACTGGGGGTTTGTTTGTATTCTTACTAGTTGTCTGAAATTGTTTCAAAATCCAATTCGTTTCTGGGAACAATACAAGCTTAAATTTAAGAAATAAAAGAGATTATTTCTGTTGTCTGCTCCCTGCTATAAATCCAATAATATAACCAAGACACTACACAGAATGCATAGGTAGCCTATTCTCAGATTTGTACAGGGAGAACTGGGACCAAAGCAGTATCAGTGGACTAGTGAACTCATCCCACTGCTTACCCAAAATAATCCAAACACGAGATGCTCAGGTAACAATAGAAGCCTGTTTACAAAACCCTTCTATATTATTCGTCTAGCAAACTTTCATCAAGCAACCAACAAAAAAAGAAAAATCTCCTACTTAGAGCAGCACACTTTCTCCCAGGATGCCTTTTGTATGTGACACAAACTACATCCCTAAGGTCCTATTCTGATCTCCGTTATATCCCTCCCCTTCACCCAATGCTATTACAACACCTGTGGCAAATGCCAAACCATAATGTCTAGGTACAGATTAAGGATTCAAACTGCTAACTGTGCACATATAAAGAGATGAAACTGAGGACCCATTTCTGTGACTCAACTTCATACGTCCTCCATCTGCTTAAATTAGCGAAAGACTCAAAAGCAGGGGCCATTAACTTCTATGCAGTGCCTCAAACTAACAGTGCTTAATATTGGGGGTTGTAATCTTCGCCAGAGCCTCTACTGCTGCAGTTTTCCTAACGGTCCTAATAAAAACCCATTTGCAAGAAATACTCTCATGAGGGAATCTGTACTTGACATTCTTTGAAGGTGAGAAGTGCTACCCTACACACGTTCATGTTTAGCACCATATGTGACCAGTTCAGGCAAACGAGCATGAAGATTTCTAAAAAATTAAGCTCTATCTTAATTGTCCATTAATGAGCTTTTAAGGAATCTAGTACTAACTGAATTTATAGACATAACTTTATAGTGTAGTTACCTGCTAGATCAATGTTTCAGTACAGTTTTTAAAATCTTACCAAATCAAGGCTTCAGTGGTGAAAAAAAAGTGGCTATTAGCATATTTCCAACTTAGTGCATGACTTTTTCTTATCTAATGATATACATTCATGACAGGTCCAATTTGGAGTTTCCTTATGAAGAATGACAGCTGAGAAGTCAGTTTTGAGGTTACAATGCCACTTACAAGTAGAAGTGTCAGAGCAGGTTAAGTTAAGGCAAAGTCAGATAAAGGATTTTTACTAGACGATAAAAAAAGTTTTAAGAGTTCGCAGTGCCTTGGGAAAATACAAACCAAATAACATTCTGCAGATCAAACAGATGTCCACACAAGTTAACTCAAATGAATGGCAAGTTATAAAAGTGTATTAATCATCAATGATTCAAATATAGTGAAAACAACATCCTCAACCCCTTCAAATTCTCTCCTCTTCCCAAAGCATTTTATTATCAGTTTAATTAAAGAGAGTCTCAACTTACGTAACCTGGAACACTTGATGATTTAGCAGCACTTTAAATAAAGATTTGTTTATTGCAAAACCATGTAAAGGTTGTATAAAAAAAACCCTCTTCCTATCAGAGACCTCAACTATCTATTTTTACAAAGGCTGCTGGAAGCTTGCTTAATGAGCTTGCTTAATTTTTGACCCAAGATTTTTTTTGCTGAGGCTATATTGTTTCAGCTGCTGTCACCAAGTCAACTCAGCACTAGTGCTATACCATTTGTCCCTTTTAAAGTAAGTGACTATAATGCTGCTCCAAAGAATTATGTCCAACCTGAACACAGACAACCTTGGAAAGTCCTTTGCTTACACCTGACCAGAGAGAAAGAGAACACATGTGTGCAATTAACGCACTTAAGTAGGACTTGCAGAATTCTGGGAGACAGGTAAAATAGGCTGCCAAGAGTATTCCTCGTCATATGCCCTGCCTTTGCCCTAACAAATCTAACTTTGTGGAAATTTCACAGTGGTAGTGTTTTGAAGCTGAAATACACAGGGCTTCTCTCCACTGAAAGGTGAAGTCCACTGAGATGGGAGTCACAACATTTACAAGAAAAACTGAATGAGCAGGCATTATAGAAGTGCATCAAATAATTGTGGTAACAACAGGATGATGATTTAGGGTCACTTCACAGACATAAAATATGTAATGGGACACCGTTCTCGCAGAATTCAAGACAACAAATTCAAGAACAATACTTTGGAATGAAGAGGAAGCAAACATGAAGGAGTGGGAAGAAAGTGGGGAAGAGAAAAGAAAAAAATACTAACTACATCAAAAAGTGGAAAAAAAAACTATTAGAGAACCACATCCATCACGGATAAACACTTCTTCATATCTTTTTTAGCCCTACAGTGGTACCCCAACAAGGTTTATCAAGAAAAGGAATGGTGTAGAGGCAATACATGGAGGTTGTTGGACCTTTAATATATAGATATAGAATAAATATAAATAGCCAGCTCAAGTTTTGCTACAACTTCATAGTCAACTAAGTACCTGTCCAATTTGCCATATAAAACCTTACTAATAACAGCACATTTTTCAGAACATCTTAAAGCGGTGTACGAAATTTAAGTCGGGAGGATAAACTCCACCTTTGGCATTGTATGGAAAGCACTTAGTTTGCTTCAATATTATGTTATGTAAGCTTGAGGCAATAATTTTATGACCAGAATGTATTTAAAGGCATCTCAGCCAAAGTGTTCCTATTCATCATGCATTTGATGAACACTGGAGAAGGCCTGGATTTTACAGCACTGAAATGTAGAAACTTTGTCATAAGAATAAATAAGGAACACATTCTTCTGTTGGACTCATCAAATTTTAGAACTTGCATGTAGCTTATCTAAGTATGGTATGTCTACTTTCCTTTATAACTCATTCATAACTTTTCTAGTGTTATAAGCAATTAGTGAGGGACAAATACGCTGCCAATAGTGTTATTTTACGAGAGCAAATAAATTATCCAGAAGTTATTTTTCAGATATGAAAGCAGATAACTGCATGAATTTATTCCAATTTCCCCTCAGTCAAGATCAGACAGATGGCATGGCCTAATTATACCTGGACTACTGCACTTTAGACAAGTAATCTAAAAGCCATTTCAAAAGCAAGAAGCAATAAAATTCAGCTGAAATATCCATTAAAAATAAAATAAAATAAAAAACTTCAGGGCAGCCAGCTATGACTCAGTAGTTGACTAATCAATCATTTTGTAGTAGCACAAATTCAGTGCACCCAATTTTAAGTTATTCTTGTAAGTAGAACCGAAGTTCTAAATCACTGACAATTTTCCAACCATCATTACTAATCCAGATGTCGTAACAATGAACATAAACAAAAGTAGTGATCATTACTTTTAAGTGGTAGCTTTGTTAATAATTTAAGTAGTAAAGACTATAAATAAAATAATGTACTCAACACAGAAACGTGACTGTCTCTTTTACACCACTCTGTATATAAATTAATGAATTTTCATTCCTTTGTCCAGTTGCTTGGAAGAAGGTTCTACAAGAAGTCCTAAAACTAGTAATAATAATAATCCTGTAGCATCCAATGATATTATATAAATTCATAGAATCGACTTGCATAAAGTAACTGATTCTTCTGACTACCATATTGCAAGAAATGCCTGGGCAAAAAAGTCTCCCTCTCTTTTTTTTCTGTTTTTGAATACATATATTCAAGGCAAGCATGCAAACTGCACATATAACTGGTGGCAACTCAATATAACAAACAAGAAAATGAATTAATTAATGTACAGGAAGTAATCTTGTTACTGGAGCAGCCACAGGATTTTGAAAAAGGAACAGTTAGGTACATTGAAGAGAGAAATTGTTGATCAGGGGCCTGGAAGGGAGCCTGTTAGCAGGCTCGACCTGCTCAGCTGACAGACAGTAGTGAATCACATAATACACTACTTTGCAAAATACAGTTATATTAAAGCTACCTTCAATAGAAATGTACCAATCTCACTTTTAGGCAGCCTATGCACATGATTATGGAAACACAAGTAATTCACACAGTACATGTCAACTATGTGACAGGACCTACATCTGGCAGACATTAACCAAGAGCAGAAAATGTCCTTCCAACTCTTTACACATCTTCAAAGGCTGATCTAGTAAGGGAAGGGGTGTAGGGGAAGACCTAGCAGCTCCTTGCCTTGAGCAATGACACAAAGTGGAAACTAAACCAGCAACATAAGCGGTGCACATTGGCCAAACAGCATCTTAAGTACACTTTGCCACACCTACCTGCAGCTCTTTTACAACCCGCTTGATGAGGTAAGTCCCAAGTTCCACACCTTGCAGTCCCTGCTGAGTCAAACTGATCGAGTAGAAAATTGCTGTTGTAATTTTGTCTGTGTCTTCTTTTTCTACAGGTGGCACTTCTTTCACTATGGCCTGGGAAAATAAGAATTAAAAAAAAGCTAGCAGTACTTATTATTATCTTTATGGGCAAGGGAGCCTTTCTTTTTAACTTTCAAATGTGTTCTTTTCCTCACTGTTTTATTTACTACCCTCTGTGAGAAACAACAAATATCTAACCAAAAAGTAGAAAGAAGAGCTGCTTATCCATTAGCAAGTGCAGGAAATAATTGTAACATGGTTTAAAATTTTCAGAAGTAATCACAACCACTTTGAAGTTTTAATATAATTTGCTATCTTTTCTTATGTATGTCTTGTCTTATCTTATTCTTCTTGCACTGAAGCAACCCCCTATAATTTCAACTTACATAATACAGGCAATATACAGAATATCCTTATAATTTTTAAGTGCCATGTCTCATGTCTCAAAAAAAGGAAACAAAATCAATTATTCCCAAATTATATGGAATTACAGATTTTAAAAGAAGTACATTACAACTTGAGCACTTTGCTATGTATTAAATGCATCAGTGACTGTACCTGGATGCTGCTGGAGATCTCACTGGTTAGTGCAACATGCAAGACTATCAATGGTTCTCCTGGGATTGCACAGTGAGAAAAAAAGTAGCATCTTCTATATGACCCAACTCGACGCTTCATATCAACCCAGTTTCTAACAGGATGCACAGCTTCAGAACTCAATGAGAAAATAAAAAAAAAAAGTAAAAATTTTTTTTTCATTTAAAAATAGAGGTCAGCTGCCAACCCTACAAGCTCAATACTTTTCCCATTGATGTCAGTGACAAAAGTCTCCAATCAAAAAAGGAGAATCCGGCTGTAAGTGAAAAAAGTAAAATTCATCAGCAAACTGTGACAAAGTGATTGTAAAGGCATATTGCACACCCACTCTCTAGTTTTCTTTGAGATATGCTTATTACATATCTAAGATTTCACTTGCACTTTCTGTTCATTATAGGATATCCCATTGAGATGAGTAAGTCATTGAATGAGTCTGAACAGATCTCTAAGGAATTAAGTTTTCCTAAGCTACAAAGTAGTCTGTTAGCAATCCCACAGCCATGTCTTCAACCAATCATTCAAAACATTCTTTTCTCTATTACATATTGAAAGTTTAGTGTTTGCCAAAATACCTTAAAGTAAAATATTACTAATTATTTTTATTTTGAAAATTTATCTTGTATAAGATCTTTGCCTCATTAACATTTAAGTCATGTACTTTCAGAACTCTGAAGAGATTCATTTTTCTTCAAGCTTTTTATATGACAAAATGCCACACAACATAACTTTGATTCAGTCACCTTCAACTTCATCACTACAACTTCAAATATTTGACAGAAATTCAGAAATAAATATTGAAGATCTTAAGGAATGTTTATAAGACACAAGGTGCTCTCTTTACATACAGTTTACAAGTGACACAAGCTCAACATAACCTGGCAATGTGCGCTCGCAGCCCAGAAAGCCAACCATATCCTGGACTGCATCAAAAGAAGCATGACCAGTGGGTCAAGGGAGGTGATTCTGCGCCTCTACTCCACTCTGGTGAGACCCCACCTGGAGTACTGCGTCCAGCTCTGGGGACCCCAACATAAGAAGGACATGGAGTTGATGGAGTGCATCCAGAGGAGGGCCACGAAGATGATCAGAGGGTTAGAGCACCTCTGCTGTGAGAACAGGCTGACAGAGTTGGGGTTGTTCAGCCTGGAGGAGGCTCCGGGGAGACCTTATAGCAGCCTTCCAGTACCTAAAGGGGGCCTACAGGAAAGATGGGGAGGGACTCTTTAACAGGGAGGGTAGTGATAGGACGAGGGGTAACAGTTTTAAACTGAAAGAAGGTAGATTTAGATTAGATACTAGGAAGAAATTCTTTATTGTGTGAGCGGTGAGGCACTGAAACAGGCTGCCCAGAGAAGCTGTGGATGCCCCATCCCTGGAAGTGTTCAAGGCCAGGTTGGATGGGGCTTTGAGCAACCTGGTAAGTGGGAGGTGTCCCTACTCATGGCAGGGGGGTTGGAATTAGATGACCTTTAAGGTCCCTTCCAACCCAAACCATTCTATGATTCTGTGCATCTCACCAGTTCCAGCCAGGAAGGGGAGCCTCACTATATTAGAAGTAAAACATACTCTTGAGTGTTGGGCCCTGCATCCTGCATCAGACTTAAATATTAATTCTCCACCAACACTGCTGGTGTAGACTGAGGGGAGAAGAAGGTGGCAGTGGTGATGGAGGCAGCAGTGGCAGTAGCACCTGTGGAAGGAAAGACAGTGCGAGAAGGCAGTGCTGCAAGAATCTGGGTTTGTAGGAAAAGTAACAGCAGCACTTCTGGGAATGTGGGAAGAGTAACTGAGAAGGCTGGGAGAAAACACAGCAGTCTACAAGTGCAGTATGTGAGCTAAAGGATCAAATCATGGGACAAATGGTCCCCTTTACCATTTACTTAATTCAGCTTTTAATGTGTGCTCTTCAGTGTGTTAATTCTTTAATTCTACTTTGTCTATGGTTCAGTATTGAAAAGCAGCATCTTGAAAATAGTGGACCTGTGCAGTCACAAGCATTTCATCACATTTTCATCAATAAGCGTTAGCAATTTTAGCACTTACTCACTAATTTTCTGGAGTACTTCACAAGGTGATTGCCAAGTGACCCGTTCCAAGTTTAGGAATCCTGTCGAGAACCACTCTGAAAGCATGTTCTTTAGAACTCCATTCATTTCCTGCAAACAGAAGAAAGATGGACTTATCTGCTAAATAACCTAGGTAGAACATAGGAATGTGAGTAAAAATAACCTTGATAATTTCAAACTACAACACCGGGAAGTTCAAAGAAACTAATGCATCTCTTTGATTAGATTAACCACGTAATAACTCAGCTTTCCTCACACAGGACTAAAACAATGAAAACATTTGAAGACACTGTCTATAGTAAACTGCAGACAGGGAAATGGAAGATAATGCAAAACAACGTCAATGAAAAGCGGATAATACGTGGAAGTATTTGAGCAGTCTTAAAAATAAGGCCATAGTTGCACAGGTGCTCAGATTTAAACACCATTTAAAAAAAAAGATGGGAAATCTGATGAAAATAAGGACTCGAATTTCACTACAATTTTCTACATCTAAATCTCTTCTGAGTATTCAGCAGTTCATGCCTTAGGAAGACTATCAGTATTAGCTTATTAATGTAAGAAAGCAACTCACCAAGTTAAAATTTTCCAGTTCCTTACTATATTTTATTAGTCATCTCTACTTTATTAAAGATTTTTTCCATTGCTCTTTATGAGGAAGATACAGGATTGCTATTTACTCCTGCACATTCTGCACTATGATTAACACATGGAACTTTCTACTTTTGACAGATCTCCAAGGCACATAACACATCTACTGGAAGTGACTGGATCACATACAGGCACATTTAGGCATCAGTAAACTACAAAAACGCTTCAGTTTGAACTTTAGCATCAATTGTACAACTCGGCAGAGGAGCTGCACATGCCCACTCAGGAGGATAAATTAGAAAATTAGTATCTTTCAACAGGGTGCAGATAAAACCATAGGTTTTACAGAATTTTTCTGCTCTATAAGTATGAAATTTTTTAAGCAAGAAAAACAAAAGTAGCAGCATAAGACTACAGAACTCAAAAATTACAACAGATTTGGAACAGTATGATACAGAATTAAAGTCAACTGTAATATCAAATACTTCCAGAAACTGTAATATCAAATACTTGTAATAATGAATTTCGTAGTCCCTACTAATTTCCTGATACTGATCCTGATCAGATACTTCAATCAGATACCCCAATCCACCCAAATGTAGAATTAAACTCAATCCTCCCATAAAAATTCCTAAAGTTGACGGTAATGACCACAGTCATGGAGTTTGCAAAGTAAATTCATAACAAATCCTGGCTCTTTTCCATACCTGAAGTGTAGAGTCAAATTTTCCTTCAGTTTCCCTTTTTCCTACCTACACCTTCTATACTTGCTAAGTTGTGTTAGCGAAATACATCGGCTTTTGTTTGGCATCTATCTTTGTTTATGCGGAAATGGATGCTATACAAAGATTTAGAAGAAAACAGCCATCCATCTGCATAGAACAATTCTGTCATGCATGAAAATTTTATGCTATCTTTCTGTATTTTTTCAGCAGCATCCTCCAACGTATAAGAAAAGAAGAGCTTACTTATTGAAGCATAAATTGACAAATACTTCAAATAATGAAAATGTCAATTGCATTGTTCCAAATACAGGGAATATCCATGAACTCTTCCATGAGGTCAACTCTCCCAAGATTTGCAAATTAGCTTTTTGTTGGTCTTTCTCAGTAGAGCTCTCTTTCAGTTACAAAATAAACTGTGCTGAAAGTCTTCTGCCAAAATGTATTTCCACGTGCACTTGTACTACAAGGCTGAACAAAGCCTGTGTATGCTAGTAAAAAAAAGTAGTTAAATTAATAAGAAACTATGAAAATAATTTAAAAAAAATTCACCTTAAGTATATTTATAGGGTAAGCAACCTCCACTGGAAAACAATGGAAGCCACACAATGCATGGCACCAGCATAAAAAGAAGCCTCTGAAAAAAAACCACATACGTGACTATCTGCACCAAGTACCAGTGAAGAACTGAGAGAAATGAAGGATCACACTAAATGAAATCCACCCTAGGGATGGACAGTTTTCACAATTTTTCACTTATGCTTTGATTAAAATGTTCCTGCCTTCGCTGTCTCAAGGTAACACTATCCTACCAACAGTAGCTAGCGGCAGGGGGGGAAGTAACATAACGGATGACATTAAAGAGGACCAGCTTAGCTATGTCAAAACTTTGCTACTAGGATAGTTAAGAGGGACATATGCAGTATACCTTCCCCTGCCTAAGAAATGGATCTATTGCACATTTATAGCAAGTCTGATGATTTGGGGGGCTTACTGGACACATACGTTAAACCTGTGCTACATTACTACCTCAAAAGAGCAGACTATTTCTGTAATATGAGATTACTGGGAAAAATGCGTAATTACTGTTGTCTCAAGGCTCTTCAACACTTGACGCACTCTGATAATACGTCACTCAACTGCGAGTACCCGTAATCAATACTGGCAAAACTGTTCTTGCTGATGCTTCTGGGCTAGTGGATTGAAGAGAGAGCAGCAGGTAAAATAAGCTGTACCAAAAAGAGCCCAGAATTGTCTGCATAACAGCATCTACAAAAAAGGGCTCTTCTGGCATGGCTAAGTCATGCAGGAATCAGGAATCGCAACTCCTGGGCAGTACAACCAAGCAGGTACCAGCCTGCAACCTCAACAAGGCTTCCATCAGCAACAGGCTTATTGGGAAAAGCTGAATTTTAGTTCAAGTACTCTCTCATACACAGATTCGCCTTTCTTCTTGTCTTTTATTTAATACATTTTTCCTCTCGAACCGTAAAGATATAAGTGTCCTAAACAAGTATATTCTGATTGTTTTGTTTATTCTAGCTTTAAGGTACTTCCCTTGCGAATCCTTGTTTCTGCACAGCTCTGAAGTTTTTACAAAATAACATAAATCATTTTGGTCAAATATTCCTTGGTGTAGCGAAAGTCTCCAGGTACTTCAGGATTGCTTGTTTTATTTTCTTTTGTAAGGGCACACTGGAAACCAGAAAAATAAGCTAGAGTTGTCAGATCTGGGGTCAAACTAACAGATTCCTGTGGCTCTCTTATCATCTATCTGCTTTTTGGAACACCACTTCAAGCTGCAGTCTAGCAGCTAGGAGAGAAAACTGCTGATGGCTGCACTCCTGCGAGTCATTATTTTGACCACACTGCTCTGCATCTCTTGGCAGTAACATGGCTCAGATGGCAATGAGCGACTTGGGAGAAAGCCAGTTATACTACACGGATACTGGCAAAAGTGGAAAACGTAGGAATCAGATGCATTTTGCTTCTTTGAAGTAACAGCAGGTTTAGCAAGCAAATTCCATATGACGGGACACAGTGATACCCAGCTGAAGGCTACTTTTCAAGATGCAGAACGCACCATAGAGGTACATTAGGTCCAAGATACAGCTGTGTAAAAGCAATGCAACTGTAACCAAAGAAAACTGAATCATATGTGCTTTCAGTAGTGGTTTTGGAGGACAGGAATATCGTTTATGGGGAATTACAACTCAATTCAAATAATCTGTCAGTTGTAAATAATAATGCTTTATAAAATCACAGGGCAGCATGCCCCATTGGAAGGGACTTACAACAATCATCTAGTCCAACTGCAACTGTGTATGTTGACAAAACTTCTCAGTACAGAAAGACAGAAAACACTTTATACCATCCAAGACTGTATTTAATTCAAGCCATCTGAGCAAAATTCTTAAGTTTTGTTTAATATCATAGTATACGCTAAGTTTCCGAAAGGCTTGACTCCAACAATGACAATCTCAAGTTAGGTTCTCTTGCTTTGTAAATTTACTGGGAAGTAAATTCCTGTTT
This sequence comes from Burhinus oedicnemus, assembly GCA_008921705.1. Lineage (NCBI taxonomy): Eukaryota > Metazoa > Chordata > Aves > Charadriiformes > Burhinidae > Burhinus > Burhinus oedicnemus. The sequence continues at coordinate 1,774,046 of VFFE01007004.1, forward strand.
TCATTTCAGAGGCCTTTCTAGTCACAAAATTACATCTCCAACATTTCAAAAAAAAGGAAAAAAGCACACATTTATTATTCAGAAACAAGACATACTCAGATTAATATTTATAATTACCAGCTATACTTCAGTTTCTATTAGCCGAGTATAATAAATTGTGATTATTTTTTTTTTCGTTCTTGCTACAAGACAGCAAATTACAGGGTTTTTGATTCTCACATCAGATCCCTATTTATTGGGCAACAAATGGGAAAAGTCTTCTGAAAAACTTAAATTATTGTTTTTTGTTAAAAAACCCTGCCTCTCTGATGAAAGAACTATTTCCATTTCCTTCTCAAACTACTAAAAAATAAAATACTCCTTACAATGAAAATGCATATGCAGATTTTTACAGATGAACATAAAATCTGAAACAGCAGTAACTAACTCTCCACGCATATCAAACAGATGGCTCAGTTATTGTTAGTCGCTGGTTAGATATCTGACAGGGCTACAAGAGAAGTATTCTGCCAGCCTCACAAGAGTCAAGTTATTCCGTGGCTTTGGAATGTTTGAAGTTTGCCACGTGTTTAAAAGTGCCGTTGGGGTTTTTTGCAAATTACCTTCAAAATATAGATACAGAATACCCTTGGTGAGATACCAAAAAATATACCCATCAGCAAAATGTGATTCAATAGTGCGACATAAATAAAGGGGGACTGTTCTTCTGCTTTTATATTGCTAATAGTAATTACTTCAGTGGTAATGGTAGTGTTGGAAACTTCCCTGACTCTTGTGTTTTATATTGTTTGATGTCTTATTCTTAAAAAAAGAATAATTTTTATTTCCCTTCCCCCCATTTTTGCTCATTTAGACAATGAGTAAAGTGTGCACAAGCATTTTCAAGTGACTAATCACCTGTATGTTACTTTACTGTAATCTATTGTACAAACACAAAATAGAAATGCTTTATCAACCAATATCTAACAGTCTAAGCTGCTTCTGTGTTGATATCTTTTGAGGAAATACAAAAATATTTTATATTATCAACACAGCAGTGGGTAATCCGTCTTTTAATAGGTCTTTTAAAATGCAAAGTAAAAACTAAGGACTGTCTAAGAAATATCTTAGACAGTTTGGGCAAAACCAAAATCCCAGTAGGCCATATAATGCATTCTGTAATTCTCCTCCAGCATCAAGAAGATCCATTTCATTTTATTTTCACATTTTCTTGTCAGTGCACATACAAATACACAGAAGTTACAAAATTCTTGTTGCACATTTGCCTTTATGTGTGTTACAACTTAATCAAATCTACAATAATGAAATGGCTATACAGGATTTTTGATAGGTAAATACCAAGTACTTTTTTCATAGAAAAACTTTTAACTTTCATCTGTTTCTCTAGTTAAGGGCTTCTTAGATCCTTAAAGAAAACTGCTGCAATATTTAGATTCTCCATATAGCCATTGCTTCACCTGAGTGAACAGATACTCTAATCCACTGATAAAAACTCATCAATGAGACCACAGTTCTTTCAAGGCAGTACAACTGGGTGAAATAAATACATCCTTCTGTGGATCTATGTAGGTAAGACATCTATCACCACAAATATTTCCCCTCCCCAAAAAGCCACGTCCAGCCTACACACAAAATATACTCCCTTAAAGCCTGTAATTTCCTCCAGTAAAATTTAAACCCGTTTTCCCCAATTATACAAAGCTCAGTATTCAGATCTGTGAGAAAGCTCTAAGAAAAAAAATAATTCAAGGAAAAGTCCAACTTTAGGTCCTTGCTGTGTTTAGGAGTTGCTGCTATGAGGGGAAAAATACCCAAAACAATCATGGTATTTCTTTTTTTCTAGTAGACTAATACAAGAACAACAAGATTACAGATACACTTCAACTACTGCTTAATTATGGAGGCAGGTTCATTTATAAATCAATTTGACCAAACTGCTATCTTTTTCATTATCTTTTGCCAGCAACTTGAACCTTCCACTGACTTTTTCTAAATCATATGGAAAGATGAAGAGTATTTTAAAAGCAATAGTAGAATGATTTGCTACCTGAAATAATAATGCGAATTTTTCAACACAGTCCGTATTTCAAATGCTGAACTGAGTAAGCAAGTAAAATATAAAAAATCTCAAGAGGAAAATGCTGGCACAGAAAAAGAAGCACTGCAGATGACAGAATTCTGAGCAGTAAGAGGAAGAACTACACTCAGGAAAACACATTTTCAGCGAATTTCACTCAGTGCATTGCAAGGGCTCAACAGAGAATCAACTTGTTTATAAAGGCACTGGAAAACGTGCATGTCCTTCAGTGGAAGAAAGGAACAGAACACATGACAAGAACATAGAAAAAAAAATTCAGACAGCATCATGAAAAAGAATTAGGCCCAGCTTTACTGTAATTTAACTTTTCAAACAACATATTATGTGCCAGTACTGTTTTTTTTTTTCAAATGGTCATCTTAACATTATCTATGAGGCTTACAGTAGTAATAATTGATTCATATATTTAATAGAAAAGAAAACCAACCTCTGGAACAGATCGTGAAGAAAAGTTTCTCTTCACTACATGTCCTGTACATATTTTTGCTAGACTCTTTAGAAAAAAGGCTGTGTAGCTTCAAAACTACTGTTTACAACTAAATTTTTGCCATCTGATTATCAAGAAACTTCTGTCAAGAGTATTCATCACCTTTTACACATCCAGAGAAAGACATTTACTATGTCATAACAACTTGTCACTGGTTCTGTCTTGGTCTAAGTGATGATTCTGCCTTCTAATAACGGACTTAAATATAAGCTAAACCTTATTTGGAGCATGTTCCTTCTCTTTGCACAGTCCATCACTTTACGTATTTCCAATGCATTGTTCAGGGTTTATGTTCAAGATCTATGGAATTCTTCCAGTAAGGTAGTCACTATTCTTCTCAGTTTCTTGTAAGTCAGCTTTTTCAACCCAATTTGCCTTACATTGGATCCCAATAGTTAGGGCACTACGACTTCTGATTTAATGGACACTGCTAAGATAGTTCAGTGACTTCAATGCTCAGAATCTTTCACATGTCTAATAATGAGATACATTTTGGAGTGCAGTGCAGCTAGGCAGTACATAAAATCAGAGTAAGTTAGGCATTCACATTTCTTCATTTACTTTAAACATCAATTCAACTTATTCTGACACCCTACTTGCAATAGAAACAAACAGATTTTAAAGGCCAAGCAAGACGCTTACTTCAGAAGGAAGACATAACACCTTCCACAGACACACTAGCAAGAACACTGGAGTAGCACATAGTTCTAGGTCTTGGTTGCTGTGGAAAACAGATGAGAATGACCTAAATGAAACTCCAAACTCAAAAGAAACAGTATCCAGGGTAAATTCTTACAGTCAACAGTCACAAACATACAAAAACCAATGCAAACCAGTTACAGCTTAATCTTTCCTGGTTTATGTGCTATTTATCACCAACTCTCATTTTTAGAATATTTCACAGTTGAAAAATAAAACTTATCAACGAGCACAAAAAAGACTACAAGAACAGATACGCAGAACTAAGCCCAGTCATGCAATGAATGCAAACATTTAAAAAAATATCTTGAGAAGACATAACAGAATGCTTACAACAGCCCTTTTATTGAAGCTTTAGTTTTGCAGACAGTATTTTCCTACTTTCAAATGGGTTTAGTATGTTTCTGAACATACTGTATTATTTGACGCATGTACATTCAGCTGTTTTACATGTTTCTATCCTGCTAGTTTTGCAAATTCAGTCTGGTTTTACTTAACAGGATTCAACTGTATGTGAATCTTACCAATGCTGTTGCTACTTCACTTATGTCATGACCATGGATAACTGACAGCACTGACATCAAAAACATCCTTTTCTTGTCAAACTTAATTTGGATCTGAATATCAACATAACAAACAAGTTATGGACAGTGCATCTGACCAACTTGCTGTCTTTCTTCATTGCCTTCCAGGAAGTCCTGTCACCTCCTGCCACCTTCATCTGCTACATCATTCCTTCCTCCACACCCATGTCACCTCACTGTACCATGTAATCACCGGGGATGTTCCACCTCACCTGTTTTCTACACACTACTGAACTAAGTCACGACAACTCCTTTCTCCTGTTGAAATTCTTCATCATTAGCACGACATGGCTGCCATGTCACTTGTGACCCTGTATCAGACTCAAGAGTCATGCCACTACACATCACTCCTGCAGTGAGTTCCTGACACAGCCTGGCAGCCACAATATCAGCTGCATTATGTCATGCTGCGTCAATGTGGCACTTCATCCACTGCCCTAACGTCAGCCCTTCACAGCCCGCAGCCCGGCCTCCCACAGCCACTTCACTTTGGCAACCCCATTGCTTCACACCATGGGCCGCTCCCTTCCTGCGCTGCATCAGCAAAGCCATTTCCCACCGGTGCCACGGCCTGTGGGAAGGGGCTTCGCTCATGCCACACCATGGAGACCCCAACAGTGAACCAGGTTCACAGGATGCTCTTCAGACCAAGGTGGAGGCTCCATGAGTAGCACCATGAGTAGGAAGCCCCAAACCCCCTCCCCTCCAGCCTCCCCGGACTCCCTTTCAAAGCCACCCACCCCCAGCCCAGCCCTCACCTTGACATGAGGCCCGTCCACCGCCTTGGTCGCCAGCCCTTCCACCAGGTCGCCCCTCAATTCCACCAGGAAGCGCAGCCCGCCTTCGAGGCGGCCCAAGTGCTGGAAGAGACCCCGGTACTGGGGGCTGAGGTAGTAGCGGAGCCGGTCCTCGGCCTGCAGCAGGGCCCCCAGCTCCCTCTGCTGCTCCCGGGCCTGCAGCACCTTGGCGCTGAACTCTGCCACTCGGCCGTGGTCCACGCCGAAGTCGCGGGCCAAGCGGGTGAGGAGCTCGGCCCTGGGCGGCCCGGCCTCCAGGGCGCGGTAGTACCGCACGAACTCCGCGCTGCGCAGCTCCGCCGGCGGCGGCGCCTTCTCCTTGGTCTCGTAGGGCGGCAGCGGCGGTACGGAGCGACTCAGCAACTCCTCCATACCGGCGACCGAGGCGGTGCTGGAACCCGCCAGGCCCCGGCGCAGGCCGGCCGCCACCGAGACGCGACACAGGCCCTGCGGGGCCGCCCAGGGCCCACGCAGGAGGGGCCGCGGGCTCAGACACGGGCCCAGGCGGCTCATTCCGCGCCTCGCCTCTTGCGACAGCCGGAGGACACTCTCCAACCGGGCCAGGCCGTAGCACCGCCCTCGGAGCCGTACCCGGCGGGCTGATTGGTTGGCATCACAGACCGCCAGCCCTCCTCGCCAATCGAAAGCGAGAAGAGTGTGGCGGGGTTGGGATGGTGTCGGCCGCCATCTTGAGCGTGGCGGGCAGCCGAAGGGGTCGCTGAGCTGCCTGATGGCTGCGCCCTGGGGTATTACCGGCTCATCTTGATCGTGCAGAGCTTTGCTGTCCCTGAGTGCACTTTCTCCTAGCCTTCACTGTACAACCCAGTGGCCCCTGTATCTTTCTCACCTGTTGCTCCCATTTTTCCCCTACTTACCGCTGTTTCCCTCACAGCCCACCTGTGCCTGAGGGAGAGGCCTGAGGTGAATGTGCGCTAGACCAGGTGTCGCGATGAACCCATGGCCCCGACAGAGTTCCGATGGCATCAAGGGTAGCGCTGTTTTAACACTGGTGGCATCCAAAAAGGTTTTGTCCCTGTGGTCTTAGGAGGTTGGCAGGTTTGGGCCCCTGGAAGCCGCCAGCTGTCAGTTCGAGTGGCTCAGCAGTGAGGGTACAGGGGTTACTTCACAGTCCCAGGAAGCCCAGGCCAGGCCTCATGGTATCTCTTTGCTCTGAAATAAGTGCAGGAAACCGCACAAATTTTAGTTGTGTAATTTGAGGACACAGCCCTGAAATTAATGTGCCCTTTGGGCCCTGTAGCAAAAATCTCCAGTCATGAGCCTGAAGTCCTCTAAAGTGCTTCACGACTATTCATGAACAAAGCTAAACATAAACATACTGCTCCTGGTTCAGTCAGTAATACAAAGGTGTATTTGCCTCTTTTTGACATCTCGTGTGCTCTGTCATTATTATTGTTATTTGCCCATTAAACCAAGCCAAACACGTAGGTTGGATTGATGTCAGTGAGATTAGAATTGAGCACAAATTGTCCTTACCTTCAGAACCACAGGGTATTCTTGATTCTCAACATTCAAAGTAAGAATTGAGGAGAGAATCAAGCCCTCTCTACCAGTGAAGAGACAAACATAAAAACAGAGCACTACTTAATTACTGTATGTTAGAGTTTCCCAAGGAAAGGAAAATAAAATAAATTAAATAAATAAATAAACCTATGTGAGCAGTATAGCCCTGGGGAGCTGAGGGTCATAAGATAAGCTAAGATACCCTTAAGAGAGGGAAAGCATTACAGAAGCATTCAGAAGCATTACAACAAACAAAACATACTTTTTTAAAAACATTTGACTCCCACAGGCAATGAATTAAGTTTCAGAAATTCCCTTAACAACTTTATAAATTGATTTTCAGCAAAAGTGAAAGCCCTCAAAAGTTGGGTGGTTAGTCCTGCTTCACCTCTGCCGGAAATGGACTGCCAAAGAAAGCTTCTGCCTATGTCAGATTCCCAAGCTAATATTTTCAGAGACAGAGGAATGTGTAAGTAAGACCTTTCACCAAATAACATGGTGATTTTTTATGTGCACTGCTTATAGACAGCAATGCTGCAGTTTTAAATGGGTATCCATTAGCCAAGTACAACTTTTTCCATTTGAGAACCAAAATAAAACACTTTTTAGCAATGCTTCATAACAAGAGGTGGATGTTCTTGCTGGTTTTCAATAAAGCATAGCTAGAAACTGAACTTTTCCTTCTATATGTTTAATAATGATCTTTAATCTGCTGTATTTGTTTGCCATATATATGATTATATAACAAACTTTTTTACAACTCACAATGCAGATTTGATTAACATAAGCCTAAAAATTGTGCTAGAAGTCTCCATGAGCCTAGTTAGTCTTTGTGGCAGTTTTTGTTAGTGCACATCAGCTTCTTAAACCATTAGGACAAAATAGCTGCTTTCAACAGCTGCCAAAAATCCTAGATACCCTTATGCACATACATATCCACAGGAAGACACATCAATGTCTCCTTAGTATCTTAAGACACTCCTGTAACTCTGTGTAAATTAATTAAATGAAAGCATTAAGGCATTTACAAAAAATATTAGTAGAAAGCCTTATGCACCAGTTCAGTTTCTGTATGATTCAGAGATTCCTGGAAACTTCAGGAAGCCCAAGGCTGAGATGTTAGTACAGGGAGAGTGGTGGTGGAAGCTGAAGGCTTATGACCTCCCAGGAAATGGTCAGCATTTCTCAAGATCAGGTCCAATGTTTCCAGCTTTTAAACCCTGCATAGAAATCACTTCTATTCTTTTCATTTTGACAACCCTCTCAGATTGGCCTTGGTTACGATTCTTACAATAACATAGTTCTCTTGCGTAACTCACAGGCTATAAAAACTAGCTACCTATATTGTTCATTGACAAAATAACATTGTGGTGTAAGTTATAAGGCTTTGTAAAGTCAGACATTTCTTTTGAAATCATCTATTGCTGCTTTTTTTCCCCTAGGGAAAACTACTATCTGATGCAGCTGCTGCTTGAAAAATCAAAACACATCTCTTTCTGTCAGGACCTGAGGGCTCTAATAGACTTTAATGGCCCTGACCAGCCTCACCTGGGGCCTTCTCTCACACACTCCTGTGGGCCATGAGACCCATTTCAGCTCAACCTGGGGGGTTTCAGTCCTTTCCTGAGCTGTGCTGTAGGAGTGTGGGTCTCCAGTTCAGCCGTGGCTATGCCAGTGCGTGCCTCTGATCCCAAATTCCAGGCTTGCTTCCTGGCTTGATTTTGGATCTGTCTTGCCACTATGGACATGCCTAGCAATTACTGGGCTGTGTCTGACTGGTTTCTATCGTTGGGCCTGATCCTGGTTCATGTTCCTGGCTTGATTGTATGCCATAGAGTTGCTTGTTGATCTGGACTCTTGGTTGAACCTGGCTGCTACCTGGGTCTGCCCTGCTCACCTTGCTCAGGTATGGTAAGGCTATGTTATCGTCCTTGGTTCCCTGTCCTGTAGGAAACAGCCAGCCCTTGCTGCTCCCTGACACTTCCTGTGCAAATGAGACTGCCAATCCAAAGGTAGATAAGCAAGTCGTGCAGGTCCAAAAAATTATTTTCCTTGAAATAACAAAGACCTTGCTAAACTTTGGAAATGAATTTATTATATTCTTACAAAGTGACTTTTTTTTTTTTACTTTGTTGAAAACTGAATGTTATTATCAGAGAACTGGAGATTGAAAGAGACTAATTACACTTCAGTAATTATAACTTTTGTCTCCAAGCAAAAAGAGAAGTGTATAAAATATGGAAAGTCAATCTGATCCTTTTTTGGTGGTTGGTTTTTTTTTTTTTCCTTCTTTAGTCTGTTCAAATAAAATACATGTCCTGGGTTGTCTGCTCAATAATTCTACTATAATGAAGACAGACTGATTTATGCTAGATGTGAATATAGTCCTGTGGCTTGGGGTTTTGGCGTTCAGTTTTTTTAGTATTTGCACTTACGTGTAGAGTGCCATATAAGTGTATGTAGGACAAGAGTCTTACATGAGGAACGGACTGTGCTACTATTAAAGAACTTCAATTAACTTCAAAGGAAACAAGATGGAGCCATGCGTTTCCAATAAACTGTGTGTTTGTGCCTGCATAGTGTTCATCCTAGGGAGGTTTATAAGGAAAAATTACTCTCCACCTATCACAAAGATACCATGACTAAGATTTTCTTCCTGTGTGTAATAATGGGGTGTATAAACAAATTTTCTAAGCATAGTTCTGAAACTAAAGAAATTATTTTTTAATATTTACTACAAAATATTTAAAAGACTTATTTGTTTAATTGAAAAACAGCCCCTTTCAGGTTGATGTTAGGGAAGAGGCTGAGAGAGGATAAAAGGCCTCTTCCCCTGTTTTTCTTTCAAGGTCGGTGAATTAGCAGTGATTACAGTGTCATAGCACAGTGGTAAGTTGTGTTGCAAGCTCTAAATGCATTTTGTAATAGCTTGGAAAAGAGTTTGTAAAATGACTTCAAATGAGAGAGTATCCCATTTTGAAGATTTCATAAATCTCATAAGGTATCGGAAAAAGAAAATCTGCTGTAGTTACTTAGTAAAAAGCAGGATCTTTTCAGCTTTCGCCCTAGCTCTTCAATTATTTAGACCCTCCAGACAGACAATTCTGTATTGCAATTCTGAGGCTTGTTTTGTTACAACTCCCAAAACTGTCTGTTTAAAATTAGGTAGCATCATTTGATTGTCAGAGCTGTAGTCGGTGTTTAGCTTTAATCTTAATTTTAGATGAAGAAGATATTGCTTTATAGAATTATCTGGCTTTAAGCACATAGGCTTGTACACAGAGGCTATAGGATAAACCTGTGCTCTTGCTGACCTATTTTGTTAGAGTTCTTTTGTAAGGCTAGCTGAGTTCAATGTTTTATTCCTGATTCTTCAGATCTTCAAGTGCTTGCTTAATTTGCCTGTAGTGAGTTGTTTGCTAGGTAATGAAATGAAGTACTGAACAGGATAGGTGTCTGTCTTTGAGATCAGATCATCATAACATTTGTTTCAAGTGATTAATCTTTCTATATTGACTAGTTCTCTGAAATAATGGTTATGAAGCTAAGGATTTTTATTTAGGTGTCTGTGGAATCAGAACTTTTATGATAAAACTCTCGGTTTTTTGTCTTTTTCTATCAACTTCAAGAATATTTATAACTGACAGCGGACTGAGTGTATTTCTCAGACTCAAGTGTTTTATCTCTTAAATCTCTTGGAGATTTTAAGAAATGTCTTTAAGATTTAGTCTATAGTTAAAATGAATGTGATACTTTTTTTATTTTCAGTCATGGGTCCAAAGTACAATGTTGGAAGGTGCTAATGTTCTTATGAACACTGACTGGATTTGCTTTATTGTCTGATGCTTGATTTTGCTCTTACAGGGTTTGATAGTAAATAAAAGTGGAATATAGTATATGGGTTTATATGTAAATGTACTTCACCCTTGTTACCACAGAATCCTTCTAATTAGCATGGAGTTTGGCAGCATACAGGCTTCAAGCTGCTCTTTACCCCCGTATTTATGTTGAGCTCATGAGAAATAGCAACAAAACTCTAGCTGCTGTTTTAGTATGAAAAATAAAAGGTGAACATTAGCCAAAATTGTTCCTCCCTCCAGCCCTTTACAAATAGCCCTTTCCTTTTCCCTTATTTTGTCTTTTCCTCACTTTGAGAAGCCTTAGTTGATGATTCAGTCCCTAGATAATACTCCTATTAGTATTTATTCAGTTCCTTGATATTAATTCTTGCTAAGGCTCGGATACTGCATTAGAGGAAAATGAGGCCAAAGATCTAAGCAGATACTTTTAGTTATGGCTGGCTCTAATGTAAGGTGAACAGAATCCTACAGGACAGCATATGAAGCTAATCATTTCTGCACAAAACTTTTATGCTTCTAGCACAAGTCATACAGTATAGTAGCAAATTCTTCCTTATAATAGTTATTTCTAAACTGATGTTTGTAATTTTTCTCCTTGATTGCTGAGCCAGATTTTTACACTTGCATCAATTTGGGTATCGAAGCAGTAAGTTCTTAATTAAATTACCTCCCAGTCTGCAGAAATAAGGCTGGATGTAAGAATAAGAAGCTATCTCCCTGTTTTCCTGCTCCCAGTAAAAATTACTAGATTTTTAAACATAGTGGAACAGAGCAAGGAGGAAGAGGAACAGAGGTTGTCAGGAAGGGAAAGTTGCATGATTCAAATATGGAGGGAATATGAAAAGTAATTTGTATTTTATTTATGTGTTTAGTCACAGAAGTTGAATGAGAAATTTAATGACATATTTGTGATTCTTCAGAGGAGGACATATAACTTTTCATCTGTCATCGTAAGGTTATAGATGTTGGGCTGAACTCACCTGTGCTCTAACTTAGATTGTGAACAGTATAGAATACTATGTGAACTTTCTAGTTTTCATTGCTTTTTCTTTTTTTCTTCTCCATCATAAAAGATTAGATGAATAGCTCAATACAGCCCAATGAGTCTGAGCTCTGCAGTGCTTAGGGGAATAAATGACCTGAAGCACTGACAATCCAAGTTTTTTATTGAAGTAGAGGCCTGATTGCTTGTAACTGGATTATGTGTAAAGTGTTACATTGTCCATGAGTGACCTTGGCATTGCCCTGGATGGCCAGTCTCTTTCTCTCTGTATTAGAGTGTTTTTCCAGCACCCTCCAATTTCGCTTCAGGCATTTGCTGAGTTAAAGGATTTACCACATCATATGAGGAGCAGTTCAGGATGCAATATAGTTATTTACTGTGGAAATTTTGCTTCTTTTACAGTTAGTATTTAAGTCTACAGGGATGAGTGTAGCTGGCTGTTATAATCCTATGCAAATTTATTTAGTCTCTTGTATGCTAAAAATATTCATTAGTTTTAATAAAATAACGCAAGGATTGGGAAATTGAGAGATGTGGTAATTGCTTTACACAGCATGGAACTTAATATTTGGAAAACAAAGTATTTTAAAATCTTTTGCTTTTATACTAGTGGCAATGAAAATAGTGATTTTATATTGTTGTCTTCAACAGACCTGATTTTTAATGTTGCTGGAGTTTCCTTGAGGAAATTATTTTTTAAAATCATCTGTTGCAATAGTTGTGGTGCTTGGACTCGGTTCTCTTGTTGCACGCTGACTCACTCTGTGACATGGAAATATGCACATGGTCTTATTTCATAAAGTTACCAGTGGTCTAATCACATGTGTAATGCTACAGCAGCTGCACTGAAGTGTTTACAGTGTTTAGTTTCTGTGTAAAACCAAGATTACCAAAATTGCAAGGATGTCAAAACATACGATACCGAACTATTAATCTGTCACCAACTCTAAAGGCCTCTAAAAGCTCAATTACCATTGAGGTGTCTCCACGTTATTCCCACAGTTATGCCTGTATGAATCGCCAGTGAGGAAAAGGTGATGATTATTTTGGTCATTTCTATTGTTTGTGTGCATTTACTACATACTATTTGTTCAGTTTCTTCAAGTTGCTACAATTGCAGAATTAAAAAAAAAAACCAAACCAACAGTGCTTTGTCAGCCAGTTAATCTAGCTTTTTTAGAAGGTGTTTGCAAAGGAGCTATTACTGATGAGTGGGAAATACATATAGATTAGCTTGTGTTCTTCTGCTGATCTCGCTAGGTTTACTCATATAGTCAATGGGAGGAGAGAGATTCTTCCAGATGGTAACTAAAAGTGTTCACCTCTCTCCATTGACTGCAGAGAAATCCTGGAGTCTGTAGTCAATGTTACCCAAGCAAACTAACTAGCATTTATTCCCTGTATCCCTTCAGACCACAGGGCAGAGACTTCATATAACAATCCTAATTATTATGAATAGGCCACAGTCAGGCCTCACAGACGGTAGGAAGAGCTTTCCCTAAGCTCCAGAGGAGGCTGTGTCAGGAAGCCAGTGAAAGCTGCTGAACTTGAGCAGCACTGCAGGTATGGACCCATCAGCCAGGGCCCAGCAGGTACTGAAGTAATTGTTACTAAACATTTAAGTCTTTCTCATTTAGTAGACTTCTTTTCCCTGCCAAAAATGGATCTTGCTGTGGTTTAAGTACTAATAAAATGCATCTTGGAGATTAAAAGTGCTTTGGTGCGCTTACTTCCAAGAGTTGCAAATAATTTTATTATCAGACTCGAGCCAATTTTTCCCCGTCACAGAAGGTCACTACAGTAGTTCAGAATGGCAGATGTCAGTGGCTTATCCCTAGTACCCTTTTTGCTGTGTAGCTGCCAGAACAATTTTTACCTTAAGGTCTGCACACTCTGCTTTACATTGAATAATATTTAGGAGCAGTATTGCATTCAGTAACACTGTGACATAGGGCAAGGAGGTGGTTTTGAAACATATGAGGAAGCCTTCATATAAATGATGAACACATTCAACAATGAGGTAGTAGCATACCCGTAAGCCTGAGCAAGTATCTTACACTAGCAAACACTTGGATTTCAAATGAAACTGCTCATTGTATTGTCATTAAAATAATGGTGAAAAACAGATGCTTCTATGTCAATCACACCAAGGGCTAAGGCACAAATGTAATACATACTCAATGCAGGGAGCTCCTTCAGAATTAAGTTTTGGCTATGATATAGTCCCTATTCCTAGACCTGAATTTTTAAACCTCGCTGCATGCAGCTGATGCAGTTAATGTATACCCGTGAGGCTTGTGAGCAGAAATTGAAATATAAACATCTGTGTCCAGTGTTAGAAGGGAAGGGGGGATATTTTTTGAATTTTTTAGTAGCATGTATGAAGTGCTGTTATCTATCCCATTACTTAGAGATCTAAGTGCAGCTGGAGTATAGTTCATAGTTTTCATTTAAACTTTTATTGATTACCTACCCTAAAGATATCCACAAACTGGAACATGAAAACCTCTGCTGTGCAGAGGTGTATTTCACTTAACATGGTAGTAAATATAGTTATACAAGAGGGAGAAGAATCTTAGGGAGACTTGTCTGATGCTGCAGATGGCTTTTTGCAAATACTGTACCTAGTGGCTGGTGAAACCTCCAAAGGGTAGAAAAAAATAAGTCAAGGCCACAACCTCAATTTACAGCATAACAAAATTAGAAATTGAAAGGACTTTTGGAGAATGCACCTCTTGGGAAGAAACTGTGATTTTGTGTCTCCTGGTGTGCTGCTGTATCTCTGCCCTTGTAATTGAGCGCAGTACTGAGGATGTACAGTGTTTCTGGTCTTCCTTTTTACAATGGTTAGAGACTGGGGATAATGACTCTTCTGAGATTTACACTGCAGTTATGGTGCAGGATTTTAAATGTAGATGTGCAAAATCATATCCTTATAACTGATCATAACATAATGCTGAGTGTGTACTTAACGAATTCGTGGTACTATGGTGTGTTCAAAGGACTTGGGTGTGTACTAGGTATTTGCATTGATAACCAAGTGATCTTCATTTCTGCATATGTAGTATTTACATCTACCTGGAATCACCTGGCTTTGATGTGCGTGGATCAATGTGCTCATATGCTCTGGTTATGTGTGCTGAATAATATAGGAACTAGAGTCTGAACCAATGAAATAATCTTATTTTACATACTAATTGCTATACTATTTGATATTTTCTTCAAAGCAGAAGTTTTTATCACAAGTTTAAGTTGAATTTGTATGGATTAACAAAGATTAGTGTAGGAGTTTTAAAAAAAAAAAAAGAACCATAATACTTTGTATAATATTCATTCAGGACAAGAAAGATCAAGTTGCAGAATAACAATTAATTGTATGATATTTTTATAATTAATGGAATTGTACTTTTAATCTTCAAAATACTTAATAAGCAAATGTCTATGCTATGGATGGGTTATAGGAAGAACAGCTGAATCTGTTACCTACATGATATTCTGGCTGGGATCAGCACATGGAAACTTAAGATCCTTGTTAGGAACCAGTGTATATCTGGAATTGCTGAAGATCTTTGAAAGTGGCATTCAAGGAGTGTAATTATTTGTGTGAAACAAAAGAAAGAAGGCTCAGTGTGTGATTCTTTTATGGATGTTTTGTTACTGCTTATTGGAAGTGTTTGTTATAGTCTTCTGTTTTCCTTTCTCTGTGAATTCATCACTTAGAACTTGAAGTGCAGATGTGTGGGAGCAGACAAATTCACTTAATGTTGGCTGGTTGGGTCATCTGTGTCACTGAACAAAGGCAATGTCAGTACTAATGTCTCTTTTTCTAACTCTAAGACTTGTTCTGTATACAAACTTCCTACCTTGTCTACTGTTGTGCTTACCTTAATGAAGTATTTATTTGAAACCCCTCTCCCATTTGATTTTTTTACTTGCATCCTAACAAGATGTGACAGGGGTAGCAGGCTGGTAAAGGACGCAGACCTGTAAATAAGGGAGCTGTTCCATTTTATCAAATTTGTGGGGAAAAAAACCAAAAACCAAAACCAACAAAAATTGAGAGAACTGTTTCGTATGAAGGTATTTTGATGCTGTTTCAGATTTACTATGTTTTTAATGTATCAAATATAATTCTCTTCCTATAGCTTTGTCAGTCACTCTTTTTAAATGAACTAACAATTTTTCCTTTGCTTTTGAATTATTCCACAGATTAATATATTGTAAATGGGCTCATTTCTATGCCTTAAATTAAGCTAGTTCTGTTTCAGCTTTTTCTCAATTACACCTGTAATTAAGACCCATAAACCTATAGCAGAGAATAAAATAAGAAAGCAAAAAAAAAAAAAAAATTAAGGCAGGCAGGAGCATCTATTTGGCTTCCTTAGTAATAAATCGCTCAAAACTCTTTCTGAAACAGCCACTACAAAGGAAATGATTAAGGAACAACCTATATATAGTTTTGAAAAGAACATAAAGTTTTCAGACAGTAGTCTCATCAGGGATCCCAGCTGTAAACAGTCTGGAGTGTACCCACTTAATTATATGAAAACCTGGCATGGTGCTCTGGGGAAGAATTAACAAATGCTAAACCTGCATCCCACACTGAAGTGGAATATTTAATCAAGTCAAAAGCTTCATTGCACCCTATAGCAAGCCGAGTTAAATCTAGACTGTTAAATATTTTATTAGTGTTGATGTTCATTCTAGCCATATATCAGATCATGGTAGCAACAACAGAAGTATTTCTTTTCACTTAGAGAGTGTAGGACTATGATATGTAATTTTCCTTGACACTTATGGTTACTATGGTAAGTGGCCTCAAGGAGAGCTGTGCTTGAGATATGAAGTGGCCCAGGCTCAAATGTGTTAAGATGGTCTGGATGCCATACAGGAAAGAACAATTCATAAATGTGTACCATTCTTTATTCTTTTTACACTGCTAGGCACCATTAAATACATTAATATAAAAAATGAGGATATTGTAGTAACTCTTCAAAGCAAGCTCATATAACTGAAAAATATAGGTTTCCTTGTGTGATACTTGTGAAGTCAGTCTTTTTTTTTAACCACCTTTAGCACTCTTTCAGTTTCTTGGCAAGCCAGCTTGGAGAAAAAGTAAGTTTGTGCTGCAGTTTGGGTCAACATATAGCTTTATTAACTATAAATTATTTGTTAGATATTCAGTGGTTTATGATGCTTGTACTGGAGGGCCATCGTAAAAGCAGTTATACACATAGTATGTCAGAAATACATTTTTCATGCTTCTGAGATCTTCTAGGACATTGCTTAGTGATTAGTGTATGACTGTGTGCCGTAAAGTTAAATGAGGTCTGTCTTCTTCCTAAATATTTATTTCAAAATGCACTAAATTCAGGTCAAAATATTTCTAGACACTAATGATCATTACAGATCTGTCATTGTCTTTGGCATCTTACTACAGATAAGCTTTAAGTGGGAAATTAATAGCTCTTTTGTAAAAATAAAGCTTAGTTTAAGCAGCTTGCAAGAGGCCACACATACTGATAGTATACATAGATTTCTAGTGACTTTCACAGTTTTCATGCCATTGACCCCAAGTAAACATACTTTAGAAATGCCAGTTAATTGAAGGTACAATTAACCTATAGATAGCTTGCCATATACCATGCAGACCTAAATCCTAGTTTGGCATTTCACTACATTGTCTGATTACGGTTCCCACATGAGCCCAACATCAGGTTGGGGCCAAAAATTACCACAGGACTTATTCTTGTGTCCACAGTCATTTAATTTACTAAAACAGAGTTCAGCTTGCTTTCTGAAGCAGCAAATCAATAATGTTTTACTATCATCCTGTCATTTGATGCCTTTTGAAACCACCTTCTTGTTCCAATGTTCTGCAATAATGAAGACTCCAATGTTGCTCCTTTATACATGTCTGTAACCTTTTTGAATTTAAAATGACCTCTTGTTTATTATGCTCTACAGAGTAAGAGCAAATACAGAGGGGTGTGGAAAAGACTAAGTCTTGGTAGTTATGAATATCACACTAAATATCCCTCTGACTTTTCTCCTTTCAGGGCTGAATTGTTATTCCAGTTACTGCAGCCCCTGAGGCGTGTCTATGTGAAAAGTGTAGCTGAGTTTCCTGACTTCAAAGTTGTTGGAATTTGCAGTCCAAGTGGTATCTAAATATAGAGCTGGTATACCTCCCAGCCCTGAAACTTTAAAGTTTAGCTCCTTAACTGTGTAACTATTGGCCCTTCTGTAATTTTGTATTTGTTAATACCATAATTTTAAAATTCCATTGCACTTCTAACCCTCTTTATGTTGCCTTTGACATTTAACTGATTTCTTCGTTTTTTTTTCTTGCATCCAGTTTAAATGACTGCATAAACCAACACTATTGTGGAGAATACATGCAGGAACAGCTCCAACATTTGTATTAGCATAGGCTGGCTCAACTCGTGTGATATCTGATGAAGTAACAGTGATTGTATTTAAATGATACACTTTTCATATTAATTTACTCCTTCATAGTCTGAAAAATTATTTCTCTTTGTAGACAGGTTATATTGTTAAAAAGGGTGTACAGTGTTTAAGCCAACTACATACTTGTGTATGCTTCTGAATGGTATTGTGTAAAACATGTTTTACTTGTAAAAGTAATGTATTTTGGGGAAAAAAAAAGGCAAACACCTTTTCACCCAAATCCTTCATTTAAACACACTGTTAATTATGTGCGTGTGACCTGCTGAAGAATATGTATAAATTTTCAAGAAACAACCTTTTTCTGATTATACAATCAAATATATAGGGCCTTGTAATAAGCAGGTCGTGATAAGCATAGTTAAGTTGATTTTTAACAATCGTATGTTGTGATAAGACAGAAATAAACTTAGTTCTGAAAGTAGGTCTGTTTCTGACTACAAGTATGTACTTAATCTATTGTAGGTATCCTATGAGTCTATGGTCTGATGTCCTTACATTTGTTTATTTTGACCTCTTTTGTTTGTGATTGAATTTTCATTTTTCCCATGTTTTTTGGTTCATGTAGGCATTAGATAACTTGTCAAGTTGATAGAATGTACTCTGACATCTTTCAGTGCTATTCCTCTTAGTCACTGACTGAAGTGTAGTGTTTGGCTTCACTGGGGAATAAATGCATATTTATTGCTGTAAACCTCAGCTTTTTCTACTACTCATAGGAAACCAGCACTGGGCTGCAGGCAAGCTAGTCTCCTGATGGATAGCCGTGCTACAAAGCTTTTAATTCAAAGCATGCATTCTTCTAGAATGGACATACAGATGGGGAAGGCCACTGAATTGGTGAGCAGAAACTGATGAAAACATGTTATTTTCCTGTTTCTACAGTTTGAAGGTAGCAAAAGCTTGTACAACATGTGCAGGATGAATAGCTTGAAGAATGTTACTCTCCTGCTTTATATGTGTATATGGAGACAGTCCCTGTCTTTAATATCATGCAATTACTAAGACCAATAGCATTTAACTAGAGAGGGAAGAAGGGCTGCATTAAACACATCACCCAAAGATTTTCCCCTTAGATTTTGACAGAATAGAAAATGCCAGCAATACATAAAGCAGTCTGTAAATGGCTTGCATGTGGTGGTCAATAATCTGGGGTTATTTTGTCCAGCTCCCACAGACAAACTCATAGAGTTCTTAGGCGAAAACTTTGCTTTTCTCATACCTATTTTGCATTCAATCTGCCATGCTTCACTTTGTTGGTTTTGTTCCTACTGGATGTCCACCTCCTAAAAATTACTTGTTTAGCAGAAGATGTAGTGAATCTTTTGATGCTTTTTGTTATTGTTCTACTTCCTTTCTTTTTTAGGTGTGTGAATATTTAATGAGGAGCCACAGAACGCTTTGAGATTTTGTGGCTTTCAAAAAAGACTTTCTTTTTCAACTAATGGTTGTCCACTTTTAATAGCAAGTCCTTTCAAAAAAGAAAAAGGCAGGATCGCTTGACTGACTAGGATAGAAAGCAGTTACACAAGCAGATGTGAGAGGATGGTAACACTTGGCAAGAAGGGAGTGAGTGTTGCTAAGGTCAGTAAACTTGTAACTCAGCTCAGCTGCAGCCAGAAGAGCATTCCTGGTGATGGCTTCACTCTGTTCCCTTGAGACACTGTTCCTTGAGATTTTACAATACTTTGAAGAAGTATATGAAGCTGCATGAGATTTTGATGTTGTGTTCAATTAGTCCCAAGGACTTGTACAGAAAAGATCACATTAAAGAAGTTTTAAATAAACAATATATAATTAGGGACTGAGGAGATCTTGCTAACTTATCCAGGAACATCATTGTGTTAGTCTTAAGACCTTTTGATGTAATTATTACAATGCTTGATTATTGAGGTTCTTCACCTTTCAAATATTTTATTTCATCTCCTTCAGTAAACTATCACAGGTGTACCCTTTGACAAAAGTGTCCTGCCATGGATATCAGTGTGTTAAGAGAATAGACGTTAAAATGCAGTCAAACAATGAGAATGAAGTCTTGCTAAGAGGGGATTTTTAATGGAATGACAGTTCCTTTATTATTGGAATTGGAATCTCTAGCACGTGAGCGGTTCAGCATGCTGAAATGTGAGAAGATAAACTCTGTTTCAAACCGTACAATCCATGTGTATAGGAAATTTGGGGTTGGTTTTTCTGGTATACATTGCAACTGCTTTCTTAATTAGAAACAAACAAATAGCTAAGCCAGAAGATGATTACCTTAAAGTCGTGAAAAGCTGTATTCCTGCCAACATGTATGCAGGCATGGACGTTATTACCCTGGATAAGTACTTGAAGGATAAGGCCCTGTAATCCTGTGGAACTGTTTTTCTCTGCCAGTGCAAACGATTGACACTTAATAATTTCACTGCTGTAGGTCATTGTGATTCTTGTGTGTTCATTTATGCAGGGGAAATAAGTTCCTGATAAGCAGGTTTGTATCTTTTATGAGCAAATGTGGTGTTGGCTAAATTGGGAGTTTCCTGCAAAAGTGTCATTTTGATCTATGAATCTTCACTGTAATGAGAGCAGAGAATAAAGCCACCACAAGAAAGAAACTAATGAAAACAAAATCCAGCTGTAATAAGAGACCAGCAAGAAGAACAGTCTTTAGATAACTCTGGCTTCAAAAAGCTGACAGTTTAATTAAAATACTTATGGGGAACACTAGGTAATATAGCTTTGCATTTAATAGGAATATTTTGCAAAACAAGTGTGTGACAATATTTCAAAATATAAATTAATTGGTTGCTGGCTAGAAGAATGACTGAGATTAGTAGGCATTTGTGCCATCATCCTGCACTGTTTGGTGTCTTGCCATGTTACAGGTGCAATGAGATGGTGGTCTGATTTGCATGACCAGTCTTGCAAAATTGAGCTATTTCAATGTTTTGTTAAGATTTTTGGATGCTGCTGAAACAAGGCTGAAGCAATTCATACTTCTAGTTAAGTCTAGAGCCTTATGTCATGAAAGGAAGGAAAAAAGAATTAAGGAAAAAGAGGTAATTAGGCTTTTTTTTACTCCTATTGACACAAATCAAAGATGTCCGTATTGTCTTGAATGCTTTTAGAAAAAAATGGGCTGAGTTTCAGGTAGGATTCATTTGGCATGTAAAATTAAAACCTTTTTGAATAAGAATATTGATAGTTTCCCTTCAAACCTCACAGAGAGTTGTTTCGAAGCTTATCTTTGCAGAGTTCATGCAAAGCCTAGTGTATGTCTTGCTTATCTCTTGCATGTTGTAGTGCTTCAGAATACTGCATGACAATCATTTATTTTACACCAGTATGAGTGGGTAAGAATTAATCCAGCTTAAACAGCTAGGCTGAAAGAACAGAGGCAAAGCGATTTGCTCAAGGTCATCCAGATGATTATTGGCAGAGCCAGGATTAAAACTTACTTTTTAAATCCTAAAAGATGAGAATTTGTAACAGGGCCTGAAAGGCTGGCAGGGGAGGGAGTCTCTTATGAATTTTAGCGAATTGAAACACTTTCGTGTAAGCTTGCTTCTGTCCACAGTAAACCACGTAGGCATACAAGAATAGAATCATAATTTTTCTTCTCTTTTGACTTTCCTGTTTAATTTATGGTATTTTAGATTAACTGTTAGGGCCAAATTCTTCAAAGCTTCTTTTCTTATACCCCTGGTAGGTAGGTCCCCTTGGAATTCATGATTGCATAAATGGGGAATGCAAAAACTTCATTCTGACTCAGAAGACCTATTTATGTATGCTTTATTTTTAACCTTCATATAAATTGCTGCTGTAAGAAGATTAGAGTCAATGTGGAAATTTGGGGTTTTTAAGAAATGTCTGTCTATACCTCTCTTTTTGTAATTTTAGTTGGCTCTCTGTCAAATATAATTTGATTCTGCTAGTGAACTGCTTCTAAACAAAATCTGACTAGCCCTAAAAAAAAAAATGCAAAAAAACCTGAAAGTGATACATATCACTATTAAGATGGTCGTTGTTGTGCTGCATGGGTTAAATGTCAGTGATTCTTTGGGTTGTTACTACAGTTGTTGGTTTCTATTCCTTCTGTAAAGCATATTCAAAGATCAGGAAGCTAAATGAGGGGAGAGTCTCAATTAGCACTTGTTACCCCTGTTTTATCCCTGTTTTTCTATGCAGGCACAAAACAATCTATTGGCAGGTTCAGAGTTCAAGCAGAACTCCTAATAAAAAAAAAGAAACATAAAAGCTAAAAGCACTCGAGCATGCCAAATATCATGCAGTCTATAGAATACTTATATCTGTGGAAGCATTGACAAAGCAACAGTACTTGGGCTATTTTGTTTAAAGTTTTATTGCACTTACTTTATGCTAAAAAGACATTTAAGTTTCCAGCTTTAAAACTTTTTGCAATAAATATTTCTTGAGCAAACCTTTAGAACAGATTTGATATGTCCGTTTAAAAGCTATTAAAAACAGATTACTTTTCAACCTCCAGTGTTTATTCTAGTTAACAGCTTCATAATGCATTCTTTTCCTTTCTTGCAAAAAGAGCCCAGGACCACAGATCCTTTGTCATGATTTGAAAGTAAAGTTCCAGTTTTGGTATGTTGTGTTACTAAGGGAGTTCCTTGGTTGCTTTGCTGCTGTGCCGTGTCACAGAGTTCCCCCTCTTAGGTAAATCAGAGGCAACATAAACAGTTCTAAGTATCACCCAGAAATCAGATGACCAGTTGATAACTCTTGTTGTTCAGAAACACCAGCGCTGTGACCTTTTTGACAATATGTGTCTGTTTCTAGTGGTAGCCCTCTTATGAAGTAGCTTGAGATTATTATTGCATGTTGGAGCCAGAGTTCAACCCAGACATCAAAACATCTATTTATTCATGGAGCTCGTAGGTCACAGTTGTCTGTGCAAGTAAAGAAAGAGCTGCATGGAGTGTCTGTTTGTCAATTGCTTGAATTTTCTGTGAATACTTAAGATTTTTGATAAAGTGAACCCCAGGAGAAACTATTCATCTTCACACTGATCTTTTGGTTATAATTTTGTGTGTATAGAAACTCTATTAGTTCACAAATATAATAGGATCAGCAAAGCTTCCCGGGGATTCCACAACAACAATCTAATTAAAGGGGAGGTGATTTGAGGATTTGGCATGAAAATACTGAGTGAGCTGAATCTCTAAGTTTTTGAACAACATGTTATTGCAAGTTGCTGGACTTGAGCGATCTGCTCTTTACAGCACATCTGGCATTGCATGCTCCTTCAGATGAGAGGTTATTTTCTTCCTGATAACTTATTAAAACGGAAGTTTGAGGTACAGCCGTGTTGTCTAATTGGGTGGGGATGATGACAAAACAGTTCTGTAATTTTGGGTGGGACATTCTGGCTGTGTTCTTAAAGTATGGTTCTTCATGAACAATAACAAATTGGGAAGTGTTCTACAAATCACCAAGTCTCTCAAAAATATTTATTGCATTTGTCACATTTAACCATGGGTGATAATGAGTATGTATTTGTTGAACTTTGAAAGTTCAAGCCCTAGTAAAAATCAGTCTGGATCAAACCTCGTTGTGCTGAAGCTAATGCATCCTGCTGAGACTTGCTTGCACTTAACATGGCAGAACTTTGCAACTATAGAGCTTGAATGAACCGTGCTGTAACTTTTCAGCTGCCCATGATCTGTCAAAATGGTTTCACAGTAAAGGGATTGTTTCCTGAGGTCAAAATCAAATTGAGGAGCTAACAATAAAGCTTAAATCTCAACAATTCTTTAAATGTATCAGTTGTCTGATTCCTGCTTGGAACAGTAACACTTGTTAGGCTAAGAAAAATTTTGGACAAAAAGTAAGAAAATAAGTCTACTAAAACACGTAACCGCATTGAGAGCTGCATTTGTTGGCCAGCATGCTTATGTAATATTTACTGAATTTATGTACTCATTTACAAGCTTTCTTTTCCCCACCTTTTTAAGAGAAACATAGCCTCTCTGTCCTTGTAAGTCTGTGACATATATTTGCAACTTTTACTGGGTTCTTTGAAAATGTGATGGAGATCTTGACAAAAAAAGGAAAGAAGAAAAGGTGAAAAAAATCACTAAAAAGAAAAAAGGTTCTTAAATCGGGGACCTGTCAATAGCATCATGCAAACTAAATTTAACAGCTAATTTACTAGTGACAGAAATATAATCCATATAATTTATGCATCTAATATAATCTGTCATTTGTGTTTAAGGAGGAGAGCAAGGCAGCATCTAATAAAATGTAGAAGAAAAATGAGTTTGTAAGGTGAGTGACAGAAATGTTCATTACCTCAATTCTTTCCTGTGTTGTTCCTCCCTTTTTCAGGCAGGAATCTTAAGAGTTTGATCCTTATGAAGTACAGAATTACTACTTTAAAGGACTTTTTTGCTTTTTTTGCCTTCATGTCAAAACTTAAAATTGTTCCAGTTCAAAACCAATCAAAGAAGAAACAGAAGATTCTGACTTCATCCCTGTCCACAGAGACCAAAGAGAAAAGAGGCCAAGGGCTGTTTCGGAGATGAAAGATGTGTAAGTTAAGTTGAAATCACCATCAATCTTTCCACATCATGTCCAGACTATGTATTAGATACACATAGGTTAGTAAAAGAGGTTACTAGGTTTTGCAGTCTGTGCCAGATGAGAGGAAATCCAAATGCTATGAAAGACAACTGTAAATATGTGATACTATAATATTATCCTAAACTTAATTTATTTTAGAGTTGCAGCTGGAAATACAAAACAGGAGTGAAGAAACTGTGGGACATTGAAAAATACTTGAAGCAAAACCTAAGAGAGATTCTGAACTTAAGTTCCTAGTGTATTTTTCTTTTGCTTTTGTAAATGGCATACAGTGATTAGTGATTCCAAAGTCTTAAAGAAACCCTGGTACAGAGCAACATCCCAGCTGTTGTAGTAGCACAAGCTGTCATAGACTTATCACACTAATCCCAGTGTAGGTCAGAGGTCTTGATAATCAGGATACTGACTGTAGCCAAGAAGTAAGATGGCTGTAAAAGTATCTGCTGTAACTCTTATTTTGACTAACACATTTCCTGTTGCACTATGATTTGGGGTTTTTGCTCTCTGTAGGCTTTTGGAAAAGGGGAAGAAGGCAGCATGCAACAGCCTTACAAAGCTGGTTTCTGTAGTTAGTGAAGAATTTTGAGACTGTTAATATCACGGCTGAGGGAAGACATGACTCCTCCAGTTAAGTGCATCTTAATAACAATATAAAATAAGAAGCTTCTCTACACAATTGCATGAAAGGTTTTTTATGAAAAATATAAATCTAGTGTAAAATCCTTCTTGCTGTGACAGGAATTAGTTCCTGTAAAAATGTTTTCTATTTATTACATGTTGGCATTTGGGAGTTCAGAGACAGTATAGTACATTGCAGACAATGTGATATTTATGTGATGTGATAAACACATTTATCCACAGGCATTTTTCTATTCAATTAAGAGATACTATTGATTTAAAAATGAAAAAATTTTGTGTTTGCAGAATAGACAGTGGAGCAAACAACCTATTACCTCTGGCTTTTTGTTTATTTATGTTGTAATCCTATGATATTCTTTTAAAGCAAAAGGCTAGCTCCCTTGCTAATTGTAACTATGGTATTTATCAACAATGTATAATGAAGACAGCATATTGTCTATAAGCTGTTCTTATAGAGACGTGGGAACTCAGAACTTGCTTAGCGGTTTTTAAAACTAATACTCCTATTTAAGTACTTTTTACATTTTAAATGCTTCAAACTGAGGTATTTAAGCTTCAGTAAGCAGTTCCAACTTTAATCGCTTTTATTTTAAATAAAAGGATGAAACTGGAGATACTACCTTTCAGCAAAATTATGAGTGTATGTATTCCTTCATGCAGTTTTATTTCAGATGTTACTTTGGGGAATGAATTTATTGCACTAGATTTGCACAATGCCTGTTTTTCTATCACCATAATCTGTTTTTGTGTAGGCTCTTTTAATAAACATACCTGTAAAAGTGATGACTCTTGAACTGGTTTCATACCCATCTCATTGGCCATTAATCTTACATTATTATTAAATGGTCATTTATTTATAAGCATGGTATTTAGGATCCTCAGTGAGGTTTGGGGCTATTCAGTCACAAAAGCAAGCAACAGCTGCTTCAGAGCTGGGAAACCAGATAGACGGCTTGAGGAGCAAAGGAAAAAGGTGGCATGTACAGTGCAATTATCCCTACTTGAAACCTTCCCAACAGAATATTTTCTCACAAGAAAACAGTTTTGCCAAAATGGAAACTTTCCATAAGTCCATACGAACTTCAGTAAAATGTAGTTGTGAAAGAGAAGTCAAAATAAGTCATTTCAATCAATGTCAAAACATTTCTGAAAGAGAACTTCCAGGGTTTTTCTAAGTGTGTTAATTTTTATGTTGTGTATTAAAATATAATACTGAAATCAAATGTTTCTCTTTACTCAAAATGCCTAACATGATAGCTGTATAGGAAACTCTAAGTGGCAAATTTAGAAGAGAACTGGGATGAAAATTGGTTTCACAATGGAAGTTTTTGGTGGCTTTGAACATGGCTAAAAACCAGAATATCTTACATTGTCATACAGGCTTCTCAGGTGTTTGTGCTATTTTTGGGTGAAATTTGCATCTTGGATGTATGCAAGGGCAAAGGTATTTAAAAAAAAAAGTCAATCAGGAAGAGTGACATATTGCTAAACAGAATAAGGTTGAAAGGATAAAGCAAGGCATGCAGGACAACTAGAATAAGGTTAGAGTGAAAAGATGCAAAGGGTGGCTGGAACAACCTGTGATGGGGAGATAAAGAACACGTACCAAATCCGTCTGACATCAGTGTCAGAAAGCCATTGCTTTTTCTGTCTTTCTCACTTCTAAACGTAAAGTCTGAACATTTTATCATGGTGTTTAATACCACGTACTTAAGTACTTAATATTTTAAAATCACTGAACTCAAACTAATACAAAACCATGTATTTTGATTTTTAAAGTCTCTGCAAAATGTCTTGTTCTTGACCTAATAAAAAGGATGAGCTCATATCTTGCTGTGTCATCAGGTTAAACCTTTAAACATAGATTGTCAGGTTTGTGACAATTGTTGCCAGTGAACATTTAGCATGTCTGGAATGAATTGAGTGCATGCATTGTGAAGGAAAGCCAGGCTAGGTGAAGTCAGAACTCCTCTGTGTCATTTTCACATATGACTGCCAAAACTTCTCTGTCTGTACTTGCTGTAATCCTTGCCATTAATGCAGTGCTAATCATACCAGCAAGGGAATAGCTCTTACATGGCCAGGTATTTTAGGCATCCAAATGGCTCTAACGCTTCCAGGTTTACTTTAAATCTGAGTTTGGTTATAGATCGTAGAGAAGAATGTGCATTGATACTGTTTCATCAAGGTGACTTCTTAAGATTAGGCTTCCTCAGATTTGATGAAGCTAAATATAGCATAGAAAATACTAGTAAAAAATGCTTTTTATTTCACAGGTTATATCATCTTTTATGTGATGCTCTTTGTTTTGCAAATTATTTGGCATATGATAAAAGAAAACAGGGAAGATCAGGTGAAAATGCCACTGTGAAGTTAGTAGGTACTGTATGCATCAGCTGAATTTCCAACTCTTTAAGTTTCTAATGTGTACTTTGGATTGAAAAATAATATATGTGCATTTCCCTAGCATTCAGTTGAAATGAGATCACACTGAAGGGGAATCACTTCTGACTGGAAAAGCACCCTCTGCTAATGGAAGTGATGGGGAAATATGAACTGGTGTATGCAATTTTATCATTGACTGTTGTTGATTCACCTTAAACATGGCTGCACAAAAAGAACAATATCCAATTCAAGCCTTTCAGGAGAAGAGCACAGCTGAGTGAACGTCTTTAAACAAAATCATCACCAAGGAAAAAAAAAAACCAGGATTTTTTCCATACTTTTTGTTTTCAAATAGCCAACATCAAAGTTAACTGATGATTATTTTTTTTTTTTTGAGTCAATGGATGGTCATCTATTCAGAACTGTCATTTGAGTTTGTTTAAACTCTGAGCTGTTTATTCTTCACTTCTTAGGTTTAGTTCCTTATACTTCTCTGAAAAAATTACATCATCAGAGAATGATGAAGTGGCAGTAAATGATGGTTAGTCTGCAATTCAGGTCAGGAACTGCTTCTGATTGGGGCAGGGGGAAGAATGTGGAGAGTCCATGTGAGTAAATGACAACATTTTCTAGGTGAAGCTTAGCTGACCTCTCCTAGGAAAAGTGAAATTTTCTTAAATCTGATTGTCATAAAATCGTGTTTCTACGGCCAGCTTAAGTCTCATTAGGCTTTAAAATTCAAAAGCAGCAGGTATTGGAAAAGCAGATAC
Organism: Burhinus oedicnemus; assembly: GCA_008921705.1. Taxonomy (NCBI): domain Eukaryota; kingdom Metazoa; phylum Chordata; class Aves; order Charadriiformes; family Burhinidae; genus Burhinus; species Burhinus oedicnemus. Next base: position 1,801,948 of record VFFE01007004.1, read on the forward strand.
AGTTAAGTTTTCTTATGGAGGCTTGGAATTGGATGGAATAAACTATCCCTTGATTTAGCATAACTTGCAATGTTCATGAGACTTTTCTCTAAAAAGGGCTGGTTACTAAGAGTTTTGGAGAGCAGTTGCCTCAATGATCATAACGTTCAGGAGATTAAAAAACAAATAAAAATAATAGTATCCCTGAGAGAGCTAAGGAAGTGAAGCCAAATGAGTTATGAAAGGCTTGCCTCATGATTGCTCTAATTTTGTAAAAAGTGCTATACCTAATACAAAAGCTGTCTTGTATTCAATTTACATAAAGGGTTCTAATACTAGACCAAGAGAGTTATAATTTCTCCCCCTAGAGGATAGTAATCTCACAACAAAAGAAGATTTAATGGGTAGAAACAGTGGTACTAAGCTAGCTGGAAACAAACAAACAAACAAAACCAACCCAAACCAAAAAACAAAACAACAACAAAAAACCAACCACACAAAAAAACCCCAATAAAACCAAGAAAACCTAAACAAACAAAAAAACCAACCTGCCAAAAAACCACAACACACCAAATAATCCACTTTTGTCATGTAAGCATAAAAAGAGGAGAAACAACTGTTACAGGAATAGAATTCATATGAAAAATGTAGCTATCAGTCCTACAGATTTCCTTGCTTTCTAACCAGTGGGAGTTCCCAGAGCCATATTGCATTGGCTACAGTTTCTTTCCTCTGAATAAATATTCAGAACTCTTAAAAAAGAAAGTTATTCCTTTTACACAAAAGTTGAAAGAGACGCTCTTTGTAATCAGTACATAACAGCCCATTCATATTCTTTGCAGTCAGCCTCTGTATTAAAGAGTTTATGTCCTTGCTTTCTTATGATCCTCTCAAAAAAGCAACAGTAAGTTGTGATTCTGTGTTTCTGATTCTTGCAAACATGTCTGAGCAGTCTGACTTACTAGGATGGGTCTTCCAAGCTAAGCATATGTTTGTTGTCTGTGGAATCTAAACTGTGCCAACCTGGGAAATGGCTCTAACTGCCCCAGCTAAGACTTGGAGGTTATACAATTTCTTAATTTCTGATATGCCTCTTTAGGAAAGTATGCTGTTACAAAAGCTGTGCATAAATCTTAGAAGTGAACATAAGTATCCCCTGTACTGATATGGTGTCCATGATCAATTGGCAGAAGTTTATGAAGAAATAAACATTCTTTTTTTTGCTGACAATTTTGCTTCTTAGAACCAATGGCATCTGCATTTAATCATCAGAAAGGCAGTCATTCATTAGCTTGTAAAACCCTGCCAGTTTATCACTATTGTTTAATTAAGTTTCTGTTGAGAAACTGTAGGACTACTAAGCAAAACCACACAATGATAGGTGAATTCTTAAGAAGTAGTATGGCTTAGTGTGTTAAAATTGACTTTTCTGAATTCTAAAATGAGAAACATTAAGGCTGAATTATAACGCAAGTTTCTGTTCCTAGTCTAACTTAATTGGGTAAATGTGTGTAGGTTATTCTTTTTGTGTTTTTCATTGTACCATTTGACTGATGATTTGTGACTATGGTGTTATGCTAGCCATCAGTAGATTAAGACATTCTCTGCTCATTATTTATTATACTTTCAGTTAACTGTGCTTTCATTTGATTTTAGTTCACAGTATAGATTTGAGAAAGGTACTTAACTGACTTCAAGGTAACTTGCACTTTCTGAGTAAGAGACAATTCCTAACAATTCTCAGAGCAGGTAGGAATATTTTTACGTGGTAGGAAAACACATACCCATCAAAGTCAGTGACTTCTTTGGAATGGAAGCTTCCTGTCATAACTGAGTTTGAGGCAGGCAAGCCTTTCTTCCTAACAAAATAGCCAGAAAGAGGAAGAAACAGTTTTGAACTTCTGCTCAGCTTGATGAGGAATTTCTACTTTTTCCTTAATCTGTCTAAAAGTCAGCCTATTCCTGACCTGCTTCTTAAGGAGATGCAGGAGCAGTTCCTAAGGGCAGACATCCTGCAGTTGCACTGGCTGAATAGGTTGCTGCCTCCGGATCTCCCTCCTCCCTGAAGCAGCCACTCCTCTTAAATTAGTGGTAAAAGATACTCCTGGACTGGCAATAAGCCATTTTATGGCTCTTGGGTAGCTATGAGAGCCCAGGGAGTTGTAGTTGTGTGCAAGGACCTCAGTGCAGTTGCGAATTCTGCATCTGCAACCTGAAATCCTAGTGTCTGAGTTTCAGATTTCAGATTTTCAGTTCAGTGTCTGAACTCGGATTTTCAGTGCAGCACTATGTGTGAGCATTTTAACTTCTGCAATAGCTCAGGCTCCCTTGGTTTGGAAAGATTTTTGTCTTGGTGCAGAGAGGACGTGGTAATTCTTGGTTTTGATTTGTTCTTCTACTTTTCAAAAAGTTAAGGCCCTTTCCCTGTTTTACACACCAAACATTTCATGTTTGAGAATTCAGTAATAAAGCAGTATCTTTAAATTTGTCTTAATGTATCAAGGCTGCAAAGAGAAAGAGGTAGCAAAAGATTCCACTTTTTTATAGCTCCTGGTTTTTCTTCACTGTTGCTTTGTAAAGCAAAGCTGCATTTATTACCTTTTAAAGCAATACATTTTATGGTTGTTATGTGATAGATGGCTTCAGGCAGCACAATACTTTTTCCTTTCCTGAGGTTTTCTTATGTGTGTATGTATGTCTGTACTTAAAGGGAGAGTGGAATTATCTAAAAGAGTAAAAAAGGAAGCTAAGGGATGAGTAGACAATGGTTCTGTCTTGAAATTAAAGTGAGAGAAAGAGCAATGAAAGAAATGGTAAGTACATATTAGAGCTTACATTCTGGTTTAACAGTAAAGCACCCAAATGAGGAAAATTTAGTCTCAGACTCTTCAGCACTCTAGGTAAACATATGCAAACTGCCATTTAAAAGACTCGGTTGTCTTTTGTTGACAATATAATGTCTTCTTTAATTGACAATCACAGTTACACTTAAAAAACCCGTTTGAGTACACTTACCTCTCCAAATTTATCACAGTGATAAAACCTATCAAAACAATAGCAGAAATAGTTATATTTAGTACTTCATGTCTAATTATTCCTACAGATTTAAATTGCTTTGTCTAACTGGAAGTAGCAGTGTTTTCTGGCTTGTTTTTTTGCTTGGTTTGTTGGGTTTTTTTCCCCCAAAACCAGTCCCCAATGTCCCCATAACAGTAGATTTCTACCACTTTGCTTTGTAAGCAGAATCAAAACATGGTAACACAGAATCCTGAAAGCTTTGTAGCAAAGTGAGATGTCTTTCTTTTGATGTTCTCTCTTTTCACGTATTTATCATTTCTTGTAAGTAGAATATTCCAATGTGCTTTTACTACGCTGTGTGGGTTAATGTTTTCTAAGAAAATATAAACAGAAGTATCAAAACCCTAGACCAGACTGATCTTAGGCCTGAAGAATACCAGAATTATTACAGGTATAACTTATAATGTTGTAAGGGTTTTTTAGATGTCACTTTTCAGCTCTGCTTGTAACTAGACAACTAGAGCTAAAGGCTTAAATATATAATAGAGAATACTGAATTTTTATTTATTAAGGAGGAAGGTTCAAAAGTAATCTTGACTCAAAATTAAAGTTGATGTTCTTTATATGTTAAAAGATAGGCAAGTGGAACTGTTGCACTGCAATCAGTGTGAGTATTGATCCAAATGCATAATGAAATCTACGTGATCACTTATAAAACTAAAAAAATATGTATAGGTGGCTTTATTTTTTATAAATCACACATTGTTACTTCATTGTTTTTACATTCTTGAAAAAACTGTCCAGACAGTGACAGATAATGTTTGACAATACTGAAGAACCTATTAAATGTTCACCTTAAAAAACATTTTGCTACCTTTGTACTAATTTTGCAGTTCAGATTAGTGATTGCTTGTTTCCACTGCCCTGATTGTTAGTTTACAGATAAAGGTTCACTTCCTATATCTGCTCTCAATTGGTAAGTCAAGGCTGAAAAGGTAATAACAATAAGAAAATTGCAAAGTAGCTTTAAGGGCTAATGTATAGGAACACGTTTTTTGTGACTCTCATAAAAATCGAAAGATTGAGCCAGATGAATTCTTTTACTTCTGAATTTGCAGTTGCACATTCACTGCTTAGTGCATAGAGGGAGATGATAGTCTTTTACACATAATGGTGTTTCATTAGCTTCCCTATTTATTCAAATTATGCTTTTACTGCTATAGAACTGTTATGTTTATATTTACATTTTATAGTCTTATGTTTACTTAAGAGAATAACTTGAAAACATTCCACAGATGTGGCAGCACTGAAAACCTGCCACAATCCAGTGAGAAAGTGCTTAGTTAGTAAACGTCATTTAATCAAAACCATTCAGACTGTTTGGGGGGGGGGGGAAGCACTTTTATGGTAATTGCATTGGAATAAAGGATATGCTGCTACTTCTTGACTGCTATGAAATTGAGGAGTCAGTGTTCATGCTTTCAGTAGCCTTAATGGGTGGGTCAGTGTCTGCAAATGGCTAAGGCCTCTGAAAGGATATTTTCTACGATACTTTTTACTGAATACTCAGTTTCTTATTCTTGTCTAGCATTCCAAGACTTACATGTGCTGTTCTAGTCATTTTTAAAAGAAACTCTTGAGAGACCACACAGATTCATCTGTTTTTAGTGTGCAGAATTTGAACTGATTGTTCAGGCTAATGAAAGTGTTAGAGGATGCTGAGATTGCCAAGTCAAGATTACTCAAGTAAAAATGTGCTAGTTTTAAACCAGACAGGATAGCCATAATGCATAGGCACAAGGTCAATTATTGTATTTTTTTACCAACGTGAGAAAGTCTGTGCGCTGCTAAAATCCTGCTGGATTTCAGGCCAGTGATTTGGATATAAAGCAGAAGCTTGAACACAGTACACCTAGACTCTCTGTACTTGAGTCAAAGTTTGCAAACTTTTTCTATCCAGGATGCTCAAATCTCCAGTTTTCTTACTAGAAGACCTTCTGAGGTCTGGTGGTCTGAATCTACCTGCATGAGGGGTTTGACAGAGATTTTAATGCTGGTTTATGCAGAAGGGAAATGAGCTTTGGGAACCTTACTACCTGACTTGAGAATTATGTTTCCAGTTCCTGGGAGCAATATGTCCGTGGTCATTTCAGGTCAAGCTGCTGTAATTCCATAAATTGTCTCCTTGGCTCTGTTCCTGCTGCTCAAAGGTGTCTCTTTTCAATCAGTCAGAGGGTTAAAGCATTGTATCCTCTACAATAAGGATTTTACCTGTGTTAGAGTAAAGATCATGTTGCAGAATAAAATAATTACTAATTTAGTCATTTATCTTGCAAGTCTTCCGTGTTCTCATTCATAAGGAGGGGGAAATCTGGAAGTATTAATTGACATTTCTAATTAATTGACAACATGTGCAGATAAATTCCAAACTATGAATTTTGGCCAGACTACCTGTTTGGGGTGTCAGACTTTTCTGTGTCATTTGTTACTGAGTTCAAAAGGTCTTTGTTTTACATTTTGGCGTGCTGAGTATTTTTAAAGAAAAGTGAAAGTTGAAAAGCACATTTCTAAAATGTGTTTTCAAATGAAATATCATTCTTGCAGCTTCGGGGTTCATAAACATTTTCACACAAACCAATATCTATTAGAAAATATTTAAACAGATATTACAAATGTAAGTATAGAAAGAATTAATTTGCAATACTTTGTCATAAAGGCATTTGCAAATCGCTTCCTGCATTACTCCACTACTTGTAGTTATTTGTTCATTTTCCACTGGAGCAGACTAAAATTCTTCTTTCCAGCTACTTGCTGCTGTTATCTCCTGAAATGAATTGTGTTCCCCATACAGCACCCACGATCGATGCAAATATGCTTTGATTTTTTTCACAAAGCAATTACCCATAAATACCAGAGTTCATTGCCAGGTTAGTACATATTGTACTACTGATTTTAAATTGGAGTACTCACTTGTAAACACTTTCTTTTTGCATTATCGTTTAGTAGTTGAATGATGTGATGGTCCACTATCAGTTTATTTCCACATACAGTTAAATGTTTGACTCCATCACCCGAACGTTTCAGTCCCCTTTCCCAATTTTTCATGTATACAGCACTTCTTCTTTTGATGTGTTTTGGGTTGCGAGGTCTCTTAAAAAGAATGGAAAGGTTTCCCACTTTTTGATGAAGCTGACTTAAATTTGGAATTCCTGGTAAGGATATTATACAAATAAAATAGTACCGGGGCATATTTTTGCCTGAACTCTAAATTCACCGCAAAAGGTGAATTTGAGAAGAGCTAACTGTGATTCAGCTGTAATATGCCTAATTTGTATTTGAGACATACTCTTTGCCTTTTTGGAGGTACAGTTTTAAACAAACAAAAAACAAAACAAGGAAATGTGTGTAGTGAAAACAAGGTCTTGCTGGTCAACCTACTGGTCTTCCACCAAGGATAAAAATACGTATTTCAAAGTAGAAGTGGCTGCTCTTTTCTGTTTTTCCAAAGAAACTTTTAAGACGATTTTTAAAAGAAATTTGCATGGTGTCAGTTTTCGAGGAGATAACCTGCAGCTCAGTGAACTTCAAGCACTATGCTTCAGAGACATCATTCAATGCACAGTGAAGGGAATAAGAAAGACATTTTTCTTAACTCATTGGAGGATCTTGGGTTTTTTTAAAGTGAAAATTGTCCATGTCCCAAATGAGGATGTGTTTCAATCAGGCTCCAGCTTCACTGAAACACTTTGAAGGCTGCTCTTCATCACTCATTTGCTGCTCATATATTTGCATCCGTTTCATAATGTTTCTTCTGTTGATCTGTGCTATTTGCAATTAATATCTGGGCTGATCCCCAAAATTATGAATTACTTCAAAGTCTTACCCTGTAGATAACATTCCACCTGTATTGATTTGTTTTGGATTTCTTCCCTAAAGCAAGTTCAGTAGGTATTCAATCCCAAGTTATTTTCACAGACGAGAAGTTAAAGTAGAGGTTTTCTTCTTTGATGTCCTTTATTTATTGTTTCAGAGTTGTAAAGGGATTGGTTCTGCCACTTTTTTGAATGAAATACAGGTTATTCTACCCCTAAGGTAAATGAGTTCCTGGAAACTCGATATGGACAAAGTTTGGACTTTTCACCCCAGAATTACTATGAGGAAGGCAAAGGGATGGTTTTATTCCTGGATCAGCTTTGTATTAATAACTTTTTTAAGATGTTTACTTCTAGCAAATTTTCTGACCCTTACGACAACAGCTAAAAGGTACAGTTATTAATGCTTTACTCTGGATTTCACCACAGTCAGCAGATGGTGCTTAACCATTTTATATTTATTTGGAAAGACTTTGAAATGTGACATACTAGATCATTCCTATAGACACAGTGAGGCTAGGAAGTGGCCATTTACTCACTTTTATTTACCCCTAAACTCTTCTGTTTGGTGTTGCAGGCCTGGCAGTGAACATAGCGAAAAGCTCTATTGCTCAGATAAGAAGCAAGCTTGGTTTTATATTTACGCTTGACTCCTCTGCTGCAAGTGACTCCTCCAATTTTAAGGAAAAGAGTTTCTCTCCTTGATCTAACTCCAGTTACACTTTGGAGACCTTTTCTGAGGGATATATCTCCCAGGATGTAGATGGCACTTAGATTCTGAGGAAAGCTTTTCCTGTGATTCACATTTATAGAAAAACTTATAATTGAGGTTTGGTCCCAAATGCTTTAGCGTTTCTAATGCTTGACACTGAAAGTAGTTTGGCTTTGTCCTCCCTTTTAGAAATGCCATTTCCTTCATATATAGACTTTCTTTCACTCCTCCCTTCCAAACTTTCGGGCCTTGGGGAGAGGAGGTTTGATTATAAAGAACCAGAGAGCTAAGTACTGTGTGACTTCCTTGAATGATAAAAGAAACAGGACAGAACTGACCCAACAAATCTAAGCCTTCTAGTTCTGTGGTAGTGTCCCCACACATGTATAGAAGAAAGGCAGGTCTTTACAAGATGGCTGGCCTAGGAGAACTCTGAACGAGCAAATAAAAACTAGTTCTCATATTTAAGCTGCAGGATTTCTTTCTGTCTAGCTGTTAAACTTTTCCAGCTTTAAGGTGGAAGCCGTTTTCTTCTGTTTTATCCCACCTCCCCTCAAACATGATGGAATTTTCCATCTGCCCTCACCTCAATGCACCAATGCCTTATTTATGCTAACAATAAATTTTGAACTGTACTGAAGCACCACTTTACACTTATTGCCTCAAGGAATGGGAAAACCTTTCAAATTACTCGGACCCTGTGGATTATCAAGCCTTATTGTATCCATATTCCTACTGTTTGATACTAAGGAGCATCATATTGCACTGTACAGATGTTTAGAGCCTCACATTGTAGTAATTATGAGATTTTTTTGTTTGGCTGCATAGTACTACTCTGCCAGTTTAAATCCGCTTTTTTGTGCACATTTTGCATCTGTGTATTGCAGTTTCTGCTGCATACGGGGGAAAATGAGGAAATTAAACCCCACTCTGTATCTGTAAACTTCCTCCATGATTCTGCCTTCTCTTCTCATTCAAAGGTCCCAAATCATGTTTTAGTTTAACTGTTGCATGTGAGGGGATACATGTAAGTAAATCTATGGTTACTTTGTTGGCTTTTATCAAGTAGAAAAAAAAAAAAGCTGAGCTGTCTGAAGTTAGCTTATGGATGACAGTCATATAAATGAAGTGTAACTTCCAAACTCAATTCCATATTTTTTTGAAATTAGGTTATTATTACTTGAAATGTTGTATTAGATTTAGTTGGTACATATGGCTGAATCTCATAGCTGTTTATAAATCACCAGTCCACATCCCTGATAGCTGAGGCAGAATGGCCTGTCGAGCCTAGGGGTGTTTCCTCTCCTTATCACAGTAGATCATCCCTGTAGGATGATTGGGGTATTTTATCCTGAATGAGTTCAGGATAAAAACACTGCCTCTTCAATGCTACCACTGCTTCCTACTACTTTGGGGAATCAGAGCAATGGATTATTTAAAGGCAGATCAGTTTCCCAATGTGGCCCCAAGTCAGTGGCACAGTCAGACTGAAGGAACTATAGTTGTAATATAGTACTGAAACCAGATGAATCTTTTCTGAGGAAAATATTCAATGCTAATAGGACGACCCGCGTCTACAGTATTTTTCTTCCCTGTTTGTGTGATTATGAGAAGTTCAAAGGTAATTTCACAAACTTGTATCCAAATGACTCAACATTGTTAAATGTTCAACCACCCCCTGTGATTTAGCATAATAATCAGTTTAAGAATATTCTATTTTGGAATAATGATTAAACATTTCCTGTATTCAGCTCCCCAGGGTTTTCCAGGGCTATTACCCTTATGCAAGAATAAAACTTTAATAAAAAAACTCAGTGTTTTATTTTCAGAAAAAATGAAACAACCTACAAATTCATGCCATTCTCTTAATAATTGCTTTATATTTTAAGTAGGCATTTTTCTTTAGCTAACCTTCTGCTAGGCACATTAAAATAAATTTCAGAGGAAAACTTCTTTAGTGATGGTGGCATCATGGTGCTCTGAGCATTAATTTGCTGCTGCATTACCTGAAGGAGCAATAGTTATTTACAGGGCATGTTTCTAATGGAACACTTTTTGAAGTAATATTGCATCATTTGCCTGGTGGGAGCAACAGCTGCAGAAGTCAGATCAGTGCCAAATCACAGACAAGTTGTTATTAATGACATGCTACTGAATTAGATTACATTAATTCCATATTTTTTTCACTTTTCATGAAAAGATATTGTTTGGTGGTGTGAGCATAATTCTGGAAGTCATAATTTTCTGCTATAGTTAAAACATTACTGCCAACAGCATTTTGGAGAATCAATTCTCTGTATTATCATAGTGACTAATACATGTTCTCTCTTCTGTAAAACTTTCTCAATACCCACTTTACTGAGAACTAGTATTTGGGCTTTTAGAGGTGAAAAGCTTATCAAGTTTTTGACCTGGTGTTGCATACAAAACTTTGAAAGTTGAATTTGAAAGAGTGATAGTAAAGTGTGGTGTGTGCCAGAAGTGATTACTTTTATTTTGGGGTAGAGATTAGACAGTTCTGAAATCAAGCAGCAGAGGCAAAACCTGTGATGACTTTGTTTCATTTCAATAACAATAAAGTCTAGGAAGAAGAATTATTTCATATGTTACAATTTCCTTTGATATTAAAGTTAGCCTAGGTAATAGGTTATTGTGACAAATGTGTCTCTGGCTTTTTCCTTATCTGTGGTGTAAATAAAAGAATACTCAGAAACAGCCAGGATGGCATTTGGCTTTTCCTGTTCTGAGGATTTGTCTTTCTGGGAGTTAGGATCACATGACATCCTTGCCAGAGGTATTAAGGTGAAGAAAACCTTTCATTTAGCCCCTAAAGGTATACTTGTCTTGTTAACAGCTCCCAGTAGGTGTCTGTAGAAAGTTTACCTTCTCTATTATGAATTGTAGGTGGGAGGAGAAGAAATATGAAGATGGTATCAAATAGAAGTTTCTGGAAAACCAGGGCCTGTTGTTCCCACGAGCCGCTGGCTGCCTGGAGATATGAAGGTTTTATTATGGTAATCACCTACTTGATGAATTATTGACCAATGGGCCTTAATGTCTTGTGTAATGAGCTTGTGAGCACTAATTGTTTCAGTATGGGTTTTTATTTGGTATCAGGGTAATCACTGAAACAAGTTTAGTAGTTTATATAATTGATCTTTTCCAAGAGATCCTACTGCTGAATCAACTAATGATAGTGTATTTAAAAGCATAATTTAATACCTTAACTCTGCCAAGCAAGTTGTTTTCTGCTGTAGGATAATCACTAATAAAAGAACTGTGAGTGAGATCAGTAGTAGGAAAATATCTTATTTTAAAGGTTCTTGAAACCATTGTTTGACTGCCTTCCCTTCACACCTCATGCCTTCCTCTAAAAATAGAACAGTGCTTGCTTATAAATCCTGTAGTAAAAGTGTTTTCTGGCACGAATGTGCATACGCTATTCTTATCTAAAGCCTATGAAAATAATTGAAATATATCTACTATCTTAGTTGGCTTTAGATTGGATCGGTGTAATAGTGATGGTTATTGTGTGGAAGCAAGTGAGTAGTGGTGGGAAGGTGGAATCCCTCAGCTTTTCATTAGAGTAACTCTTGTTTATAATGATGTGGCACATACATCCTCATACAGGTAGACAAATAAATGAATGCATGAGATTTGATCTAAAATGTCAGAGCTTTGTCAAAATAAGTTCTGAACATGTACTAGAGCATTTTTAGTTGGCTTTTGATATGTAAAATATAAATGTATTGGTTATGGGAGTGTTGTTATACAGAATGTTTTCTGATTTGCTGCTTTTTCCCACATATAATAAGCTTTGAGCATTTTTCAGAGCAGATAATGTAATTGCATATCCATTGAGTTTTGCATGAACTTAGCAATTGATTCAAAGTTAAACAAAAGGTGATGCATGTGGAGAGAAGAAATTAAAATTTTATTAGGTTCAGCAGCATCAATCCTGATATATTTTCCACTTTATCTTTCTTTCAACCTGAATTAAAAAATGCTGCTGTTCTTGACTAATTTTATTATTTTATAACTCGCTTCAAAAATTTATATAAACCTCAGATGCTCAGCGTTTTTTGCAAAAGTTGACCCATGACTGGTCAATTTAAATTGCAACAAGGTCAGATCTACCACCTATAATTCATATAATGAAATGCCTCATAAAATCTGAAAAATAATACACTGGAAAATGCAGAGGGGACAGGACCTTTTTCAGCTGTTGAAAAAGCAATAAAATGCTACAGTGTTTCTCTGCATAAGAGCAATAACAAAAACCTTTCCAGCTAATAATCTGACTTGATTTTAAAGAACATTCAACTCACTTTTTAGTGAAGACATTTCCTGAATGTATTATATCTAATGCGGAACTGGGTGACAACCTGGATAAATAATGTGGTGCCTGTTCTGATTTTTCTGTAAAATAATCTTTACTAGGCTTGTATTTCCATATCTGAGTGCCAATGACAGTAAATAGTGATTGGGACTAAAAGCAAAAATATGTTGTGGGAAAACCAAGGATCCCAAAACTACTTTGTGGTTTTTCCAGAATAACAGTAGCATTTGTTTTATTAATACCATTACACGTGAGTAGCTTTTCACAACATGTTGGCATCATCTTAAACTGTTGATTTTCTAGCTCCAACTAAAACTGTGTTTTAAGAACAAATATGTTTTAAAACAGATTATTTTTTGTCAAAAACTTCTGGAATTTTATTAAATTATGTACTTAAAAGAGAAAGTTGAGAGTTTTATTAATGCATTACCTGTACCAAAATGACTAAATGCCATCTCCACTTACAGCCTGGATTCATTGGGGTTCTTCTGAATTGATGCTATTTTAATTGAGATCAGCTGGGGCTTCTGTTGCTCCCCAAGGATAATTGTAGCTAGCTGTAAGCACATTTGTTGCTATGTGACAAAATAAATGACTTTGCCTTGCAGTTGCTACAGCATAACACAAAAACACACCAACTCCCGAAACATTGGCTCATGTGAATGATTTCATATATATATATATATATATGTTCTAGAGTTGTCTGTGTGCTAGTTATTCTATATGCTTGTATGTGGGTTGGAATTACAGATACTTTTTTTTAATGTGGAGCATAGTGAGGTACCAGTAACTTTTTTTGTATTTGCATAGATCTTGATCTGACAAAGCACAAAAATGCCATATTGATCAGTGGGATTTAAACGTGTGTTATCCATTCTGCTGAGCTGCAGCCAGAATTTTTAGGGTTCAGCGGCAGTGGGACAAAACTCTCTTTTGTAAGCTAGTAAATAAGAAATTTGTGTGAGGAAACTTCACATTTCTTCAACACTTAATTATTTACATTTCAAAGTAAAATGGGTTGCTCCTGTGTAAGTGAAATGGGATTCTTTTGCTTTGCTCTAAGATTGAACAGATTATCGTGTAGCTTTGGAGTCTTGGACAAAGGCTGAAACTCACGTGGGAAGAGTATAAATAACACATTAAAGTGGTGTGTCATAAAACCTATGATAGGTTTAAAAATGGGTCCGTGTTAAGAAAAAAAGAAGATGAAACAGCAATTGACAAAATAGCACTGTATAGCTGAATAAGGAAAGCTAGTGGAATGATTCTATAATTTCAGCAGAAAATACTCCCTAACTTAACATACTGATTAAAATACATGTGCTTTTTACAGCTTCAAAGTTTTAGCATTAAGAAAAGTCCAATGCTGCTAATATTGTCTAGAACCCAATTTCCAAACAGAAGATCTTATATCACCATGAAAGGAAAGTCCTTTTGTAAATACCAAAGTTGCAGCAATTCTCTTTCTATACATGAAGTGTGACGTACTGTTATATGACTAGCCTCACATGTTGCTCTTGTACCTTCCCTCAGAAACTTTTTTTTATATGACATGTACCAGTGACATAGTTGTACTTTGCATATGTAAACCCTGTACATGGGTGGAAGAATTACAGATACAATTGGAATCCTTAATCCTTGGAATCAATAATTTATAGTTCCAGACGAATGCATTGGAACTGATGTGAAGTTGCGGTTAACCTCTGATTAAACCATCTGAAATGAGCTTGTTGATCTTGAGGCTTGTGTCCACCCATCACCGCATTTGGTACTAGCTGATGTGGTCTGCACCCAGCAGAGTTATGAACAGGCAAGCTAGCTGTAAATATTTGTGTGAACACCAGCCTCTGGCAGCTGCTTGTCTTCCTGGGCAGGAAGTGGCTTCCTTCTCTTGCAAGACAAAAAACCAACCAACCAACCAAAAAACCCTTGTTCTGTTCTGACCAAAATGCAGTGTCTTGGTTTTTTTTGGTTTGTGGGTTTTTTTTTTTGTTTGGTTTGTTTGGTTTTTTTTTTTTTGAGAAAGACAGGAATCTGAATACTCTGTAGGCCCATGGTCTGGACCCTCCATTGATATATGGAAGACAGAGGTTCCGGGTTCAATCTGGTCCAACAGAGAATTGAATTTGTCTCCTTCACTGTGGCATTATTGGATGTTTTGGTCAAATACTCCATTGTGATGTTGAAGTACTCAAGAAACTGGTATAAATTTTTGAAAAGAAAAGTTGACGATCTTCATGCATTTAAATTCTAATAGAAGAAAAGGAAAGAATGGAAAGCTCTGACAGCTTTGGTTTTAAACCTCTGTTTCATGTGGAGTGAGAAGGGACAGGCAACCCATGAGAGAGATGAGTTGCTTTCAGTATTGTATTTGTTAGCATAAACAGAGAAATATTTTCTGCAGTTGCCAGAGCAGCACCTTTCCATGCCCTGAGTTCGCATGAGTTAAAAAATGGTCATTTCATTTATAGTGATGCATACACAATATCACATTAAACCCTGGAGCTGGAAAACACAAATTACAAACAATAAATCTGCTATACTCTATGCGTTTAATGGTTATGGTAGTATATGAATTGGCTTTGAGGAGTTGAAACTATTTTGAATTCACCGTTGTTTTCCAATAAATAATCTCTCTGGACTGAGAATGTAGTTTTTTATTGTTGGAAACTTTATTTAAATATCACATTGGTTCCTGCAGTTAGAAGAGCAAAACAGCAAACTTGAATCCTGTCCAGATATTTCTCACTAGCAGCTCCTGCATCTGTATTCATCAAACTCTGCACTGGATAATTTGAAGACACAAAGTAAACCACTCACCCAGCTACCCTTTTATAGATATCAACTTCCTAAGGTTTTGTTCTGATTTTTGTCTTTTAAAGCAGTATGGGTGTTAGTGCTATTTGCCAAGTTAGTAAACTCTGCCCATGTGTGAAGTAATTGCAGGGGATAATGCACGCTTCAAGTATAACCAGATCAGTGTGTGAAGAAAAGGCCATGGCAATGTGTTAGTATCTCAAAAGTCTGAGCAGGATGTCAGCAATTTGACATAAATAGCTTGTTCTAATTCTGTCATTTTGACTTCTAGACCAATTGGAAAGATATAGTCCATTGTAAATATGGTAGATACATAATGTTAGCTTGACTGTTATAGAAATATATGAGTAATAAGGGAAATGGCAAAGAAAATGTTGGCCTGCTACCAAACCAAAAAAAAAAAAAAAAAGTAGGCTTATAAACCAATACAAACAAATTTTCTTGTTTATGCATTTTTATATTGCATCATCCTTCACAAAGAAAGTGACTTCCAATGAGATTGTTCATCCAGTTAATGCCAGAATTCCTCTACCTAAAGCAGGCAAAGAACAGGCTATGGAATATTTATATAATTTAAAAATGCTGAAGACAGGCATGACAGAACTCTTCTTTGAGATGGCTTTAGTCAGTGCTAGTGATTGTCTGAGAACTGATTGTTTGGAATGGATGAGGTGCTAGAAAAGGGGACGTTACTCAGAGGGCTCAGGGAAATAAAGGGAAACTCAGCCTAGTTTCAGTTCCCAGAAAAATACTGAAAATTTACCAAACAATTGCAAAAGTAGAAAAGAAAAGAGACATGAGTAAGAACCAACATTGTTTTGAAATTTGTTCCTGACAAATTTATCTACTTCAGTTCTTTGATAGAGAATACGCTTGTGGCTACAGGAAGACCAGTAGATATACTGTCTTGACTTTAGCAAGATTTTTGAAGCTCTCCTAAGTGACGTTTTCAAACAGAAAGTGGAAGAACTATGTCTTCTTTTGATTCAAGGATTTTAATCCTCTCCTGCAGCTTTTTTTCCCTTCCCATACTCTTGCTGGTGGGAATCGGTGTTCCAATCCACATCAGCACTGAAACACTTTTTTCCTAGTGATGCGTAAGGTACACTATTTTTCTACAGGTGTCACAAGATCTCTGTCATTGTTGCAGCAGAATCATGGGAATATTCAGACAGAAATCTGGCCAAAACAGGGATATCCATCTTGCAAAAATACAAACTTGATCAATAAAACAGTTAGTGGAAGAGAGAGAAACATGTCTGACAAGCTGTAACTGAGCTGAAAATTCAAGAACCTAATCCAGGCTCTCACTACAAGAGCACTTTAAAGGTACCTTTCACCATTCTAGTAGTTTTTAAAGGGTTTGAGTTGTTAAGTTTTATAACTTGCTGCAAGACTAAATTGAAAGGTAGATTTTTTTCTTAATTAAATCTGTGGGCTTGCTTGCTGACTTTTTTTTAAACTGTGTAACCAGCAGCACCTGGGTCCAGTTGAAGAAGACAATGTGTTTTGTAATAGATTTCTGAAAGCTAGATGTTGAACTGTGACTTTAAAGCTAGGTGGTACGAGTGCAGTTAATAGCCCTATATGTTTGAATAGTGTGTGAGGAATCTTACCCATCTAAATACTTGTTATCTTGTTGTAGTATTAGTGTTATCCTGTAGGAATGGGGGGACTGCAGGACAAAACAGCTGCAAATGAACTGGTTCACATACTGGTAACAGAGCCTGAAGAGCAGTGGGGTTTCTGCAGCGCAGAAGGACACCAAAGTTGGCGATCTCAGTGCTTAACCAAAATGGCAGGCAGGTAGGTTTTGCAATCTGTGTCAGCTCCAAATTTTGTCATGGCTATGCTGCTGTTAATCCATGCAATCTGTCTGCAGTTTAATATATTTAAGGGTTATGAGCTGAGTAATACAGTGATCAGTCAACTCACTCCCTGTCAGATGTCTCCATCGCCTGCTGTCTGTCCTCTAGGCCTCTCTTCTCCAGGCACGTGCGGCAGCAGTGGGTACTGATGGCAGGACCAAACTAAAGCTGAGGGCTTCTTCAAAGACATATTTCATTTGGTAGCTTTATTATTCCAGCCAATCTGTCTATTCCACTTGGGCTGAAATGCCACCCCACTTCTCAGCTTTTCTTCCAGTCATCATCTGGTATGCCAACAACCAAACATTTGGTGCAATTCATAGGAGAGGGAGAGGGCATCACTGGCAAGAGAAGCTAAGATTTTGTTACTGCTAGAGCCTTAAAACTTTAAAGCGGATGTCAAGAATCTTAAGATAAATTCAATTCCCCTTATTTTCTGTATTTAAAAATAGATCTAACCACCCGATTGTGAGAAACAGGGATGGCTTCCTGGGCTTTTTATGTAGACTTGCGTGCAAAGTAATTGTTTTTTGATGGACATAATTTTCATCAATAAATCACTGAATTTCTTTCACTCAGTTCTGATGCATTTTATAGGCGTTATAATTTCTCAGCAAACATTTACCTCGAGCTCATGAAATCTACAATTTGGATATATTGCAATGAAGCCTTTATACCGAGGTTAAAAGCTTATGGGGATTTTTCTGGTTTATCAGTTTTCAACTAGATCCACATATGAAGAATAATCTTGTAGGAAAGACATAAGCGTAGGTGGTTCTTCCCAAACTTACTTCTTTGCTAGCAATATTGGTTGTATGTTTCAAACATTTAACTTAATTTATTGCCTTTAGTCTTCTGTTACTTGCCAGGAAATAGGTCTCCAATATTTGGTCAAAGCATTGCCTGAATAGTTTGATCTTTGGCTTATTAATTTAATACTTTGTGCCTTGATGCATCTCTCTGAGAAATTATTATTAAAAGACATAATGTCTTCAGAGAGCAACTGCCTTGTGTTGAACAATTATAGAGCTTGTTGAGGGTGTTTAGACGAAAGCAAATGCTATAATGCCTCCTAGCACTCCCTCCTGGTTGAAATGTAGTTCTTTTTGTTGGCTATTTTCATTTTAAACTCAAAAGGTTTTAGTAAAAGTAGAAAAGTAGTGTGCTGTAACTCTTAAAAATACAGGTAGTCTGTATACATCTTCCTGTTACTATCCAAAGGATATTGTTCACAATGGGATTTCAATTCATGATGATATTTTGGGTCTTTTAAGTGAGGCTTATCAGCTGCTGCTATTATCTGTCCTGAGGCCTCTATGGAGACCATAGGATGTCTCATGGAAAAGGCCTTCTAAAATAGTGTTGCACCTGGCATGCGCTTGGAATTAATCTTTAAAGGCACCCGAGAGGACTGGGTGAGCAGCAGCATGAATAGGGAAGCCAGAGGACTATGATGTTACCACATAATGGCCTGCTCTGAGCTGCACAACCGCCAGACTTGCAGCCGCTGTGTCGCTCATCCTCACTCCCTTCCACACTCTGTGTCTGCTTCCACTGTTCACAAGGGATTTCGTGACAATGTCCTCTGCTTCCTCTGTCAGCATGCTAGGAAGCAGCTCAGCTGCTTGGCTGCCTTTCACAGTGGATTGTCGCGGCCCTTTGCGGCAGGGATGGCCTCAGATTTGATGCAGCAAATTCTGCTGTGTTATAGCCGAGGTGATGCTGCTCTCTGCACATAGTGTGGGTCACGTCAGTCAGCCCGCAAAACCTACCATTAGCTATCCTCCTCTGACTTGCCATGTCTGGTCTCTTTACAGGCCAGTCCTTACACTAGTCTGTTTTTGAGTAACTGTAAAACTGTCATCCCTTCTAGGAAGCTGCTACTACAAGACTTTGGCATCACCATACAAAGTGACTGCTAGCTTCCGAGCTGCTTTCTCATCAGTCAGTTTATTCTGCAGATGGCAATAGCTCAAAGTCTGCCAGGCATTCACAGCTTTCAGGCTAATCCTTATGACAGAACAGTTCTCTTCAACCAAGAATGCTTCTGCAGATCTTGAGGTTGCTGCCTTCCAGCCCTGTGAAGTGCTTTTACAGAAATGTAATGGTTTACTGCAGCAAACACACAACCATTTGGACTTATGCAGCCCAGCCTCAGCTCTATTCTAGCCCCAGTTGTAGGTGACAATGTAATGTTACGTTTTTGTGACATTTTATAAAAAGATAAAGATATAGCATTACCTATTGATAACAGTGGTCTCTGTGCTGCTCGTGTCAGTGTCCTCTATGAGAATGTGGAAAGCTGTGTGTGACAGGGATTTGGTTACCTAGAAACAGAATTGTAAGGGAAAACTGGCCTTTCAAGAGCTTTAGCTGAAATGTAACATCTGACGTATCTATTTTCAGATTCTTGTTTTGTGCGTGCTGATATTACTAGGCTGAGTGAGATGCACAGATTCCTTCTGCCCCTTCCCAAATAGTCCTGTTTGCTCAGCTACTTACATTTTTTTATTATCCTTAAAGGTGCAGCAATTTCCAACACAGATTTTTCTATTAAATAGCACTGAAGTAATACAGTGAAAGTGAGGGAAAAGCCTGTATTTTTTGTAATTGAGAGAGGAGTGTCTAGTTCTGTTAGTTTGTTAGGACCGGAATTAAAAGATTTTTGCTATTTTTCTTAAATGCTAATTTTATTTAAGAAAGGTTTCAGCTCCTTCGTTTACTGTGATAAGATGCCCCATGGAAAAATGTGTTTTCTTTCAAGCCCTAGTTATATCAGTACAAGTTAAAGAACTGGAATTCTAGTACATGTTTTTTTAGACTGGTCTGTGTTCCTTCTAGGTGAGTACGTGCATTTTCCTTCTAGTTTTCTCCCACCTGAGAGTTATGTTTTCTTTTCAGGCCATTAAAGGGTACAAGAGAGAGCAAGAGTACTTATTCTGCCAAAGGTGTCAGACAGACTGACACCTACTTCTTGGTCGAATAGCACTTTATTTTTGAAAAGAAAAAAAAAAAAAGGCATCAGCTGCTGTGTGAAATCAATCTTCCAATCTGTTGTAGAACAGAGTTTGCTTGGTAAAAAGGAAGGGAAAAAAAAAAAGCTCTCATAAAAGATTCATGCTTCATTTGTGTGTTTGCTCATTGGCTTCAGTGTCCTTCTTTGCACTTTTCTTTCAACACTGCATCAGATACTTAATAGGCTACAAAATACTAGATGTAATTAGGACTTGGAGCTACCAGGGTACTAATGATGGAGTTATTGCTAAGTTAGTCATTCCCATTTTGAGGAGTGATTCTAGCTTGATACTTCTGTGATTATCTGCAGGGACTGTTTCCTGACAATTGCAGGCTCATACTCATTTTGAGAGAATGATACTTGAGAGGTGGAAGGTGTGTTTCTAGCTTGCTGGAATACAAGAAATCCTCTATGGGATGTCCATTTCCATTTATTACCCTTATTAAGCTCTATTGAAGAATATAGTTTCTTCTTCATCAATAACATAAGGAATCTCAAGTAACAAAGCTAATCTATGTTCAGCACTTCTGAGCTAGCTTCTTAATGTGAGTAAATTGAAGTCCTCCCAGGTTAGCTTGAGCCTCGGAAGTCTGCCTGTATCCTGGAGTGTAGTCCCATTAATACAGCTGCTTAAAATAATTAGGCATCTCTTTTTCTGTCAGTTATGCTAGGGAACTTTTCACTAGGATGAGACCCTCTTTCTTGTCTGTAATCCACGAGGCTTAAGTAGTATGAGACCTTAGCAGGGAAAAGTTGGGAGAATGGGGAAAGGCAGAGAGATTAGTACTGCCTAATTTTAGTAATATATATTAGAAGCTTAGAGAAACTAATCTCCTAATATGATAAATAGAGAGCAGGATGAAGTTAAGCTCATGCTCCGAAGTGCCTAATATAGGAACCTACCTCTCTTCCAGGGAACTGGAATCCAGACTTGGGTACTTGGGGTAGATGGTTTGGGTCTCTCTCTCTTTTGCCCCCTTTAAAAGAACGACTTACTGATTTGCTTAGGATTTTGAAGAAAAGAGCAATAATGTTGAACAAGGGAAAACTTACTATGTAGGTTTGACTGTCATGGGATGGATGCTCATTTATTTCTCCCCTGTAGCACTACCTGAGTGCTGCATCTGCCTACTGCTGCAGCTGATCCTAACCTCCCAAAGAGAACTCCTGCAGGGTTTAGTATTGCTTGGCCTATTTCAAGAAGAGGTGGGCTTAGCTGTTGACAAGCAATAAAAAGATTAGTTCAAACTGCATGATGCCACACACAGTTTTGATGGTCAGAAGACACCCGAGTAAATTCTTATCTGGTATAGGTTTCCCCTGGTGCTTTTGGTGTCTCTGGATCAAATTATCTCTAGTTTGGATCTCAGCTTTTTTAGAATGCCGGTCACACAGGTAGATGGGAAAACGGATGTTAGTAGTATGATTGTCCTTGTAGCCATTATATATGTAGTAAAATATGGTTTATCAAACACTGTAGCATCTAGGAGAATTGTGTCTTCAATCTCAATATTTATAAAAATAAGGTAGGCGGATCACTTGAGATCCCACGGGTGGTATTTGTTTACAGTTTTATTTAGCTTCCTTCCTGCCATTTTTCTGTTTCCCTATTCTTTTGCTCAAATAGATAAGCTTGATTTTGGCTATTCATTTCCAAATAGAAGAAATTCTATAGGGCTTGAAATTGTATGTCTGTGCTGTGGAGTTCTTTTAAAGGAGATCAGAACAAAAGTGCAAACACCTCATCCCTCTCTGACTTCTGCCCAGCTGGCTTTAAATTTTTCCTTTAAACGTAGCATCCATCTTGCAACCCTCAGTTCACATTTTTCACACTGTTGTAAAATTTCCAGCCTTTCAATAATCTTTGTATTAATTTCCTAATACTGAAAATAAGTAATTACTCACATTTTTCAAAATGTGCTCCAAATTAAGAGGCTAGACTGCATCTTCTTTTACTAATTATTTCAGGAGAGCTAATCTACAATGTGTGTGACCTTTTCTGAATTTGGACCCATCTGGCATTTTCAAATGGAATTGAGTATTGATCTCCACCCTGTTAATTTATTGTTTAATTAAAAAATCATAGTGCTGTGATGTGGTTTGATTGCACATCCTTTTCTAGATCAACCAATTAATGTGGAGAGCCATCACAAAACTATCACTTTTTATTATTATTTTTCATAATGGAGCTTCCCAGAAATGTAGGTCTCCTCTCATATACTATACTAATGGTTTGGAATGCATTTTAGCATAAGCGACCTGAAGGAACTGCTGTAGAAAGTAAATTCTCAGTTATATCGTATGACCAAGGTGCTATGCTTCCTGGACCTGATTGAATATTTCTGGAACTTGGCTGTACATCTTAGGTCACCAATACCTAGTTTAAAATGTAGAGAAGTGGTTATTAAAGACCAGTCATCTTAATCAATGGTGGTTTTGCTGTACTGCCCTTGCTTATTAGGGAGAAGAAACTGTATTTCTTGAATGAGGCAATACTATCAAACTTTGTAATGTCAAGTTCCCTTCCTATAGGTGAAAAATGTTGAAAGCAAGCTTGCGTTGTTGCCAAGCTACCTATACTTTGTGTATCTAAAATGTGCCTGGGCAAGACTGAGTGTGGTGTGTATTCTACAGAGCACTTGTCTTTTAAGATAGTTGGAAAACACCTCTTGGAAGTGAAGTCCTTATTGTTCCTGCCTTGTATTTTTATGACTGAATAGTTGTTTAAACTGAGGCCATACTGAAGTGTAATGTCTTCTGCCTCCTCAACCCTTACTTAATGCTTCATCTATAATCTCCTGTGAATGTACATTTAAATCTAGAAATCCTGGTAGGGATACTTTAGCCAAGGAATTCTCTTACAGTCAGATCTTTGGAATATATTCAAGTTGTTCTAAAATATTCTAGTTTGACCTTCAGCACACCTGTGTATGAAACATCAAAACCAGGTACCTGTTGGGTGTGTTCAAGTAGCAAATCTGATAATGGGAACTTGAATTATATGCTAACAACCTTAAAGAAAGCATTTTCTTCTAAAAGGCTGTGGAAGCAATGCAGGATTGGAGTAGGGTGTCGTGCAGCAAAGCCTCACTTCAGCTGGGTCACTTTTAACTTGTATGATATGAGGATTCCAGAAGAGATCAAAGGGAATTGTGAGGCTTGCAAGACTAAAAATCTTGCTTTCCACACCGGTTAGCCAGGCAGCATTTCTGTGGAGATCTTAAGATGATTACATCATGGTTCGCAAAGTATTTTCAGGAGTCATGGAACATCAGCCAAAAATCTCAACCTCTTAAGCAGTATAACAAGCCAGACCTGGGGAAAGTGTGAGAGGGATTTTTTTCTTCTCTTCCTCCTCTTTGAAGTTTTGCATAGAAGAATCAATATTTTTCCTATGTAACTTTTTAATTTTCACAATTATGAAAACAGTAACCCTACTGTAGTCTCCATCTTTTTCAATAGTCAGTTTTGAAGCAAAACTTAAGAGTATTTTAATTATATGTATATCAAGTCAGTTCTGACCAGAATGAAAAGTTGCCAATAATAGTCTGATTTATTAAAAATAGATATATTTTTCATCACCAAATAATTTTTATGGAAATAATATGATCACATCTAGCACAAAGGCATCCACAAATAAATCACTGTGGTGTTAAAATTAATTTGGTCTAAGCCTTCAAACAAAAATCATTATCGGATAATAACTTTGGCTTAGTTATTCAAGTCATCTTTGCTTTTCCAAGTCCACTCCAAAATAAATAGCATGTCAAAACACCACACTGCTAACAGATCATCCTTCAAGAAATTACAGGACCAGGAGCTCCCAAATTCTGGCAGTTCTGAAATGAAGCACAAACTACATCATTTCAAGGAACATTATTAGAAAACCATGTATCGCTCTGGTGTAGAAATGAAACCTCTGTGTTCTTTGCAGATAAAGGTATATGTAAACATTAGCACAGTTTTTGTATTCAACCAATCAGAATCTAATGAAAGCAATTTATCTTTGATCTTCTGAGAAGTGCCTGCAGTTCACTGTTATTTAATATCTTAACTGTAATTGGAAATAAAAAAAGGAAGGGAATATGAAATAATCCCTTTCAATTGTACTACTCTTGAAGATTCAACTCTTAAAAACAGAAAAAGTCAACAAATCTTTACTGCTAATTTTGATAATATTCTTTCTTCACAATGCATTCCCTCAGTTATGCAGAACTGTGACAAAAGTATACATGGAAAGGATTAAAAACCTATTGGTAAACCGAAGTTGTAATCTAAAGCCCACTGAAATTGGCAAATAGAAGTCTTTCTGTTGACACCTCTGGCCCTTAGATCAGGTCCTGGGTTTATTATCAGCGAAAAGTTCTTAAAACTTATTTTCAGATGCAGTGTCAAAAGGAGGTTTTCTTTTAATACACCATAAAGGATGGAGGGTTAGAAAACTGCAGAATGACCAGCCAGGTAAAGTAGAAAACCAAATGCTTTCTTAGCAGGTCAAAAGAAGGTCACTTGTTTTACAGTTAGAAATAAGCCCTTAATTGAGAGTGACAGTAAGACTTTTACTACTCCAGTTCAAGGAAAGAAATGGGTATCAGTGTAAACTGTATTCTGAAGTGCTTTCTCTACTCTTTTGGCTATGACATAAATTAAAGGGAGGGGAGAAATCAGACAGTCAAGAAACAGTGAGAAGAGCTGGTTTTAAGAAAGATAGAAGTAGAAGACCAGAAGTAGCAATTGTGGAGGTGCCTGGAAATGGCCAGGCTGTGTGCACAGTTGCTTAGCCAGGATTTTAGCAGATGCTGGGAGGAGATTGCAAATTCTCTGCTTCCTCATGCACATGGAGAACATAATAGAAAACAAACCTGTGGGGCAGAGTTCCTGGTTTCCTTTAGCAAATATTCTCCATACAAGTTGCCTGCTCCCCTAGACACAATTAGATCTGTTTGATTAGCGGAAATAACTGGTGTTAGGAGTTGCCAAATGCAGTAGCCTAATAGGGGCTCTGTGTCCCCAGGTCCAGCCAGGAGTGATGCTGAGCCTATTTCCCACTGGGCATGCATGCAGACAATGCACATGCATGTGGCTGGCTGCCCCTGATCAACACAAGCAGCACCACTGATGAGGATGAAAGCCTGTTACTGGAAAATACATAACTATGTATGACACAGATCCCTTCAGCAGCTGATCTTAGACAGTCTATCCTGTAGCTAGCCCCTGGATCCCCTGATCTCACTGTTGCCCCATGCAGGGACAGGAACGCACACAGATGTCCAAATGCATGTCACTGGTTACTCTTAAATCACCTGTGTTCTCCAATATCCGTCCCAGACTTATGGCCACTCTAATACTTGGCTCTCAAGCCTCTTATCCTCCCACTTGCTGGCTTATCTAGCTAGCAAATACACACACAACATGCACACCCACACAATGTGTATGTGCTCTAGTCCCTCCAGTTGATGGTATCTGAAGCACATAGACCTGTATGACCCATGGCCGCATCTTCAGCAGATTTCAGAGTCCCTCATCCAGGAAAGTAAATGGAAATGGAACAAAAAGCCGAGTTCGCTGTGATGAGGCGCAGGGCATGGCCACACCAATGTACTGACCAGACGCCTGCTTACATGTGACTAGTGAGAGCCTCTGCTGCTGATTCACGTGGTGAGCAACACATGTGGATCATGGCCTGACTGTCCTCCTCTGATAGCCCAGGGAGGAGCAGGGTCAAGGTGTTCCTTTTGCTCTGATGAGATACCAGGGTCATCCGCCTGTCATTGTTCCTCTGCTCATTTGTGTATATGGGCAAATTCAGCAACCCAATACAAACATCATTCAATTATTCTACCCCTTGATCCTTCAGACTTTGCATTCTGTTTTCTGTGTTCCTGCTCTGGCATGAGGTGAGCCAGGGCCCCCAGTCCTGCTTGGTTTACACACAACTTCCTCTTACAGTAAATGACATCATTAAGGTGGGCTGATGATAAAGCTGCCCCACAAAGCAGGTTAGCATATAGTTCAACAGAAGGAGTTTCACAGCAGCTTCATGGTTGTTATACCAGGTACTTAGATATTATTGTGAATATTGCTTGATTTACTGCATGTGGACTTGAATGATATAGATGTATCACAGTGTGCATTTAGAAAGCATTCGGATCATAAAAACTCACTTTTCGTAACCATCTGACTATGATTAATTGTAACAATACAACTTATTAATTAAACTTGGAAAGCAGCATAATTGGAACTAGCATTCTCAATTCACTTGAATGAATTTCAGCATTTTTTCTGCAGCTATTTTAATGAAATGCTGAAATCATCTGCGTATCAATCTATTCATTACCAAATGAGATGAATGCAACAATCCTAAGTATTCATGGAAATATCTTCATTAGAAAAATCATGTAATTAACCTGGAGTGTTCTCTAAATGAAGCACCTAAAATGTTATATCCTTTCTTTCATAATTGCAATTTGAGAATATTAGTTTCTCATTCTCCCTGATTATATTTAAAGTAAAAATAGCATTCAGCATGATTTAAGCACTTTGCACAAAATAATAAACTTGAGGAAAATGCTAGCAAAGGGGGCATTAACCTTTCTTGTTGTGTTTGTTTTATTTGCTGTTAAAACCCATTATCAAAGATTGCACTTTAGCAAGAATTGTTCTGGTTGTGAGTCTCGTCTTTGTGCTGAAGTCTGTCTGCAGCCCTGCTCATGCTACTGTTGCTTAAAAGATTTATCAGCGTTAAGGATACTTCATTGCCTTCACCCATCGCCAAATACTTCATCTAAAAGGTAAAAATGATCTCTATTCTGAAATTTGCCAAGAAATGTCACGCACTGAACCAAAGTGTATGTCAGCTATCTGTTTTTAAGACTCTTATTTTTAAGGAAACATCTTTTCTTTTATTTGAAAAATATGAATGGTTCATGCTAAAATAGAATTGCTACCTTAAGATAAAGTCATGGGTTTTGCATAGCACATACTTGCCTCTCTTTTCCTTTTCAGTCAGCAGTGACATGACAGAAAGTCCCTGCGGAGGTAATGGTGTGAAGCATTTCTGGTGCTTTAAGACTGAAGTGATTCTTACAAGGTGGAATATAGATGCAAACTGCTCATGGATTGCCTAGCGAAAAAGAATTTCCCAGAAAAACTTCTAGGGACCCTAAAGCTCTTGCATCGTTGTTTTCTCCTCCTTCAAGCATGTCATATCTTTCTGTAGTGTGTCCCCTTCCCCCCCTCCTCTTCATGTTTTTCCTCTGATATGGCAGGCTCCTTGGGGCTAAGGATTCTCTCATGAGATTTTGTTAACATGATGTGATTTGATTCTGACTGAGTCTCCTCTACATTAGAACACATAGCACAGCCAGCTATGGACTTGCTTCAGTTGCGTTAAAGATGCCTCTTTTTTTTCTTTAAGGACATGCAGGAAGCAAATGAAAAAGCTGTGCAGGAATTTTTCCTGGATCATTATCCAGAAAAGGTTGGTAACTTCAACATAGAATGTTCCTGGCTTATTTTGAGGACAAGGAGATAACCTGAAATAAATGATGCTAAAAAAAACAACCCAAAAAATCACAACAAAACGAAACAAAAACCAGAAAAGAAGATATTTTCATTAGCTAGTGTGAGTGGGTGCTAACATTCCAAGGACACCTGGTCTAACAGAGAAGAGAAGGTTATGTGAGTGGTATACGAATTCCTGTTACTTTTGCCTTGAGGTGTGAGGATAAAAGGGAATGGTATACTTTAAGATACAGAAACATGACAAGCACACTGTACAAAATCTGACAACTTTTAGGTGGTCTGACAGTTAAGCAACACTATCGATGTTACTGTGATTCTCATTCATCAAAGGATGGATGTGGATTTGGCTAACAAAATTTGTAGTAATGCACTACCACTTTAGATAACACTTTAAGATCTTGAAATACTTTGCAAATGATAACTTTCTGGCTTCTCTCCCCGCCTCGGCAATATAGCATTATTAAATTGACTCTTCAATTAAGTATTAGGGTATGAATTAATGGTATGCTTGTCTCTAGAAGTCTTCAGAATTTCTATGATAAGAATACAGTTTAAAACATCAATCTCTGCTTATTTATATGGGTGCAGCACACAAGGAGTTAACAGAAGGAAAATTCTCGTATCCTAGAGGGAGCTATGCAACATGACTTCAAACAAATATGTGCCCATCTGTAATGAGTACCTGAATTTTTCTACTGTACCTGCTAGATGATTGTGATCTCTGTTTAAACAAAAGATTTCTTCTTTTTGATCCATCTATTTATCCTCATTTCAATGAAAAATTCTTAGCTCATTAAATTAGAAGCTGCTGATTATTGGGACACCACAGCTTAATATTATAACTTTAAGCAATGAGAATCCACCCCCTCAAGGAAACTGACTGAAAGGCAGTTTTTAAAATACATGTTACTGTCAACAGGTGAAATACTCAATTTCTAGTACAGGATTTTTTATTTAATACAGCATGTTATCTCTTATTTTGGTTTCTTAAAGAAACAAGATTTATTAATTCACTGCCTCCTCTTTGTTCTTCTAAGAACTTTTGATCCTATTAGCTATTTTCAGTGAAACTTGATAGAGATATGGTGGCATCAGTGATATTTTCTGTTAACTCTTCTGTGAAAATAGGCAGTTGGGCAGGGAGAAGAAAGCCAAGTGGATGGCCTTACAGTGGAAAAGGTT
Organism: Burhinus oedicnemus; assembly: GCA_008921705.1. Classification (NCBI taxonomy): domain Eukaryota; kingdom Metazoa; phylum Chordata; class Aves; order Charadriiformes; family Burhinidae; genus Burhinus; species Burhinus oedicnemus. The sequence continues at coordinate 1,830,275 of VFFE01007004.1, forward strand.
GCAACATAAGTTCAGCCACGTTATCAGACATCAGTGAATCTACACAAGGCAGTATAGGTAACCTAGATTTATGAAGTCTCATGAAGAAACAATTACTGCTGATAACAAGATAAAGAGTACTTTTGTGCAGTTACAGCAGACGTATCTACTACTCCTATTACTTCTATAGACTTTCTACACTATCTTGCCAAAATAGGTATCTGCTATTGCATTACACTTTGAACTTATGTCTGAAGTATTTCAGTTTCCTTGGGTTGGTCATTTTTGCCTTTCTCTGAATTTGAAGATGTCCTTGGTGTAACTCCTACATGAAGTCAGGAGAATTTTGCTTCCGATTTTGGTGGGAAAAGAGATGTGGTGGCAGTGAGAATTTCTAGAAGTCCAGCTTTGTCATGTGTCAGGCCTGTATGGAGCCCTAGCCCTCCAAGGGGAATGTAGAAAGACAAAGCAAGAGACAGCTGAATAGCAGGTCTTGTTCAGGTGTTGAAGCTCCATAGGAAAATTAAGATGATCCAGAAGCAGGATCTAAGTTTGAATTTTCTGCCAGGCAATTAAATCCAAGCCTTGTGAAATCAAAATATACTTACAGAAAGTTATTGATCATCTTGATACAAAGATTTTGTGGAAACTGCAAAAGGTGAAGACTTCTTGGGAAAATTCTTGTTTAAAGATCTGAAATCCTTGGGGATCCTTGCATCTCAAACCTGCCAGTTCTTGAGCTTTACAGGGTGTAAGCTTTTCAAGCTGAGAAACCCAGAAGCAGTTCAGAAGCTTATTTTAACCTGAGAAGCTGAGGAAAAATTAAAGTTTTAAAGCTGCAATCCACTTTTTTGGGTTAGATCAGTAGTTTCCCAGAAACAGAGTCTCAGCCAGAGTAACCTGGTTGTCTTTTTCCTCCTCATGTCCAGAGGCTGAAAGTCTGTTACTATGTCCATACACAGGCAGAGACCACACTGCCCAGCTCCTCTTGACAGAGAAGACAGTGTTTTGTCAGCTTGCGGTCTCTAAGGGGATTTCTCTGCTGGCCACAGAGGAATGACTTTCCAAACGGTGGTTTTATCTCCACCCCGCTGCCTCTCATTTTCTTTGGCTCCAGGATTTCTCCCGCATTGATTCTGCAAGGTTTTTCTGTCCCTCTCATCCCATGCTCTGTTGGTTTGGACAGTTTCCCCACTACAAATACCGAGCCTGCGAAAAAGCTGCAAGCTACTGATTTGACATTGTGAAATTTGTTGTGTTTAATGGGTTTTCTGCAAGGGGGATTGTTGAAGGCTTTTTGTCTCTTGTTTTTCCTACAACGTAGTTGAGTTAAAATGCTGCCGGAGCAACATTTTCAAGAAGCAAGAAGCTTTTTATTTTCAGGGCTATAGATGGAGCATTCTGAGTAGCCTTAATCACATACATAAAGGTTTTAGTGTTTCTTTTGTATGGCATTTTATGTTGTCAACTGCTGTAGTCAGAACCATTTCTGAGATTCGAGATCTATCACATCATTGGGTTGAGATGAGTAACTTAGGAAAGCAAGTCTTTATGGAAGATGTAAAGAGACTTGGAAGATAAGAAAATGGGGCGTTTTATTAAATGATGCATTAATGAGGCTTTACATTTTCAGCATAGCACCTGTTTATACTGACAGTTAGCATTAGAGTTCATGGATATAACTTTCCATATTGAATATGTGGCTTTCTTTCTCTTCTTACAGCCTGATTATTCTGGTGTAAACGCATCACTGCAGGTAGGTTCTTTTTTATTGTAGAACAGCCATCTGTGTTTTTAAAAACTTGATGAGGCTTTGAAAAGCCAAGCAGCATCAACTACTTACAGTAGCCAATTTTGATAACTTTAGAATCAGAGCATTCAAAAATAATCTTCAGCAATAAGTGAGACTAGATTGTATGGTGCAATGGGAGGCTTATGTGCTGGTTGTCTACGCGTGTTCTCCTTAAGCACCTTTTCCCTCCACTTGCCAAATTTAGATATTAGAGAAAAGATTTTAAAATGGTGCCCTAGGCTCCAGTTTGGTGGTCTTAATTATTTACTGCCTCCTTGCACACAGTCTTGCCTACTTAAGTAATTGCACTAACAAATTACAGTATTAAAATGTCTGTCTAAACAATTTGTAGGCACAGGCTGATATTTAGATGCTTAAAGTGCTTCTCTGAAATCCACAGTTTATTGTGCATGCAAAATTACACCTGAAAAAGAGTGTTTCTGAAAAATCAGGGTCATTTATGTGAATATATCCAGTGTTGTAACCACAGCAATTTACATAATTATAGAAAAGTACTGTGCTGGAATCCACGGTAACTTCATCTGAATCTGTGATACCTGTCAAATGGAATAAGATGCATTATAGCCTTTGCCTCTTTAAAAATACCCATGTAAGTGATGCCTTGTCTTGATCTTGCCTCTTTCATGGGAGGATTTAATGTTCTCTGTAGATGTTAATTTTACACTAGGCACTGCTATTGTAAGGCACTCATTACTTTCACTTATATGAAACACTTAAGAAACTAACTTAGCTAAGAGAAATAAAGTGACTTGCCCAGGGTGACATACACAATCAGTGGCACAAACCAGGCAAAAGAACACTGATTTTTATTTTACCTCAATTAATCCCTTGGAAAAACAGATCTTTATACTGTGTCAGTATACAGTACCTTCTGTATTCAGAACTGCAGAAAGGTGTGAACTATATATAGCAGGCTCTATGAAAGTGAAGGATGGAGTCATTCAGCTAACTTTAGTTGTCCTCATATAGGTGTCGTCTTTAAGCTCACTCTCTATAGGCAAACGGGAAGATGAGCATGCCCAGAAGGCGATTGTTCCGTGCTAAGAGCGCATATGACTTGCTCCCTGGAGCGCCCTCTGTATGTTTTGCTGTGAGGGAGCGCAGATGACTAGCTTAGGCTCGACACCCAACTCAGATGAGTCGAGTAGATGAGTTGAATCTCACCCTAAGGAGACATTGAAGGTCTTCATACTCTGTGAAGTCAGCGGTGAAAAAGGGCTCCCAGTAGGTTAATCAAGCCAATGTTTAAGGTAGAATTCAGTTCCACTGAGCTTTCAAATATTTCTGTCTTATGCCCAGTTCTGCCATCCCTTCTAAGAATGCTTAGAAGCCTCCTTAGTGGTGTACGCCATAGGAAAAGCAGGTATCTTGGTACCTCCCTTTTTTTATAAGCAAGAATATATGAATGCAGGCTCACAAGCATGTAAGGACTAAAAGGTAGTGCTGGAAGTTGATGCCTTAGATGAGAGTAGGAGGATGTATATGAGCTTTTCTTGTGAGCATAAACAGAGGAGAATGTTTTGACAAGTCTGTGCCCCATGTGACTGAAAAATAGCAGTTTGCAGCTCTACCTCCCTGCAAAGACTCTGTAAGGGGCATCCATCACTGCCTGCAGGGGCAGGGGGCAGAAAGTTTGCTTACTGAAGGCCATGAGTTTGGGTTCAAACATGCAATATGGTACACTTGAAGTTAACTATCTGTAGCTAGATGATATGAGTAACTCAGCAAGGTTGATAATACTCAGCCGGAAAAAAAAAGTCCTGTATTCCTGTGGAAAAGATATGGTCCTTCTGTGAAAGAGGCCTTTGAGTCTACCTGTATAGTGACTGCAGATGCGATGTAAGGCTGAAATGTAGACACCTTTTTGTCCATACTAAAACCAGGCCTGTTTGAAAGACCTCAATGGCAGGTATTTCCAGCACACTGAAAATGATCAGCAGTACAGCTTGAAGTAATGAGAACGTGCATTTTTTGGGGAAGGGGGGGATAATTGTAGCAGAAATTGTGGAGATTTATCTTTAAATAGAACTATCTTTCTACAGCTCTTTGAGCAAGTGGGGAGGGATAATATAGAAAAGGGGTTGTAAAAATCTAGCAAGATCTGTTTTTTCAATTTGATTTAGTATTCTTATCAGTGACAGCTGATGTTTGAAAGCATTTGTATTGAGTCTATCACTAATGTTCACAATGTTACATGAGATAATAGATGCAGAAGGATCTGAGCAAAGTACACCCATGTGGCTCCCATTCTGAATGCAGCAAAACATCCCAGGAAAAGTAGAGAAAGTTCAGGCAGTTGTATACATGAAAATTCACAGTAGATATGTGATGGCTCATAAGAGATGGTGCAGAAGTGAGATGAAAGAGATGAAAATGAGAAGTATGGTTTTCAGCTTTCTAGTCAGGTTGTACAGCAGACACTTTCAATCTTTCCCTTTAGTTAAGTACAAAAGGGGTAGTATTTGTCCATCTCTTGCAGGTGAGAGATGCCTGTAAACAAATCACCAGGGGGAAAGAAAGTGAGATGTTTCTGCATTTAGAGTAGAATAGCACCAATAAGGACTATGTATGTTTACAGTCGTTTCAGGAAGGAAAGATGATGGACAGATGATAGTGATCTCTGATTCCTTTTTCCAGCAAGCTGCTTTTGTACTTCTGTACAACTTCTCCAAGGATTTCTATCTATAGAAATGGAGAAAAGACGAGTTCACTTCTGAATTCATATACTAAGAATCTAAATTATGTTGATATTTTTAATATATCTGATATATATGTTGGGTTTTTTTAATACTGGATATTTCCTATATGGTCTGTTGCTTTCAGCAGAAACACCAAGTTACCTAATAAAGCTTATAGCTGTAGCAATTTGGTGTTTTGGCATCATGAGTTTGACAACAACAGATTTAATCTGTTTCCCAACAACACTGTGAAGAAAAGAGAAAATCCAAAGAATAATGGGTTAATCTCTGTGATTTAAAATTCCTGAAATCATTTGGGAAGAAAGAAACTAAAACTTATTACTGAGGCAAGTGTTCTTGTTAAAAAGCAAAAACTTGCTTTGTCCGTGAAAGTGACTCATGCTTGTCATTGCTGTAGGAGCAGCAAGGCTGAATAAAAGAAGATGACACCACCCAAGGCACCTAAATGTTGTCTTACCAGGCTATTGAAGCTATTGAAGTCTGAGAAAGATAAGAGTGATCCCAAGAATAAAGTACTGAATGAAGAGCCAAGGGGCATCACTTCATTTCCCAGCCCTGATACAGTTTTCCTCAAATGTCTCAGGCAAATCACTTAATGTCTATGTCTATTTCCCTCTCTCTAGATTTGCAATAGTACTTTTCCACCTTATTTTGGTGGTGGTTTGATTTCTGAAGATCTTAGCAGTAGCAGGATAAAGCATACAATAGAGGAAAAATATTTTAATGAATGACACTTCACCAGTAAGGGTCATGATGAAACATTATGGCCTTAAGGAATTGCCTGGGGGAAGAACTACACTTTATTCTTCAAAACTTTAATAATATGTTGACAGGTTTGAAACTGAAAGGTGTAACAAACCTGAAAGGTGTAACTCAGCTGAAATCAAGGGAGCTATACAAAGAATTGATTTATTCAAATTGTTTGAAAAATGAGATACTTCCGGAGCAGTGACTGAACGATTAGGAAATACTGCAAAGTTCAGATCCAAGGCACATAGCACAGGAACTGTGAAATAATATTTGAGCTTACTGAAAGTGGGTAGTGAGGTCCTCACCCAATTACCTGATAGGTGAAAGACTAAATTATTTGGTTGATAATGATGTGAATGTGTGTTGAAAGGATATAGGCCTTGTTGGCTGTGTAGGATTGTCCTGTGTTGAAAAAGAGCCTGTTTCAGTCTTCATGTGCTTTTAGATGTCTGGAAGTTTGTGGAGTTAATGTGAACTGCTGAAGTAGAAAACATTATGTATTTGCTTTATTTTTCTACCTTTCGCTTCTGTTTGAAGATTCCCAAATTCATGGCCTTTAAGAATGCCTCTTTGGGGGGCAGGGGAAACAACTTATGTTTCCAAATATGCCACTTCTGTTTCTACCTTATCTCTTGAAATTTTGTCAGCATGTTTTCTTTCTCTTCTGTGGCCTCTCTGCTATTGCCATGTGGGGAGTTTCTGGGCAGAGACTGAATAGCGTGCCTGTGTTAAGCTGCAGGCAGAATACCTTTTGACAAAACCACGTCCAGCAAACTTTACAGGCAGTTTTAACAAGGCTTCTGGAACTGATAGGACTGTGAAGTTAGCCACTGTGACAGCAATTTATAAGCTGTGAATAGAACACTGTGCTGATTATATTGATTTTGAAACCTACCACCAAGGCCGCTATTCATTGACATTCTTGTTGGCAGTGTGTCGTGGAAGCTCCATCTATGTTAAAAGCGAGATGTATTAATACTAGACTTGTCAGATTTGTCTGGACTCAAATCCAGACAGTGCAGGCTTCAAAGGTATCATCAAGAAGATGCCCTGTGTCCTGGGCAGTTTGGATTTTTCTGAGTTTGTTTTTACTGTAATCTGCATGCCTTATCTGAAATATTTTCTCTCTGGATCTTATCTGGAGTCTGCTTAATGCAGCTAGTAGAGCAGTCATGGAGTCTAATTAGTCATTTTCTTGGCTGTGAATATCCATTTTCTCAAGTTGACAGTTGTGCAGACTCTAGGACCATGGAGGGTGTTCTTAAAATGTAATGGGGACAAAACATTTGGGTTGAAGTCAGCTGTAAGCATCTGGCCTGTGTTAGCACAGGTTGATGGCAGCTACACTTGGGTTTGCAAAGTAGGGCACTCTGCAAGGCTCTGGGCCCCGTGGCTTCAGTACTCCCCCCAGCCCACCAGCAACTGTCAGCAAAGACACAAAAATGAAATGAATTGAAGAATCTTGACAAAAACCTTGGGGGGCTGGCACACTCCCTCGTCTCCCTGCAATAAGGAAAAGTCTTTAACTTTTTTAATTGCTTCCATTTTTTTTCTCCTTGATGGAGACATTTTTTCCCCAAGTGACTACAATGGTAGTTCATTTATCATTTCTCCTTTCCCAAACCCATGTGACTTTGTTTTCCTTAATTTTATTTAATTGATTATAACTAATTGACTCTCAGTTTAGGGAATAGAGGTTTCTGAGCCTGCTGGTCTGGTCTTGATTTATTTTTGGTGAAGTCTTTTTCTTCCAGCCCAGGACTAAGGTACAAGGTTATTCTTTTTTAAAAAAAAAAAACAAACAAAAAACAAAAAAACAAACAAACAAAACAAACAAACAAAAAACCCAACACCACAAAACAAAACAAAACCAACAAAGAAATAAAAAGACCAGAGTTAGTAACTTCTTTTTAGGTTAATAGAAAGAGAAGCTCTGCTTTCAGCATCGTGCAGGGTGGCCCAATTTTAGCAAAAAGGCAGCCTGGGCTTCCTTGTATACCCACGATAAGGTTGGCTGAAGTGGTTGCCTGTTTGGAAACAAAGGGCTTAAAGAAGGTGGCAGTGAGGGCTCAGCTGAATGTGAGAGATGGCCTACCCTTGGTGCTGCCACAGATTCAGCCTCTGGCCTTGGAAGTCACTTGAAGCTTACCTTAATATCCATTAAGTTTTCTGTCTGCTTTTGATTTCACTATGTCTCAAATGGAAGCACAACTACATCTCACAACATACGTTGTGAATCGAGCTTTTAGATATCTATCTCCATAAACATATAGTTTCTTTTCTTCCTGGACTGTGCATATATTGTATTGAAATCTAGGAACAAGGCACAGTAACCTACTCCAGTGCACCATCTCCACAGCACAATGGTGGTTTTGCTCTTTTAAAAGAGAAGGAAAACAGATTCCCTTGGCAGTGAAAATAATTCCATTTCAATCTCTGTTATGTAGATAATTATATTTATTTTCTTACGTAAAATACTTGGAGGTCCTTGAGAGAAAATGTTGCTTATTTGATAGATGCATTTAAAAATGAAACACTGGCTAAATAATACTGATTCATGAAGCTTCATAATGCAGCTGCTTCCTCTCCTGATTCCTTGGGAGTAACTGCTCCTCCTCTGTGGGCAATAGTCAGAGGTGGTGCTCTCTGCACACCAGAATTCCTGATGAGTGTCCCAGGAAAGATTATGTGATGACTGAGGGAATTGCTAGACATCGCCTTCATGGTTTATTTGTTTCCATTCCACACACAATTTCTGCCATATTTTCTGCTCTGGGTTTTAGAGGAGGACTCCGAGTATCCCTTGATCCTGAATAGGTCTCAATCAAACTGCTGGCAAAATTGTTTATTTTTGCTGTTTTATGGTTTGTGTGTATATACTTGCAAGGGATGAGGGGCATTTCTCAATGGCACAGTGCTATTTCCATTAATCTGTCTGCCTCCTTATGCCTTCCTTTCTGCTGCTTGGTGATTATTACACGGGCTTCCTCCATGAATTAAGAACAAAATGTGCAGGAATCCTTGCTATACCATGAAAGCCAAAGGAATCTTAAAGAAACTTTTTTTTTGTCTAGAAGTTGTGCTTTACCCAAGAGCACCATCTTCTGGATGTCATGTGTCTCCATTTCTGGGAGCACTGCGGTTGAGTTAAATTCTACTTGAAGGGGAAGATGGCAATGGAGAAGTGAAAGCTTGTAAACCTGTGCCTGGTGGGGGACTCGCTGTCATTTTCTATTTAGCAAATGCAAAAGCTCTCTCTGGACTATTTTCACTTGGTTTTCCAGGCATGGCCTTCTGACCTTTTCCATTAGTGGCAGAGCTGGGGAAAGTCTTCAGAATTCCTTGCATTTCTTGGCTGGCTTTGGGTACTTCTCTGCATGGTCCTGCTACTCGTATTCTTGCAGTGAGTTCCCTCTTCTGGGCTCTTATTTAGTTGTTTTGGCCTTAACACAGGGATCTATCACATACGTTGTGGCCATGTGCTCTGGCTAAAAAAAAAAATAAAAAATCATTGCAATGAAATGTGCAAGATGGGAGACAAGAAGGTCTCTCTGACCTCATTTTGCACTGTTTTGCTATTTCATGAGTCACTTAAACCAGGGCAAATTTTACTTACTACAAGAAACTTCGGAATTGCAAGGGTGGTTAAGCATAGAAGATATTTCCTTGGGGGTGGTGAAGTCCTTATCCTTAGAGGCTTTTAAGAACAGATTAGAGAACTGTCTGTCAAGAACAGTTTGTGTAGCTGAGCCTGCTTTAGGCAGGAAGATAGACTGAATGACCTTTGAGGTTCTCTTCCAGTCCTATTTTGATGATTAATCCTCAGAGGGAGTGCATATACTCTGCTACATTTGATCTGAACTAGGATGTAAGCATGTTGGTTTTTAGTGCGAAGCAAACACTCTGGCTGAACGTCACTCGTAAATTCTGCTTCAAGTGTCTGTATTGGAGAATGGGAAGATGGTTTTATTTGTCTGAATGGAAGAGCCTTAAGGGTGAGGTGGCTGAACTCCCTAGGATGCTCTCTGTCACAATTGGATGGTGTTAATCTCTACTGGAGGCAGGAGAACGCCCCTTCTTTGTACCCTGATTAATCATGGTAGATTCTGCTAAACTCTCTCAGCTACTTGCTGTTTTATTCAAAAAGATGGTCATCTCATATTTGTGCCAGTAAAATCTTTAGTCACCCTGCGTTAACTGTTCCTGATATAGATACTGCATGTTGTACTAGCAAGGCTAAATAAGACTGAGCTCTTCAGGGCATGTGTCTTCCTACGTAAATTTACAGAATTTAGCATGGCAGGCCCTCAGGGCAGCTTTTTTGAAGTCTTTGGACACTATTACAAGGACATAATATCACACGGGAAGCGATAAAATGGAGAATTCCTTTCGGAAACATTTGGACACCTCCATTGCTGCAGTTATCACTCCCTATCACTGCTGACTGACACAGCTGCAGAGACGGAGTTACAAGTGATCTCATCACATGAGAAGCCTACTGAAGTATTTTCAAAGTGCCTTTTCAAAGCATACTGCTTTCACCCTGCTTCCATCTTGCTCTTACTAAAAATGCCTCCACCAAAGTATCTGAATAAAGTCAGTGAGAATGTAACACATCCATTCCTTTTCGTAGTTTCCGTTGGTAAACCAAGATTTCGCTAGAATGAGTCTGGAAGAATAGTGCTCAAGTTTAGCATGGAAAACATTGTTCAGCAGGACTCACTTTGGGTCTTAACACACTGTAAATGAGGTCATTCAAAAGGGAACAAAATGCTAAAGTTTACCAAATAGGATTTGTATTATGCTCTTGACAGGCACTATTTATGCCTCAGTAAAAAAGTTTCTTGCAGATTAAAGTTACAGTAACTGGTACAACCGGTCTCTGTGTCTATTTTTAAGTTGCATAAAGTACTGCTCAATATCCTTTGATTATAGCAGAGATTCAGATTTTATTTGAAGAACATGTCTGTGTGTGAATGTGCTGCAAGAGTTGCAAATCTATTATTTACACCAGATACAGGGTTTTTCTTCCATTGCTTTTTAAGCCAATTTGGTCTTGTACCCAAGTTACAGCTCAGGAAGTGCATATGACACCATCTGGTAGCTCTGTGCCGATCCTAGACCTGTGTGAAAGCCATGAGCAGGGGTTTAAAATTGTGATATTTTGGTTTATTTTAGCAAATGCCCTTTTGAGACATTGAAGCTGCAATGTAAAGTTTTCTGAGAAACCTCCTAATGTGCCTCTGTTCAGTGCTTAGCAGCAGCTCTGTAGATCCATCCCCTACTCAACACTATGTGTAAGTGTGAAAAAACTGAACACAATTCAAATTTGCAGTATTTGGGTCTGAAGGTTGAGCACTTACTAGTAGGAGTGCCTGGGCTTAGATCATTGGAATAGCGGCATCTCAGTTTCATAATAACTGAAATGTATACCAGTTTGAAGAGACAGGAATGACTGTTACTTAAATTCATGTTTGGATCCTGAACCTCTCGGAAGCCCTGGAGATGTTTGGAGATAGATTTAGCCTACACCAGACCTCCTGAAGTGTTCAAAAATGGAGGTTATTTTAACCCTGTTTTTCCCTCATCTTGAAATCTATTTTCCCTATCCCTATTAATTTTTCTTCAGGGAGAAAAGGATTTGGAAAAATATGGAGTTACCAGAAGTCAGAGAGACATAGCAAGGATTTTGTCTGAACATTGTGAAGCCTGGAGGTCTAAAGAAATGAAGTTATGACAGCAAGAAGTTTTCTGTCTTTCATTGACAAGCTATCTCTTGAAGCAAAATGGCTAAGGACCATCGGTGAACTTGTATCCTTAAAGATCTGTTGTCTGTGATGGTGTAAAAAAAGGCTGGAAACCTTCTTTGGGGCAAGAGGAGTGAGCTACAAGAACACCAAGGGTAAATGAGGGGCTATTTGCACTGCCTGACTGCCATGCCATTGAGTCAGCAGAGCAGCTTCATTCTGTAGGCTGTCCAGAGAGGACCTTACATGAGTGCTAAATTTGCATTTCTTTACAAAATGTTCTCGCCGTATTATTTTTGAATATGCAATTACGTGGCAAGCATACTTGTATTTCTCTTGATGAGTGTGTTTACAAGACCAGCATTTGTGATGCTTTTAAACCCGAGATATTTAGTCTTCTAATTTTAGAGCTGTTTCTCTCTTCTATGCAAACCTGGTGCTACCAATTGTAAATTGGCCAGAGCTTCAACTTACAGAATTTAAAACAAATGATGAGATCAATTTTAAAAAAATAAGGAAATCTTCTTTTCCCCTACACTTCTTTCTTGCACGTATATTCTTCACTGTGGACTCCAGCTACTAGTAAGCACATTCTAGATTAAAGCTCCTCGCAAGGTCCCAGCTTCCACCTGAAAGATATTATATAGGGAGATACAAAGGGGGTTCACTCTAGTAAGGATTCCAATCAGCAGACTAATAAAATGGTCAAATTTTTTTGTGACATACCCTGTGACACTCTTGTGGCTCTAATGAATTACAAGGTTCAGTGGTCTGCAGACCTCAGACTTTCCTGCTGGCCCTCAACAGGAATGGTTGGCAGCATTGAAGAATGGGGAGCTCTCTGGTCATCAATAAGAAATAACAAGCCTTTGCACTTCTGGGCTGTGGCTGTGTCCAGAGTGTGGTGCGGTGAGGTGAACTTGCAGGTGGAAGCTGCCGTCAGGATTCACCTGATCTGTTTCTGTAGTGCCTGACGTGCAGAAGCTGGGGACACAGAGCGAGAGGTTAAAGACTCGATGCAGAATGTCAGACCTTTTCTTTGAGTTTGTCCTTTTGCCAAAAGAACTTTAGCAAGAGAAAGCTGTCAGCTTCTAGTGCTGGAGAAATATGTCTTCTCTAGCTACAGCTGTTATGGAAGGATTCTCTTGCTCTTGTTTTTTTACCAGATAGGTCTGTCTCTCAGATCTTGTTTTTAATGCAATTTCTTGCTTCCAGAGAGGTACCACAAAAGGCTAGTGTGCTGAACCTCATCACACCGGGTTACACATGAATAATTCAAACCCATTAGCATTCATCCACATCCCCACCAAGGTTGTTGCCCAACTGAACTTATTCCTAGCCACCTTTTTTCCCCTCTTCTTGTTCTCTTTTCTCCTCTACCTTACTCCCTTCTTGAAAAGACACCTGTCTGTACAAACTGCCTCTTCCATTAAGTTCCATGGGGAACACTGACTGCTGCTGTGGATGTCTGGTGTGACTGAACCGCTAATGAGAAATAGGTTACTGCTGAACACGCTAGCTTTGAATTCTGCTTTAGGGTCAGAAGTGATTTTGGCAAGGGGGATTTCTTAGCAGTATTGTTAATGCCTCTTCATCATAAACCTCACAGCAAGAGGTCAGCAGGGACCAACTCTGGGACCTTCCACACAGAAAGCACTGGCTTCTATCAACTAAAATAGAAATATTTCTGGTAAAGGCCTACTGCCTGTGTTAGCTCTCCTCTGTTCTGGAACGAGAATATATAACATTGTAATCTTGAGCAGAGAAGCTCTGAACTTAAGAGAGGCTGGTAATGGGAGACACATCTTTGTTCATGGCCAATTTCTGAAGAGGGAATTGGTAGATTATTGCTTTGCTCTGCCATAATTCATTTCTTAACAGTCTGCGCTGGTAAAAATATGCTAAAGACATTCCCGAGTTTTCTGTGAGGACGTTTCCATTTGTGACCTGTGACACCTCAACAGAGGAGTATCTTTGGCTCTGTTTCTTGTCTTTACTACCCACAATGCACCTCACTCCACAGAAAACCTGTCTGCCCACACGTTGCTTTTTCTCATTTTTAGATTAGTCTCAGTATCCTCTTGAAACAAACCTTACATGATTGTAAAGATAAAGTACATATAGGAACATTAAAAATTGTTTGGGTGGGTCAGTTTATGACGAGAAAATAGAGGCTTCCCACCCCTTCAGCGCAGGACTAGCAGTAAAGCTAGCTCTTTTGACTTTGTCAGTGACCTGCTGAGTGACTTTATCCAGCAAGGGCACCAATTAGCAGTAGTTTAGTCCAATGGGATTAGCTAGAGACTGCTAAATTCATGTCATGTATGCCTCTGAAAGGCCAGCACCAGCTTGTCCTTGCTGGATTGGGCATGAACGGGTATATGAAAGGTGAACTATTCTATATTCTATTACTTATCCCCTTGGGCCACGCAGTCTTCCCCTGTAAAGCTGAACTTTAAATATGATAGTTATTAAGGCTTGTCCAGGCTTGAGATTTAGCTCATATAAATTCTGACAGGAACAAATGACTCTAAATTGTGACCAAACCTTTCTTTCTCCCCATTCCCTTGCCCTTCCAGGTCTGCTGTTTGAAGAGGAAATGGAATCAGAATAGTTCAGGGAGATAAACAGCTGCCTTAAAACAAAGTTTTCCAGTTCCCTTCCTAATACAAAAATTTACTGCAACATGCTGTGCTACAGTTGAGAGGAACATGGTTGTGACAGATGCTTTTCTATTTTAAAATTGGCTTTTAGAACAGGTAACAAGGGAAGGGGAGTGGAGCACGTTAAGCTGCATGTGGAGCTCAGTGGAGAAGACGACGTGGAATTCAGTTTCCTGGGTAAAAGCTCCATCAGATAATACAAGAAATTGTTGATGGAAAAGCGGGTAGACCAAGACAAATCACTAATACGTATTAGAAGCCAGCTAGATCTGGGAGTTAGGACGCTAGGCATGAGGGACTCTGGGAATTATTTCTGCCTATGTTAATGAAGGGCATATCATTTCCCTACTATGTCCCTGTTCTGCTCCGCCTTTTTCTTTCCCTATTCGTGTGGCAAGCATCAAAGAGCAGTGACTGTGGGTACTGCAAAATTGGATTAATGTGAGGTCTGACTTCAAATCAACTGATTGACTCAAACTCATGTCAGAGAGCTGTGATCTGTTCTTTCGGTTTGAGAGAAACTATATTCAGAATGGCAAAAGCAAGGGCAGCGGTGGGAGCCTGCTGCCACTGATTTTTGGAGTAGAAGGGGTCACTAGCTAACACCCCAGCCCATCCCAACTCGTCTTTTGTCGGGAAGCAGCAATAGCCAGGCAGACTTTTCATGGATCCGGCACAGGCAAAGTTGGCAGGAAGCCCATGGCCATTTTGTTGCTCACAGCAGTCTGCTGCTCAAGGCGACTGCCTGCTTTGCCTCTACCTAGAGCTGGCCGTGAAAAGACACCGCTGTTAAAGACAGCCCGCACAGCACATTTGTCAGTTCAATTAAATTAGCTTAAAAAGATCTCATATGTTAAATAGATGCAGCTTTCTTACGTATTCAAGGGCTGTTTTTCAAGGACTGTGTGTACAGCATCTAGCCTGCCAGGGCTCTGATCTCATTGGGGATCTTGAAGCAGTATCAGGAGCTGACTAAATGCAATTTTACTTAGGTTGAAACAACATGTCCTTTGACTTAAGATAATGGTACTCTGCAAAGCTGCGTGAGTCTGCTCTTAGTCAATGGTCCCTGTAAAAGTACTCAGTGATGTTGCAGAGGGAAAGAGGATAAAACCAAACTGTCTTGTGCCAAGTGATAAAACCTTTTGCATATGGTTATACTACTATCCTTTGCCCTTATAATGCCTTTCAAAGAAAGATCTTGAGACATTTTCCAGACGTTAGTTAATTAATCTCCATAACATCCCTGTGAATTAGGTGACTTATCTACTATTTTACAGATGGGTGAACTGAGGCGCGTAGAGGTTAAGTGTCTTTCCCGAAGTTAAACAGTGAATTAGAGGGAAATGCTAGGAGTAAAAGGAGGGACCACAATTCTGTTTAACAGCCCTGTTCTCTCACCAACACTGTGGTTACCCAAGAAAGCTACCTCCCTCTCTACATCGTGTCCTGTTCAAAAGGAAAGTAGTTAAGATCAAACATTTCTGTGGGTGTTTGCAAAACATTAGCTCATTAGTAAGTATTTTACTTGTAATTTAAATACATGACATGGATTCTTGGGTATTAAATGAAAGATTGTACTATGTAAAATAGTGGTTTCGTACTTGAAGCCAATTAAATCCTTCTCACGAGGGAATAAAATTGAGTTTAAAGACACCAACTGCATGTGTGTGTTTTGCCAAAAAAGCACTAACACCTCAAACTGAAATGTATATTTTTGAATGGCTTCCAAGTTTGGCAGTATAGGCCCTCTTGTACCTTAAGGAAATTGATTTTCTGCAAATGTTCAGCAGATTTTTTTTGATCATACTTTTTTTTTTTCTTCCCCATCAGAAAAAGGAACTACTGAATTGCTTCATATTTAAACATACATTCTGGAAATCTGAGAATACATCTTTTATATTTACAACTTTTGACAACCTGGGAAAAGGAGGTAGGTATTCAATAAATGTCCCACATGGTATAGCCTGTCCAAATGAATATATACAACAGGAAGGGCAGCAATCTTGTAGAGGATTGCAGTTATAGTTGCCACCTGTTTTTTGGCAAGTACCATATTTACTGGCATAAAGCCCATTCATCTTTGCAATGCTCCAGCTGCCGATGATCTATTCTATTTTAATAAGGTGTTTAAAAATCTCCAGCTGTTTATGAAGAACCAGCGCAAAGGAGATGATCTATTTGACAGGCAGAACGTGAGTATGGGCCTCACAAATACTCCATTGTGACTTTGGTGATTAATATTGACATGTTGAATTTGGCAGCTCTTACTGAAGCAATCTACTGCCAGATGGTGAAAGAATGGAGGGAGGCCGGAAGGAGAGGCAGAGGGACTTTCCACCTGCTGCTACCCAGTCAGTAGTCACAGTGGCTGGCACAGCTAAGGATGAAGAGGAGGCTGGAAGGTAGTACTGCTACATGATGGGCTGGGTGGGATTCATGTTCTGGTCCTGCTTCCCATCTTCTGTTGATGACAAACCTAGGATAGGTCATCAGTTCTTCTCCCACAAGGGAAACAAGCATCCATGGCCTCATTCCAACCCGCAACAAATTACGTTTTTTCTTCCAATTAATTTAGCCTTCTGCTTAGTGTGCAGCAAATGTATAATTAGCTCTAGAAAGACAGAAATGTTATTTCAAAAAACTGTTTGAAATATCCCAAAGAGGCATTCCAGCAGGCTTTACCCAGTGTTCCTTTATCTCCATTGCCACTTTAATTACCAGTGAGCCTCCTTGTTTAATACTATTTTATGGAGCTCTTCTTTCCTCCTCTGCTGCTATTAGAAAGTTGCTGATGTGGAAAAAATGTGGAGTGTCATGAGAAGAAACATGGCAGAATGAGTTCATTGTGAAAAATCACTATTCAAAACTAAAATGGAAGCTTGGGTTTTTTTGGTCTGAAACACTAAAACACTGAGGGACAGGGATGAATTCTCAGCAGAAGAATGCTGAATCTGCCATTCTTTCCTCTTTTTGCTTGGGGAGATGCAAGTAGCATGACAGGTGAAACATCGTCTCTCTTGACCACGCATTGTCTTACAAAAGTGGAACAGTGCAGGCATAAAAGTGCAACATAAATTTGACTTTCACTGTAATCAGAAATTTTGCTTATCCTGTGTTTATCAAGATGGAGTTTGAAATTCAAGTGAATATAAGAAGAGATAACGCTGTTATTTTCATCCAAAAGTGAGATAACAGCGTGATTTGTGGCTTTCATCTGTGGATTCCCTGCCTCACCATCCCTAAAGTCAAGGGTCTAATATTCTGAACTGTCACCTGAGCTGGGGGGAGGAGGAGGACATCAGTAATGCACCTGTCCATCCCACCTCACTCATGGTGCCAGCTCTCAGGAACAAAAAGATTTCCTCACACCATTCTGATTCTGCTTCACTGAAGTGAGTTGTTGCTGATTTGCGCTGGGATCATAAAAGAGAATAAGATTTTTGCAGAGGAAAACAGAGATGCTACAGATTCTTGTTTTGCTTGGAAAGAAGTTTGAAATCTTCTATATCTATTTTTGTAGGAGAAAGTGGGCCAGAAATGCTGCTTCCTATTTGGTCACCAATACAATCTCATCGCTAAGTTTCTGATCCATTTCACTTTTCAGTCACCAAATTTATGATAAGTAAAATACCTTCTGATTGTTGTACTGCTTGTGTTCAATTTTGCAGTACCTTCCCACCCCCATTATATCCCTAAAATGCTGTACATGTGGGCCCACATGGTTTTATCCATAGTTGATATGCAGCCTACGTACTGGGTTAGAATACTGCTATTAGCAGTGCTTTAAGACGTGAAGTAAAGGATACGGCTCTGTCCACTTTTAACACCATGGGGAATTTGGTTGCAGTCTGACCCTGTACTGCAACAAGAGGTCACGTTCACAATGGTGCTGCTATTGAAATGTGTCTGTCTCTTTTAAACTGAGGTCAGAGAATGACTTCCCTTAGCAAAAAAAGAGCTGCAAAAAAGGAAGCACACCATGAAGGAGACTGGCTGTGAAAAACTGAAGGAATATGTCTTTGTTTGCTTAATTATGTAACTTGGAAAGTGCCTCCCCTAAGCATAAGCAAAATATCTTTGACATCTTTCAAGATGTCTCTTCATCCCCAGCGGATTACCAAGTGCTATACTTGCACATCCAGAAATCATCCAGCACAGCCTGGAATACAATTCACTGCTGCGTTGGGAAGTCGTGCTGAAATGACCAAGAAGTTTAGGACAGGAAATGAATGATGCCATTATGCCCAATTTCAGCTTCACAGGAATTTTGGGAGGCAGATTGTCAATACCCAATCTACAACTGGGTCATTGGGCTATCAAGCCCAGAGTTGAAAAGCACCCTGGATCCTGCCATCTGTTAAGGCATACCAGTGGCACTTACTGCCACGGTATCTGAGCATCTAATGACTACAAGGAGTAAGGATCTCAGCTGTACTCCTCCAGAACCTGATTCTTTCCTTAACACTGTGCTGAAGCATGGCTTCATTACAGAGGGTAGAGTGCCATCTACTGAATCAGGCTGACAATGTGTTTCTGTACCTTCCTCAAAAATGTGAAATGATCTTCTACATTTATCGATTTATCCTAGTGCTCTCTGCTGACTATTTATTTAAGATAGCACTCTCTGCTCCTTCAGTTCAGTCTGAGTCCTCCTGTATGTTCTGTCTAGAGCTGAATACACTAACAATAAATAATGGACAATAGCTTAGCGTCAGTAGTACAGAATAGTCACACAAGCAATTTTGAAATCGCATTATTCCAACCACTTTCCTGTATGGTTTTGTGTCATTTTGAAGACTATTTGACAGGTTTCGTAGAAACTGTCTAATCTTTATCCAAATCACATATATTTCCGTCAGCTTTTAGGCTCTTTTGTAGTTGTATAGCTCTTGAACTCAGCTGTTTTGGAACAATTATTGCATATGCCACTTACTCAAAAGCTTCCCAGTTATACTGACAAACATACACAAAACACGGCTGTTCTGAGGGAGGAAGGGAATATGGGATCTATTCGATGGGCCAGAATCCCACAGTAAATGGAGATTTATTCTTAACTCAAACAAACATTGAGGTTTTCTATAGCTAAAGAATTAAGTAGTACTGTACTGGGTGTTTTGAAAGGCTATATGCATCTGTCATTTAAAGGGGAAAATGGATGAGATTTGCTCTTCTCATGTAACCTGGGAGGTTTGCTATCCCACGAGCTCTAGGTTTGACAGTTGTAAATGCTTTAGTGCTGCTTCACTCCTTCCCTTCAGGCAATAAATCTGTTCCTGCTCTTTGGAACAGGAAGAATCAAGGGATTGTTCTTGCTGTCATCACGAGGCTCTGACTCCAGTGTAACAACTGCAGATTTGTAGGTTGTTGAATTATCTTGCTAAAGGCTGTGGAGACAAGGAAGTTTGGCTCTGAACCTTACCAAAATTCAGAGGCTAGGTTCGTTCTGGCCTATGTGCCTGCTCACTGATGTGATCTTTTCAGATGCTAATTAGTTCCAACAACTATACCTGAAAAGTGGTAAAATAAAAGCAATGGCTAAAGTAGAAGATTCATGTGTTTTCCATGCAAGCCATCTTATGTGGACTCTCAAAAGCCTGGACTATTTCACACTGAAGCAACACTTCAGCTGTAATAAGCTCCTGTAATAGAAATGTAGCACCAGTCCGAAGACATCTGCTCAGAAAAAAACCATATTTTTGCTACTGAACCTATAGAAGTATTTCCTCTGTTAGTAAGATTTTTGCCACTCCGTTGACAATTCAGTTCTATGCACTACAGAACAGTGCGAATCTAATCAGTTAACATTACCATAAGACTAGGATTTAACAAATGGTCATTGTAACAAGTAAGATGGGCTGATGTTTAAATAGCAATAGATATTTGGGTGAAGATTAGACGATTTTTAGTCATGGATCCAAATTCCTTATTTAAATAGTGACAGTTGTGCCATAATTCTAAGGAATTATACTGTGTGTATTTAGTTTGTGATAAAGCTTAACCTGTAGGATCTCCTCCTACAGAAGTACAAGAGCCTTGATTATTATAAAAAAGTTGACCTGCTTGACCCGTGCTCACAGTTTCTGGTCTTCCGCCTTGGCGTGCATCATCCAGAGCCTGAAGAATTACAAGTTGAGCATCATCCTTGAGGCTGGTCCAAGAGGATGGTCAAGTGGGAGTGCTCCAGAATCACAAAACCTCACTGAAATTTCTATCACTGAGCATCTGTAAGAACTGTTAAACTAAATCTGTCAGACTTTATAGCATAGTTATGCTTTGGAGCAGAGAGAGCGCTAGCTGACTTCTCAAGGTACTTTCTAGCATTTTCTATGCTTCTGAAGACAGAGTCATAGAAAACAGAGCTAGAGAATCCTTGATATGGTGTAACTGTGGTTAGCAGTTCCAATTTCTCATTTAACAGAAACAGTTTTCAAGTAGAGTTGCATTGCGTGGCGCACAGCCTTTCCCATCTTTAAAGAAAATTTCCAATAATCGTATATTTATGCTATGCTGTAAGTGTGTGTTCACCCGTCACCTTGGAGTTGGAGATAGTGTTCGCAGTACCCTGAGGTGAAGCATATATCATCTATGTCCTTGCAGTGAGGGCGTGTGCCCTCGACCCTTTCTCCCTTCGAGAGCTGAAACTCCCTGTTTATCTCCAAATAATAATTTTTCTACTCTGACTCAGTTAATACATGCTAACCTTAGTGTAAACATTTTTTTCATAGATAAATTCCCTCAGGAAAACTTTCTGCATGATTTTTGTGGAGTTACTTAGCTGTAATCATGCAGAATTCTCTGGGTTTCAAGCCGTGTGCCTCCTGCAGAGGTGTTCTGCCTGCTAATGATAGGCACTCAAGCTGTTCATTTTGTTTAGGCAAGGGCACTTGAAGGACAACTCTACTTTTACCATTCCTTCCTATCTTGTACAAGAGAAATTGCAAACTTTTGCAAAGTGTCACAGTCCCTTTGCTTAGTAAACCTTCCTCGGAAAATAAATGGGTGTTGCTATCAAGAACGAGCCACTTGTTTCTGTGGTTTTTAAGAGGTGGCTATAGGGAGAGATTGCCATCCTTTTCTGAGACAAGCTGTAAAACAGTAAGAAAAAGACTAACTGATACCAAAAATGAAAGCTTTCTGTCCTCAGAATGAAGATTCATTACACAAACACCAGGCAGATCTGTAAGAGTGAATTTGGAGAATACAGTGAAAATAACCATTCACTTAGTTTAGGCAAAGCTGTCTCCTTCAGATTATTGGCTCCTTTTTACAGGAATCAGGCTTATTTAGCAGGGTTTTTGAGACAGCCCTGTTGCAGATGTAGAAAAGGTCGCTATGGTCTTTGCTGTGCTGCTATGTAGCATTGCACAACACTTCTGCCTTCTCCCAAGGCAGGCACCAGCCTTGTAAATCCCAGTTCCAGTGCAAGTCCCTCTGCTACCTGAAACAACAACTGCCCTGTGGGTAACTGGCACTGAATTGTATCTACACATTCATTTGAAGGGGCAAAGTCTTGCATCTATGCCAACTGGTTTTTGGGAGGTGGATACATGTGCTCCACACTGCCCCCATCTCCCTGTGCCTTCTCCGAAGAGCGCAAGTACATGTTATACCCTTCTGCTAGACAAGTGCTCGATCTAAGATGCTTGGGAATGCATATTCCAACAGTGGGCTATATTTATACACAATATGTCTTGAACAAGAAAAGGTAATGAATCACTTTACTGGCTGTATGCATGCAATTAATAAAGCATTAATAATACAGGGCATGGTAGCCCCTGTGTTAATGTTGCCCGCTGGCTAAATTCCTATAAATAAGTTCCTCCTCAGATTTCACTCATGTCTTTGCCAATGCTCGGAATACAAAATCATTTATCCTGCAACAGTAACTCTGTCTCCTTGTTTATCTGGCATGTCGTTTCCTTTAGTAGTGAATGAATGGAACTTGGGGCCATGTTAGAGGCTTCAAAACATGCAGCGTGCTTCAGTGATCCAGCCCCCCTAATATCTTCTTATTGCAGGGTTGCACCCAGTGAAACAAAGTGCAAACAATAGAGGAAAGTTTGCAGAAACTGGAGGTGCCGGTAATGCAAAGAGGAAAATACTCAAATAGCTTCTGGCATCTTCAGACTCAGCTATCTGGATCCTAAGATGTCTGCAGCATGGTACGTGGTGACTGCTTCCTCTCCCTGCCCAGGGACACAGGCTGTTTGTCTGTGTAACAGTTTAGTTTGAAGAGATTTAGTTGATGCCTGATAATTTTAGCATTCATAGCAGGAATGATGGGACCTATATACTCCCTGTAGAGCTCTACATTCACCTGTTATTGATGTTAAATAATCATTCTTTCCAGGTATAAAACATGGAGTTCCAATGGGGAAAATCTGCAGGAAAAGCCAGCGAGGTGAGTACGTTTGGGTGTTAAACATGGCTGAGAGAGATTTCAAATTCTAATCATGACTTTTCCTGAAGTATTTGTTCTGCCCTATCAGCTAATACAGCAACGGTGCATGTATCAACATCCTGAAATTGAAACAGAGATCAAGGGTATAGGGGATAAATTGGTTTTACAGCATAACGTTAAATAATCAAACCATGCTGGAGCAGCCTCTGTGACAAAATGACTTACATTTTTGGTGCTGCTTTTTAAATGTGATTATGCATTTTAATTGTTTAACTTCAGTCTATGGAGTAGTTTCAAAGATGTTTTAAAATAACCTATGGCATGAAAAGCCTGATTTTTAAATACGCCTCAGGTTCAATAAATTTGTTTTTAATTTTGTGTGATGTGTGAAACAGTGATTTTGTTCAGCTCTTTCAGGGGGGTGGAGCAGGATTTCCTAAAACACACTGGATCAACAAGGCTACAAATTTGTAAAGACGGTAGAAATTTCCATTCTGTTTGTTGTCTTGTATCACCGGAAGAACACAGAGCTCCTATACATTTCATGGTGTTTGGAAGAACAGGACCCTTCTGCTAGTCCAAGCCTTAGAAGGAACAGCACTGGGCCATAAAGGGCCTCCAAATAAAGATGCAAAGGTGACTGGTTTGTCTTGCTCTTCTCCTTCAGCCATTCACCTTGTCGTTATCTCCGCGAGGCAGAACCCTATTCCCAGTTCCAGGTGGCACAACCGAATGCAGAACCAAGTACAAACCTCAGTGAATGAACTTCAGCTGTGTCCATATCCCCTCCCATGAACATGAGGCAGGAGCAGGTTAATCTGGAAACACATCTCATAAGCTCAATAAAGTGTAAAAACTGAGATTTAAATCTGCACTTTATTTGTTTTTGCTCCCAACTATTCAGAGAGCAGAAAATCATAATTTATAGTGCCAATTGTCAGTATTTATAACCAAATCCTTGCTTCAAACACTGGAAAGATAATAATAATAATAAAAAAGGCAGATGGTGTCATTCTGCTAAATATTGTTTACTGTTGCCTGTTTTAGAAGTGCTCAAAATTGAATTTAAACAAAAGCTTTATTGTGCAGCAACAGACCTTCCCTTCAAGGGCTTCAATTTAGTATATTTCTTGCTAATGAGTGACACTAATAATCTAGCTCGTCAATCACCTTGGATCCCCAACACTGTCTTTAGTGGGGATGGGGGGGGGGGGAAGGCCTTAAATGTGTCTGGGATCTCTGTGAAGCAATTAAAACTTCATGGTCGTATTCACTTCCACAGTTGCTGAGTAGTGAAGTCTTAAACTGCTCTCTTGGTTTTTATTTAAAAGTGGTTCTTACCTGAAAGAAATGTGAAGACCTTGTATAAAATAAAATTAAGAACAGCTAAAACCAGATTATCAAAGGTACCGCAATCATCTCCTCCACTGCCACCTGCAGCATTCAAAGAATTGAAGAGCTCTTGCATATGTATTCTGTACTGGTTCTGAATACATTTTTTATTAAAATTTTCAGTTAAAAAGGTGAGAATTGGGGCTACTTATGAAGAGCACAATTCTGTACCTTCTCATACAACAGGGTAACACTAATAATTTGGAAAAAGGACTTGCAAAGAATTTCCAGAACAGTCAATCCTGTTCGAGGATCTACGGTTAATTGTCTTTTAAGATGCACCCAATTCTCAGTTGCATGGTACACTTGTCAAATTTATTAAAACGACTCATCTATTTGTAACCCTCTGATAAGAACCTGATTAAATTTTTTGCCTGACTTGTTGGAGATCCCAATGATGTCCCTTCTAATAAATGTCAATTGCATTTGTCATTAATTTTAACATTTGCAGTCCCATTAATTTTTTAAGAAGATTTCGTCTGATTTATAATGTGTTGTGTGTCAATAGCAGGAGGGTTGGCTTCACTGCAAAAAGCGTAAGGTTTCAGTTTGGTTTTTACCTCGTTACATCACATTAACATTCATTGACAATCACTCTTTCTGTTGTTATAACTAGGTATTTTTTTAAAATATAATAACATGACTGAGGTCCTGTACCTGTGTTTCTCAGCATGAGTTTAGGTGAGGAATCATTCAGGTTGTTTTATCTTTGGTGACCAGTCATTACAGGTTTATTGCTCTATAGAGCCAGGGAGAAATTCACATACTTTTTCCTGAAAGATGTGGTGATGAGCCTTGAAGGGTCTCCTTTCTGGTACTTCATGAGTGAACAAAATCCTTGCGGAATCAATGTTTTTGCGAAGATCAATGATATTTGCACTTTGAGGCCTTAGATATTTAACTATTGCAGTGCTCTCTGATTTTTTTTGTATTGCCTTCTAGCTCTGAAGAATACTTTTTAGAGTGAACATGTTTTGAAGAGAGGATTTGGCTGAGGTTCCGCCTCTTACAGTCTAACAGAATTGGGTACCTATTGTATGATACAAAACTTGATTCTGTCATTCTGTTTTGTAGCAGTTGGCAAACTAAATGAATTGCTGTTCTGCTGTTGAGCAGCCTCTTGGGAAGCTAACAAATGCTCCTTCATTATTGCCACTGGGATGTGTTGTATGTCAGAGCTTAGACCATGGTGGGCACGTCATCACACACAGTCTTCACACGTGGGGTCTTAAATGCCTAGAAACTAGCAGATAGCCTCACGTCTTAAAGTTGGTCTCTTTTTCCTCTGTGTCATCAGTTGCTTTTATTTTCCCAAACTACACGATGTCTGTCCTGGATATACTTGGCCCTACTGACTTCTCAAAGTGCACATAAAAATAAATGAACAAACAAAAACTTCCTGGAACCCTGGCTGTGTTGCTCCTAAGGAACTGATGTTTCTATGTCGGTGGATACAGACATGCTGAATTCGGTGATTTCCCCCAGTGTGGCGGTGCAGGTTAAAATGCAAAAAGCTTCCCTAGTATGCTTTAAAGAGACTGGGATCTGCTCTTGAAAACTAAACAGGTCAGCAACAGAAATAAGTGAAATATTTGTTAGAGCTCTGTGGGAATCAGAAACTTTTATCCTTTGGGAAATTCGTATTCTTAGGGAGGGAGGAATTGGACTGAGGTGGAATGTTAACATAAGAACTTAGGTGCCCTGCAGGTGAATTACTTTGAGCCGGAGAGACTGAAAATGTCAGCTGGCAGAATACCAGGCAGGTCTTTGTCAGTAAGCCACCTAGGCAGAGCTGATGATATCCCTGCGTGCCCGTGAGATGGCATTTGGACAAACATTTCTCCGCTTGACACCCACATATAACAACGCTATGCTGCATCAAAATTTGGGATACCTTTTGCTGAAGACAAGCAGACTATGCAGCACGTGGTTTTTTTCTGATCTAAACTCTAAAGGGAATTCAGATGTGAAGGAGCAGATCCTCATTTTGCAAGTACGCCTGCCTGCCTGCCTGTTTTGGGAGACAGGCAAGTGCCACATAGTCTGTCACAAATGTTTTTGCAGGTCACTTAAGAAAGATTTAAATCTAAGGCCTGGCTCAGCCACTGATCTGCTGTGAAGCCTAAAGTAGTTTTTCTCATCTTTTTTGCCTCCACTTTTCAGGTAGCTCTTTGCCTGTTTTCTCCCTTTTGGCTATAAGAGGATGGATTATCTTGTATTTTCCGTATCTGTAGAGGGGCTTGCACAAAAGGGTCATGGGTCTTCCATCCAGACTTGTCATAGGAACACCTCTGAATCTGAGACTTGAGAAACTGAACTCCATCGCGTCTCCAGTTGCTGTATCGAACAGGATTTAATCTCTTGAGCAAGGATTGTACATTCTACAGCTTTGTAAACTGAAGAAATTTTTACATACGTATCTAACTACAAGAGCGTCATAAATAAAATTGTCAGGTCTGCAGCAAAATGACATAGAACACTTTCTATTAATACATGTGCATTTTTCAGAGAGACAATTCCTGTTTAACCTTTCTTCTCTCAGAGTGCTTCTAAGATGTAAAGTTTCTATTCCCATGCTTGATTTTCCTAATGACCTAATTTCATTAACTCTACATCGGAGTCAGAAAAAAAAATCTCTGTGAGCATCAGGTCTTTTCAAAACACAGTAAGGCTTAAAGCTCAGGAAGGGATTTGTGTATCCTATTAACTTTCTTAATTGTAAACAAAGCCTCAGTGTCTTGTGTAATAACCACATTTCGAAACAGCATGTGGCTCATTAAAGTCCTAACATCTGAACTCGTACGTTAAAGGTAACCAAATAATTAATCTTAGTAGTGTTCCTTCTATTAGTCAGAATGTGCCCACTAGAAGGCAGTATCTGCTAGAGAGTTATAATCTTGAGGAAAGTAAAAAGCTTCATTAAATAATTCCATGTGAATACCTCCAGGAAAACTGCAGACCCAGGTGTAATTTTAGAGAGAGGATGGACAGTGTCTCTGGCCTTGGTTACAGGCGTTTCACAGCAAAACCATAGGGAATCAAAATTATTTTCTTTTTGAAGGCACAAGTGTCTGAATTTCTTGAGCTTTCAAGTTTGGAGGAAGAACCACTGAGTGACTTCAGCGCTCCCCCTGGGTTTGGAAGACAGGCGGATTAGGTCTCTTACTGATTTCCACAGTAATCGCAAGCAGACCAATTCCCCATGCCTCATTCCATCTAAGGAAAGGAACCAACGGTACTTTATTGGGGGTGTTGAGACAGTAAGTCTAGAGGAGGCCAAATAACATGAATTTGCACAAATGTTCCCTGTCTCCACTGCCAGCAATAGATTGCCAGAATTCCAAGACGAAGTCCAAGTAATTTCTCCTGAGCTCTGTCCCAAAGCAGGCAGAAATGCTGGCAATGGTCCCTGCCAGGCATCTGGGAGACCTGGGTTCAAGTCAGGGAAAGGAGGGCTTCAAAACCAGCTCTCGCAGACAGCGAGTGTTGGAGTTTAGTGTGTCTCTCTGGACTATACCCAGCTTCATGTAGTGCATGGACCGGATGGTATTAGTTGAAGAGCTATCTGTGCGCAGTCTTATTTACCATATGTTGTCTTTAGGGCAGAGATTAAATGAAAAATCCTCTTAAGGATACCATAATTCTGGATCACTTATCAGTGGGCCTTAGTGTTTCAAAATATGGATTTATTATAACACTATTCCTCTGCACTGGGAGATTATCATTCCTGCTATAAAGACAGGAATTAAGACACCAGACGAGACAGGATCGGAGATTCAAATTTATTTCTGTTGCCCAGTGTAAAATGCATAGGCCACACAGCTACTGTGATGGTCAGTTTGTTTCTGGGTTCTCAGGTCTTAAGTCTAGCATTCAGAAAACAATACTGCTATTAATGATTGGCTATGAAAACTGTCGTTGAAAACTTGCATGGTGTCACTCATAATTCCTGCCATAGAAAACAAAAGATTCTGTTTGCTGTTCCTAATGCAGCTCTTTTGTGAAAGAGCATCTATACTTAGTAGTTGCCTGGAAAGTTTGGAAACAATGGCTTTCTCCTCAGTAACGGCTGAAATTGAGCTCTGAAGAGTCAGAGTGGAAGAGAAGCAGGGGTAGAAAACAATGGTGGTAATGGAAATTTGGAGTAGAAGTGGTGAGAGCAGAGACAATGGAGAGCTTAAGGAACTTAGGAGCAGGGGAGGTTCTGTCTTCTCCATCCTTAGCTGTTTTTCCTTTTCCCCATAAACACAAGACCTGTAGACTCTACTTCTTCGGTGTAATTCCATACCTTGTGCTCACTTACACACAGCAGCTTTGCTATCACCTTACTTGCTGCTTGGGCTAAGACAGGAAAGCATGAAGGACGCGGCAAGTTCAAGAGAGTGCGTTTTTCCACCTACATCACCTCCTCCTTGATGGCACCTATTCTACCAGAAACCCCTTCCCTGCTTGCAGGTAGGCAGGAGGCAGATGAGAGCAGACCCCACGCTCGCTCACCCAGGCAGAGCAGACGGTCGTGCTGCCACAGCATGGGTCTGCTGTGCCTACGAATTACAGCAGGTCTGCTCAAAGTCACACCAGTTTTGAACTGCAAACTGGAGAACGCAGCATCCACCACGCCTGCTTGTACAAGGAAATCAGAGTAGGGTGCATTTAATCAGTAACTGTTTGTGAAAATAAACCGCAGGGGGTAAATATGTCAATGATAACATCCAAATGTAAGTCACCACGATGACAGGTAGCAGAAAATTTCTTAAAGCAGGAAGTGCTTATATAGCCTTTGGCATTAAATAATTAAAAAATGCAAGCTGCAGTCCTAAACAAAACACAGCACTACACAGTTTGATTTAAATGAATATACAGAACAAGCTTTCTTTATATTCTAATAAGGAAGACAGTCTCTATTCATGAGCTTGATTCTCAGACTTATTTTTTTCTGTGCAAGTGAGTCAGCCCAGTGGAAAGGACAAATATTTGTCAGACGAGATGTGACCCAGCAGATTCAGATAAAAAATAAAAACCACAACACTTACTTTGTAAATTGTTATCAAATCCATATAAAGTAACACTTAAGAAGAGTCATCTTCTGCTTTGTTTTGTGTATTTAACTAACTGCACTTTAGGAAACTGTGGCCAAAAGGGATACTACTTTGGCTTGCATGTGCTGTTTATATGTAGAAGCTCTATTACTGGTTCCGAGTAGGAATAAAAAATGTTTCTCAAAAATATGCAGTATTTAAAGAGCTACAAGTAATACCTTCCTCTTTGAAAGGCTTGTTTTGAATTGAATTGTTAGTTTTCAAAATCAGTTAAGTGTTAAATTAACGAGGGAAAGCTATCCCTACTGAAAAGTGTTTAGAATCTTAAAGCTGAAATAATTTTCCAGTAAGTTATTCCACAAAATAAACTTCAGGAAAGCAGGCTTAATACTGCTGTATATAGGACAGTGCAAGCAAATTCAAGAACGACATTTCTCCTATAGGAAGAAGACAGTCAGATGAGAACTTATAGTCATATAAACATCATACAAAATGATCCTCCACTTTAACATGCTTTCCTATGAATTACCTCGTAAAACCAGATTTGACAAAGCATGAATTGTGCTCAACCTTCCATTATACAAAACACACCTATAATCTAGACTGTTCTATAAGAAGCAGCTGTGCTGAAGTCTTTCTATAACTAAATACAATCTTGCATATCATGATATACTTATGCTAGATTTTGCTTTAATATATATGACCTGACTATTTGTTACCACATAATAGTTTATTAGATTTTTTTTAAATGATATTACAAAGAGCCTAAGGCTGGTATTACAAGGTATATCAATACATTTCCTGTGTTCACAAAATTCCCCTATTATAATGAGCTTTTACTACAATTTTCCCATAGTTCTGAAAAATGACCTGTCATATTGCCTTCATAATACACAGGTGCTAATTTGGTGGTGTTCAAAGAGCAGCCTCGAGTGTGGTCCACGTATAACTGCTGACTACCACCGCTGCTTTCTCAAATTTGTACTTCAAGCTGGAGGAGCATTGCAGTGATTGTCACTAATATCCGACATTGGTCATTTTTCTTCACAAGTGACATAGTACAGACTGTTCTAAATATACTTTTCATTGCCAAAATACTCTAATGTAACCCATTAGACTCCAGGCCCATAAATGTGGATATGATTATAAAAGCAAATACTTCTCTAAACCAAATACTTTGAAGAGTTCCAGCTAGCTGTCATTCAAAGAGAAGCAAGGCTTTACAATTCTAACTGGGTTCTCTCCTTTTTTGTTCCTCAGTATATCATTGCTTTGTTAGCAAACTGCAACAAGCCAGTGACTTGAACAGAAAGACCACATGGGTACTCCTGCCATCCCATCCCTATTCTGTCCAGTGACACTATTTTAACGGTAATTACTGTTCAAAGGTGATGCTAAACAACACATCGTCAGTTTCAAAGTAAAGTTTTACAGTATTAAAAGACTTAAATCCCAGAGTGAGATTTTTCATAGTTAATAGTTCCTTTTCTGCCTAAATATAGCAGATTTGAATGGCAGTGGTTGCTCAACTGTGTACAGGTGTCTCTAATGTTAAATCTCTATTTCTGGTTTTTGTTCTAGGAACACACAAGTAAGGTAATACCAAGAGTACGAGATATGATTTTGATGTTCAGCGTCTTATGTTTCCAAAATCACCTTATTACATTTATGAGAAAACAACACATAGTCCTCAATTAACTGAGTGACTGATGCTTAGAGCTAAGATTAACGCTAAGTTTCAGTCTTGTGCTTCACTCCACAAAGTTACATAGGACAAGATTTCCATTTAATGGGAGTCACTAGATGTTTAGCTATTAAAAAAGAAATAGCTAGAAAAAGTGTAAGAAAGAGAAAAACATGACTTCACAAAAAAATACACCCAGTAGTTGAGATCCATAAGATCTGTGTTTTAATAACACAACGAATTGATCCTCATAACAAGAATTCAAAAAGTGAAATTACAGTACACAAATCAAAATATAAACTAATCTATCCCTAACTATACAATATACATTAAGAATGCAAGCTCTGTAACAATATAAAAATGCTTTTACACACTGTAGTTGCAAAAAGCTGTTCTGTAATTCCAAGGATTGGCAGGGGGGGGCGGGGGGGGATGTGCCAAAAAGTCATCTTCCAGGATTCATCTTAAGTTACTGGCAACCTGTTGGGGAAAAACAATTTTAAAAAAAATGTATTACTGAGAAGAATTAAGAGAATAACGCTCATCAGAAATTTTCATTTTTGGGGTTCAGGCTAACGGAACTGGCACTGGGGCCAAGGAAGCCCATAATAATTTGTATTTCTGTCAAAGTATCACAAAAATAGATACCTTAACAAGCCAGACATATACCTGTTCCACACACACATGCCTACTATGCTGCATAGTATTCTAGGCGTGACCTCAGAATTTCAAGCCTACGAGAGGCTGAGATATCTTACTTAGCCACCTTAAAAAAAAAAGTTAATCTAACATGATACTTCTAGTAGTTTACCAGTTGCCTCCCATGGATTACAAAAATCAAATTCTAAACCAACTGAAGTCAAATCTTAGTGGTCACTTATTATAGTTGAGCACCACAGACACACCTTTGTTTATGCTGTAACAGTTCTCGCACTCTTCCATTGCATCTTCTGAAATGCCTTTAGCAGTTGTTGTCAATGCTGCCTGTGGTACTACCTGATCACTTCAATTTATTTACACGTTTTTGTACTAGTTTGAACTGCTGCTTGCCAAATAGATGAAACATCTACTTCTCCAATGTTTTTGTGTAATACAGGGGCAGGTTACCAATTAAGAAATTACGTAAGAATATATATAACAATATCACATTTACCTTTCAATAAGGAATTTCTTTTTCCAGGGAGCGTTGCCCTAGAATACGCTTTGCCTCATGTCTGAGTGTTGTCTTACACAGTGGTCTGTGAGTGTCATGTACTCCCAGCAAGCACCTAACTTACGTAGGAAGAATTTACAGCTGATCAATGGTAACTCACTCATTAGCCCCTGTGCCCAGCAGCAAGTCTACAGCCTCTAGCAGCTTAGTAGGAGCTGAAGTCTACAGGATGCAGCAGAAGATGGACGAGTAGCACCACACTCATACTAGCTTTCCAGCTATGGAAACACGAGCGGATGTTGGTAACGTGCATGAGATTATGGTCCTTTTCAGAAGGTTCAGATACGATGACAGAAGGGAATAGAACAGCTCGCTTTGCTACTGATATTTTTGCCCTATCTCTTCTCCTTCCCATGCTGCAAAGACAGTCATTATTTCAGATCTTACTAAGAGTACCAGAGCGAGTAACAGAGGATGAATATAGCTATTGCACTTCCTCAAAACTAACCAGACATGAAGAAAACAACTCTCCTCCCAGTACTGGTGAAGAAAACATCCTTGTTGAAGAGACTAGGAGGAGCCTGCTGAGGAGAGCTTTTTAAAGCTTGTTGTATTACAATGTACAGAGCTGCTATGAATTAATTTCAGACTACCTCACAAATCAAAAGAAGTCTGTCTACTTTAAAGTGAGTAATTTCAAGCGATCTGAGGATTTGTTTCAAGGCTAGCAAGCAATTGTCTCACTTTAACTCTTGTTAGTAGCAGGGGTCTTGTTCTCGCCTTCCAATTCTTCCACTCCCGCCTGCGTCATGAGGTCTGCTATGTTCTTCTCCAGGTCATCTATGCGACAGCTCATGTCATCAAGTTCACTAGAGTTAAGGAATATGACTGCAATCCAGTAGTGGTTGGGCTTTTTTGTTTGTTTTTAATTACACCTTTGCTCAAACTCTTACAGTCACTTTAAATTTATCTTACAAATCCCACTAATAAATATACTTTAAAATACTTACAATTCTGTAGTGTATAGCACCTATCTGACTTTAACAAAGGATATTTCTTCCAATTATTTGGTCAGACATGGTTTGAAATTTGTCCTGCATTTGCTGAAGCAATGTCTGCACCTAACAGAAAGGAAAAAAAGTCTGTTTTGTTTTCATTAAGGAAGCTGTTACAGTATTTAATCTCATGTAATGAGGTAAGCACAATGTTTTCTTCCATTGCTGAGCTCAACTGTGCACAAACTCTGCACTACAGTTCCATATTTAAGTAACATATTTTTACATACATATATGTACACACAGGAGAACTGAGACTTACAGTAAACAATTTTAAGATCTAGAAAATGCCTGACTTCCATAACCAGGACTAAACCCACAACAGCCACTTCCAGCGTCCTACGCTAATCATACATATGATGATGAACCTTTTTCGGTATCAGAACAACAGCCTTCCTCTCCACGCTCCCACACCCTTGCTCTGAACCACGTATCCCTCAGACGCAGGTAACTCCCCCCTAGCAAGGGATGCCCAGCTGCCCTGGGAGGCGGCACTAGGCGAGCACTTCAGGTAAGCGAGTGGCCTCGGTGCTGCCACGGGAAACAGGGCTGTAACGGCGCTCCGCCCTCAGCCGTCCCCGACGGACCCGGCAGAAACAGCTCTACAGGGGCAGCGGTTTATCCCAACACCCGGGAAAAAAAGTCCGAGGCAACACCACAAGCCCAGCAGCCCCTCCAGCAGCGGGAAGACGCGGGTCACCCGAGCTCGGCCGCGCCGGACCCCAGGAGGTAACGCCAGGGCCCGCGAACCGGGCGAGGCCGGAGGCATCTACCCCTTCTGCCGGGCCTCTCCTCAGGGAGGCCGCGGCCGGCCCGCCCGCCCTGCGGCCACCCCGCTGGGCGCTCCCCCCGGAACGGTGGGCACGGTCCTCGGCGGCCTCACCACGGCGGTGAGATCCTGCACGGTCTTCGGGTCGGTCTCGGCCATGGTCGGCTCAGCTCCCGGCTCCACGGCGGCGGCGCTTCCGGGCCGCGCCTCGCGACTTCCGCCGCCTCCCGCCTCTCGCGAGAAGACCCGCCACCGGGGCATTGTGGGAAGTGTAGTCCTCGCCGCCACAGGGCGTGAGGGGCGGCGGCGAGGAAAATCCGCCGCAAGCCCCCTCTGCAGGCTGCCCGCTCGCCTCCGCGCCCGGGTGGGTGTGGGAGCCCACCCACACCTTGCCAGGCTGCCCAGGGCGGGGGCGGCCGCGTCCCCCTGGGCTGCAGGCAGCCTCCCCGCCGGCTGCTGACCCGGCCTCCGGCCTCTTTCCCCTCCGCCGCCATCACGGCTGTTGGCCCCTGCTGGCAGCGGGATGTGCAAAGTAAGGACGGTGTGGGCCTCCCCCGCGTGTGCCAACCCAGCGTAGGAGGCGAAGTCTTGTATAAAATGAGCACTGGCACAGCTGCATGGGAGGAGAAGGCATTAAAACATCTTTGTTTTCCCCCAGAACATCAAGCTTACGTGTAATCTTACACTTAGAATAAAAGCTTTCCTCACACAGAGATTTAATAGTTTTGCTCATGCAAAAAATAACTTCCCAAGTTGGGGAGATTACAAATGTATTTTTCTAGCCTGAGAAGTGGTGCTGCCTGAAGAGGCCTTCCCCCTTTTTATCGTTCAGTTTAGAAGGGAATGAGCAGTTAAACCCGGCCAGCAAACATTTGCAGGTAATCTGGTTTCAGAGAGGGGCTGGCTGTAGGAAGGGCAGCGTTACGGATTAGTGCTGGAAATCGGGAATGTTATGTAAATGGACTGATGATTAAAGGGAATATATTATTGTGGCATATTGTATTCATGAGAGAAAGTACCAATAACAGAGTTGCATGCATTAGATTAAATTCATGTCTGCCACAGATTAGTGACATGGTCTTTAAGATACTGTAAAGCTTCATAGACTGGATTTTTGTGGTAGGGATGGACGCAGGATAAGCATTTCCGAAGTGTAAGTTTATAGGCTTTGTAGACCAAAACTACTCATTTGTAGTTTTCCTTTGTGACGTGAGTCGATGTTTACATGGCTTGGTTATTGTATACTGAGATAAGATCTAAACTGAAGTTAACAAAAACATTGAATATGAGTTTGTAAATGAAGAACGTTTCCCATTAGCAGCAGATGATTCTCAAACATCTCATTTTGGCTGAAAGCTGATACAATGTGCTGACACACTCTGCCTTATCCCATGACTAGTAACAAATGTGAGATGTGGGGCTGTTGCATTATTAATGTGCCTTTTGGAGCACTGCAGTAGTAATAAAACTACTTAGTGCCAGTTTGGGGAAATTTTGTTGTCTGTTTGAAAGTAAATATGGCTTCTGGTTCTGAAAAATGCTAAGAAATTAACTTCCATTTATTTGTTTGATGTGTTTACAAAAGGTGGTTGTTTTTATGACTGCTATATGAATCACATAAACTATTGTTTTGAAAATGTCGTCACATCTGGTCTCTTGGTGCACATCAAAGTGCAGATCTCTCAGCTTCCCCAAACGCTGCTGTGAGTCTCGTGGCAGGTAGTGGCGCTCACAGGGTCTGGCTGTGGCTGCTGCCCGCCTGCTCCAGACCCTAAGGCTGTGGCATAGTAGAGTCTGCCTGGGGACTGTGTCTTCCCTGGCACACTTTTGAACATACGACTGTACAGGGAGACGACACAGCGCTCGCTGACGCACACTCTCTCCCGTGTGCACTGTGTGTTGCTTGGTCAGGCAATTGTGGCTTTCTGCAATGAGTCCAGCAGATGCAAACGCAGCAGAGAGAGACGTGCACAGAGCAGGAGAGGTCTGACCTGTACATGTAAACCTTCTCACTCCAAGCTGAGGGTGATCTTTGTTCTATTACGTGTTCTTCTAGTAAAACTAAATTGTTGTGTCCCGTTATCTTCTTGGTATTTGCTGTTCTTAGGTAGTGCAGAAAAGGGGGGGAGCTCTCAGGAAGCTGCTTGACATGTCAGGCCATTGGAGGCCATTTCTGTCTGTTCTAGCCTCCTGACGAGGGTGTCAAGGCTACAGCCCATAGGCTAGATGCTTGCCAGGAGAAGACATATGGTCCAAAGCCCTCTCCCTGCAGCAGCCCTCCAGGTTTCAGCAGGTGACAATGCACATGCTTTTATTGGTTCCCCATCATTTAGCAGGAAGAAATTACAGATTGGCCTAATTCTCCAGCTTTGTTCTTGTAGGTGGTTTTTTTGCACCTTGACCTTGAGACTGAGACATTACTGATTTGACTTCAACACCTTGTGACCATACTGTTACCAATTGTGGCAAGTTTAGATAAGGCATTTTATAGATTCAGCTGGTGCCTTCCCTGGCTCAGACATCCCAATACCATGTTCCATTTTAGGGTATGGACAAGCTGTAGATGGTTTTGACGTATCACTTAATAAACTGGTGTAACAGTCCTTGTTATGCAGGGAGTCAGATGAGACTAACAAAATGATTCCTCAGGCCATTAAGATCTTTAATAAGTGTCAAATGGCTGCACACTTGTTCTCATAACTTTAAGGGGTTTTTTTGATGGCAGGATAAAACATTTTCATTATTCATTTTCTTCCTAGCACGGCATAGTTAAAGAATGGCTGACTTAAAACTTGCAGGGTTTTGTCTCCTTTTTGAGACTGGACTGAAAGAAAATGCTATGCAAGGAGGACTTGGTAGGATTAATGATCCTTTCACACTAATGTTCAGAGATTACTAAAATGAATGGCGCTGTAGAAGGCTGAATTCTCTTGCTAGCTTTTTACTGACAAAGTCTTGATTTAAAGTATACAGAGAAGGAGGACAACATTTACAAAGCGCCTGTTGTTTTCTTTAAAATCAAGGGAAATTTACAAAGATTAGTTTAAAAACAGTTAATGAAACTCCTTTAAAATGCAGGGATATGTAATTCCAAAGCAGAATGACTGGACCTTATATAGCAGTAAGTCACGGTCAGGCTTTGTACAAAAGCAGGCACATTTTCAGTTTTCCAGAGAACTCAAAATGAACTTTGCCTTTGTGGCAACATGATAGAGATTTCTGGTACTGGCGTCTTCAGGTCTGCTTCAGTTCCTGTTTCCTTTGGTGATATAGCATTAGGGCTCAATATAATTCTCATCAAGTAACCACTTGAAAAAAAGGCTGTTAAATTAACAGCTTTTCTTTTTTTGTGCCAGTTAATGCCAAAATCACCTTAAGTAGTTAATGCTGAAGAATTAATTGTATATTTGTTGTTAGGCCTCATAACACAGGGATTGGGAGACATCTAATGAAATGTAAGGTTAAAAAGGCAGAATA
Source organism: Burhinus oedicnemus (assembly GCA_008921705.1). NCBI lineage: Eukaryota > Metazoa > Chordata > Aves > Charadriiformes > Burhinidae > Burhinus > Burhinus oedicnemus. Next base: position 1,866,899 of record VFFE01007004.1, read on the forward strand.
AATTTTCACAAAGGCAATTTTTGCAAAGACAGTTGTTTTTGCAAAAGACCCTGTTCTTACCAAAACCACTGTTGTGGATTCTGTAATGACCTCAAAGAGTTGGGGTCCTGTGTTTACATCTTTTTTAAATAGCAGCTCTTCCAGATGACCGTGTTCCTGGTAGAATTCCAGTGCATTAGCTCAGTGGTAACAGTTTAGAAAAGGTGATATTATTATGTCTGTGCATTCTGTGAGTCAATAAATAGCAACTATACTTTAACTGCTTATTTGGGCTCCCTGATGACTTTCAGATAATTGTGGTAGTTCTGAGTATTACTTGTACAATGACTGTGCACTCAAACTGTTTCAACTCTTCTTGCCTGCTCCCTTGTTTAGGTGTGCTGAATTTATGGATCTTAAGATACTCAGCACTTAAAATCACAGATACGTTTTTTGTATTTGAGCCAAAGACTTACGATGAAATTTTGAGAATGAGATTTTAATATCTCAATTGCAGCCTGAGTTGCTCGTGGCAGAAATTCTTGAGAAAATATAAAAATATAACAAACAGAACTCATTTATTACTTCCAGAGGAATAACACTCCTTAGAGGCTGTCAAATATCCGTGAGGTCAGGACATAATAAACAAAGAACTGTACTTAGAAAACAACTGTCAAAGGAAAAGTAAATGTTCAATATAATGACTCGTGAATATTTAACTGATAAAGCACAAATTATGGAAACAGCAAAACCGGGTCTAGAATAAATGTGAAAGTGATTTGTATTAAAACACAAACAATTCACTGTGCTTTTTTTCAGATTATTCTTCAGCAGCTAAACCAAATAGATTTTGTATGAGTAGTTCTCATATGAAGTTAACTCCTGTTTCAAAATGAAATTGTTTTTGCAGTAGTTATTCCCCTCTGGTAATTCATCCTATATTTTGCGTTTTCAGTCTTTGATTAGCTTGCTATTACCTGCCATCGGAACTGATCAAGGAGTACTTCCCTGGGTGCTTCAGATCTTTTCAGCCACATGAGGGAAGAGAAAGACAAGCATGGATTCATTAAGAGTAGACAGATTTCATTTTATAAGGTTGGAGCAGAGGAAGGTGAGCAAGGTAAGAAATGGACATATGAGGGATATTATATTTCATACGTTACGCTTTCATTGTCTCATTCCTTCTTGCTTTCCCACTTCATTCTTGTATACAGACACTTCAGAATGTTACTTCCTTAGCATTGCTACTAAACCCTCTGAGACTGAGAGAAGAAAAGCTTTTGTAATCTGTACTTTGAAGGGAAAAGCGTGCTGATGGTCAATGACCATAAAGCCAAAAGCCCTGTCCAGTGGCCTAGTACTAACTGCTTTGTAATTCATGGTGATTTATGGTATTGCTTACTGGCATCTCTAGGGCGAGGACAAGAGGAACTGTGCTCAGGGACCAACCTGTAAGAGGACAATGAAGAGATGATAAGATTGTATTTTGTTATCTTTAGCGGAACCAATGGTTCTGTAAGGAAAAAGACAAGTCATATGGACAAAGCCAGACATTTTACTAGTAGAAAAGTCAACTAAGTAAAAATATTGTCATTGTCAACAGGTGAGCCTTAAGAGAAACTACTAAGATATGTTTTGCTTCACACAGCTATCTGTCCTCTGGTCGATTCAGTCTTTGGAGATGTCGGTCAAAGAGTCCATGATCAGCACACATACAAAAACATGCACATGGTCCACATGATCAGCATGTATACAGTTCATTTAGTAACAGTCCATTAAATGCAGTAATTAAATTCAGCAAAAGAAATGTATGATTGTACTAGAGCAAAAAATTGTAGTAACTTTATAAAGCTATTTGAATTTTGGTATTTTATATGTGTGGGCATTTTAAATTGAGCAAAAGAAAGGACTGCAAGATGAGAGATAGATTAATTCTCTCTGTGTGAGAAGATACATAACAGAACTTCTAGGCTGGAAGGAGCTGTTTGAGGAAGGAAGGGTGGATCTCAAAAAGAACTGCAACTTCCAACTGTAACTCAGCCTTAGTAAAATTTTCATGAGAACCACTGAATCCAGAATCCCATTACTTCTTACGGACATCTGCACAGGACGGAAAAATGAGGGCTGTGGAATTTTTTCAGTTAAGTGCCAAAGGACCATGAGAAATTCCTGTTGAAATGAGAAAGTCTTTATTAGCGCAGAGTTGTCTGAGCTGCTTGTTGCCTCAATGCTACTGCCACTAAGGCCATATGAGGAGAAAAGAAAGGGCCATACTCTGCTAACACAAAGTACTGCTGTCTCAGGCTCCTTTCGGTGGTGTCTCCAATACCCCTCTATTTCACTGCTGGTTTCAGGTCCATTCCTCATTTGTTGCCCCTTAGCACGAAATACCAGCTGATTTTTCTGTGTAAAATCACAGAATCTTACTTAAGTGGAAGGGAATGAGCTCTGTGGATGCCCAGGACCTTACAGGTAAAATGTTAATGTATAGATATGAATCTTTCATCGTAGCTATGTGCAGTGTGGACCATGCACCAAAATGAAATATTTTCTCACATACATTGACATTTTTGACCTATAGTGCCTGAAGGCCTTCATTTTTAGAAACTTAAGTCCATTTCCTCCTTCAGTTATAAGCATTCCAGAGGGCATCTCGTTAAAGTTTCTGAAAACTGCAAGTATGCCACAGATATGAGGAATAATTTTGTTGTGCTAATTAAATGTAAGTGATTGGATTTTTCAATCAATTAATTAGTAGGAATGTTGGCTGAAATTTTCTGTGGCAAAAGGAGATTTGCAGTGCAGAAAGAGAGAAGTTCTAATGGAGATTCAGTTTCTTCTCCAGGTAGTGATGACAGTGAAATGGTTTTTGTACCTTGCTGGGCCTGGCTGTGGTGCAGGTGGTTGTTCTTGATGTTTTTCAGTACAGATCACTACATCTGTTAAAGTCACTGATGTGCTGCTTTCAGAGGTACTTGAGTGGCTGTCGTCATCCTAACCTAGAAATTGCAAGGCCCCGATGAGATACGAAACTTGTGTCCAGGATCATTGGAAGGAATCTTCCTTTGTCTTGAATTCTGGCATTTCATGGTGATGCACCTTCAGAGCAGAGACAGATCAAGCTGTTTTGTAGATTGTACTGCAGGGAGAAGAATGGGCTTTTAACCACAAAGAGATATACTTATGCATCAAGATTCATTTCAGTGATTTATCCGCAAACATTGGGCTTATATTACAGTATTGTTGCTCAAGGATAGAGGTCAAACTAGCACCTGACCCACTTCAGTGAAAATTTGTGGGTTTTGAAGATGTAGCGAAATTGTTTTGAACTGGACTTTGAGCATGCAGTCTTACTGTTCATGCTCCCAAATTAAGCAAAGAATAGTCAGTAAGTGCTAAATAATGTATTTAGTTTTGCGGTAGTTTTTCGGAGCTAGAGGAACTGGAATTACACTTGAGCAGCAGGCTAGTTTACTTGCAGCTTTAAATTGAAATCATAGAACAACTGAATGCTGTTTTTTCAGTCTTTGCATTTGAAGTCTAATCAATCAAGCCAGGGAATTACTTGAAGGTTCACATGGATATAGTACAATGAAGTTATTTTATGGTTTAACTCATAGTCAGATAAGCCTGTGTCGTTACAGTTTTATCCTGTTAATTAGCCCTGTCTACTTCTTTGCCAAAAAAAGAATGTCTACTAAGAGTCTGATCCTGTGAGTTACTGATTATCCCCAGCTGTCACGTGGAATTGCGGGTGCTGAGCACCTCAGGACATTGCAGAAATGCAGGGCTAGGTCAGTGTCACACAGAACGCGACAAAAACACAGCCTGCGACACTACAGTCATTTCCTTGGGGAAGACACTGTAGGTTATAGAGTGTGCCACACGCTAATTAAATGTTGGCCAGTTTCTGGTTTAAATACTAAAAGTGCTCTCAGAGATGTTTGGGCTACAAATGAGGTGATAATATTTAATCTCAGCTGGAAAGTTTAAAGAAAAAAAAATTTAATACAAGGTTATAATAGCAACCTCAGTAAAGGACACAAATTATGTTGGTTTTGTCTTGTGTAAAAATCCTCTGTGGGGTATGGGAAGAGAAGTGCTTTGGAGGTTACAGACTGCAGCAGTGTGAGGGGGGAATTTCCATCCAACGATTGTTGAGGCTTGAGTGCTGTAAACTATATCCAAACAATGACTGTAACTACATGGTAAGATGATTTCACCTTTTTTTTCCCTGAAAAATTGTTATCATTGTTAATTGTTAGAGTTTTCTAAGAGACATCAATACTGTTATTCTCATGGCTTCTAACTCCAGTCATTATATTTGTCATTCTATTAAAAGAGCTTCTCTGCTGTAGTGATTATAAATTTTTGTTTGAATTACAGCTGTTGTCTCTGTTTAATATATCTCCATGTACACCTTTTTTGCTGAAATCTTCATTTCTTTTCACAAAGATAATATAATGATTTATTTCCCAGTTTTAGGTTTTTGTGCATAATAACGAAATGTTCCTTTATTTTTTGCCTTTTTCTGGATGAGCAGTTAAGTTTTATCTTTTCAATGTTTACAATCTACCCAGAATTAGCTGAAAATTTAAAGGATGACATTTCTTTGAATATTTCTTAAAGAATTCATTGGCATTTCTGCTGCTTCAAATAGACAAAGCTGTATATATTTAATTATACATACTTCATGTGTGGAGGAGAATAAGTAATTATTCTCAACATCTGCTCCGCTAAGATGTTTTTTTCTCTCTGTTAGTGAGTCAAAAGTTTGGGAAATCAGTCACAAATTTACAACTACATATCCTGGACTAAAATTAAGGACACTCAGAATTTTTCTGCATTGAAATTTGAAATGTTTCCTTCCAATTCCATCTCTATAAAGCCAGGAGAAAGGTGTCATTTGTAAATGGACAGCAGTGCCACCTTTAAAACAAATGGAAGCCAGCCGGGAAGCCAGACCAGAAAAGGGGGCAATTATATGGTTGTGCAGCCACTCTGAATAATGGAGTAATTATAAAGGCTTTGGAGAATGTGTAAATCTATAACACCGGACATCTGGGGGCAGTGATAGCCAGTTCCTACTCTGGCTGAATCTGGTGTTAAATTCCCATTGATTCCAGCGTGATCATAATTAGGTCAACACTGAGCTCTTTTGCAAAATCCACCCACCGAGGAATGAATAAAACCAGCCTTTGTTTGTTCAGTATCATGATAGGAAAGGAAAGGTTTTCTAACTGTGGCATCCAGGCAAATATGGGTCTACATTTAGCTTCCCCAATTACTCATTAGAATGACTTCTTCATTTCCTGCCCAAACTGTGCACCAATGCTTCTCATCACACGAAAATCTGCATTTGTCTTATCTGTTGTAGGTAGACTGTAATATTCCCGTTTGTCATGTGAATATATCTGCTTTAGTATACACTGTTCTTCAAATGTTAGCAACCTTAAGAGTAATGCCTGCAGTTCTCTGTAATTGTCCATGTGCTAAAAGAGTTTTTGAGGATGGACAACAAACAAGAATCCCTCCATGTTCATCATCCTTTTCCTAATTTTGGGCCATGTCGTTAAGCAATTCAGCATGGTGGATAGGCAATAAATACTATTCTATGCCTCAGATCTAGACAGCTGGTTCCCCAGATTTTGTGCAGAACTGTTTTACAACCTGTTTGCTTGGCATACAGCAGTTCCCTGCTAAATTACTCACTTTATTCTGTGGCCAACAGACTAGATGCTTGTGACATGGCAAGTGAAATTCAATCACTACATCTGATGTAAACAAATTCTCAAGACTTGTCTCTTTCAGGAATAGAGCTTTTGATAACAGGATCATCTTCTCCCAGTTTGTCCTTAGCACTCCCAAAGGAGACATTAATAAAGTGAAGGCAAGATTCTCATGATTTAATGGTAGTGTGCTCCCTGCCATTAGGCCAATTTAGATCAGGTTGGGGTGAGAAGGAGTAGGAATCGGAAAAAGGTAGTTTGCTCACGAGAATCCACACCAGAAACCACTGAAGTGAAAGAGGTCTCTCCAGTAACACTGGTGGGATTTGGTGCTCACAGGGATCCATTTCAACAGATAGTGGGGCAGAAGGACACAATACATTTGTGCACATGAGCATAACTTTTTTTATTAAAATATGTCTTGTCTGGTGGCAATCACATAGGTTCTGGAGCCTGACTGTATTTTTGAGTCTTCAAGGTGCTGGCAGTAGACACTAACCATATCAGTTGCCACTGTGTGGGAGACTGATTTATTTTTTCAGCTTTACAGGGAGAGGTTAAGGAATGAGGTGGACTGTCAAAGACTTCTGTTCTACTTCTGTTGCCCCTGCCACAGGAAGGGAAGATTTTGTGTTTAAAAAATGGCAAAATGGTACTGTAAATTGTAAGCATTGAGATTTCGATTTCCTCAAGTTGTAAATGTGGCATGGAAGCCAGATCTGTATCATTTGTTCTACAACACAGCAAAAAATGATAGCACAAAGGAGATTGGATTTTTTTTTTCTTCTAATACTGGGGAAAAAACAACGTTTGTTTTAGTCCCTTCTGTTCTTCAGGAAAAGCTTGAAGTGTCTTCAGTAGAAAAAATACAGAAAATTGTTATCGCAGGCAACCTAGAAACATCACTAGTGAAAAATAAGTACTCCTTCAAGCACATCACAACTGGCAATATGAAGTGCTTCAAAGAAAAAAAAAATCTGCTTTAATTACAGGCGGTATCTCATATCAGCATAACAGTCCTAGATTGTCTCTTTTTTGGGCCCCTTCCCTTTATCTGCAGCAGGAATGAAAACTTTTCACCATTTTCTTGAGTCTGACTGTGACAATCCATATACTAGATCAGATGATGGAGGAGGGTTTGTAGGAAAGATTGCAGCGGGCAGATCTGTTCCCTTTAAAGGCGCTCCTTTGAGAACAAGAGCTGGGCTGAAAGCATGCACCTCTTGTTGCCACGCAACAATCAGACAGAACCCCGGGTACCAGACACAGCTCATCCATCGTTTCATGATTTTTCAATATCCTTTTCAAATGTTGCTACCAGAACTCCACACAGTCTTCCAGTCTCTGCCTCAGCTGTGCTCTAAAATAACTTTCTTACTCCTACTTATTACCCATGTACATACATTTAAAGATCCTTTTAGCCTTTTATGCTACCACACCTCATCAATTTGTTTCTTAATTTCGGATTATGTCAATGTTGTTCTGTCTGTATTCATCATAATGCAACAAGGTCTCATCATATGAACGTTAACAGCAGATCAATCCTAACGTTGGACTTGATGTCTCTGCTAAGATAAATAAAACTGTCAATGCAGGAAAAGCAGTTAACACGTGGCTGTGAAAAAATGTCCGCTGATCCATATTCCTTCTGTTTCTAAGTAAGCATTTGCGATGGCGAGGGAAGACAAGCAGCCGACTCAATATGAGTGATAAAGCAAGCTTCTTCTTTATTACGATAATACAGCTCTTTTATGTGTTTCATTATAATTATGCATACTTATCAAGACTTAATTGGCTGAGCTCTAAAGATTACATTTACATGGTCCTCCTACTTGCGGTTTCAAGCCAAGGGTTCTTCCTTGTCTCCACAGTCCATACTTTCTCAAAGTTGTTTTCCACTAAATTCCCAGGCCAGCATGACCTTTGTAAATTCCTTGTCAGCACCTGGCTTACTGTAGTCAGGCCCTTACGCTAACAAGGAGATTGCTTATATTTTCCATATCAGCACCTGGCTCACTGTAGCCAGGCCCTTACGCTAACAAGGAGATTGCTTGTACAAATGTTCTGTGGACCCGTGCCCATTCTCATAGAGCCACTCTGCAACAAGCATTTCCTATCGGAAGCTGTGTTCTTCACGCTGGATTCAGTGTGGTGTTGTATCTGTGACACAGTGCTAGGAATATGTTATAGGGCTATTTCCTTGCCAGATATGATGAAGACCAGGTTTTAATATTTTGATATGTTTCCCTCTCATATTGGTAATATGAGCATTCTTTCTTTATGTTGTTATAAACTACATAAAGATGTTCAGAGCATGTGGTAAATGAGAGTTACACTTGTTTGCATGTGAGAGGACATATTTGCTCTTGGGTCTCAAAACATTGCCTGTTTTTAGACTGCATTGATAATACATGATTATTTTCAGTTCTTGGATGCAATACATTTCCTTTGATACTCAATAGTGAGTGCTTATTTATGCAGTAAAATGCATAACAATATAAAATATCAAGCTATAAAAGTGTATGCAGGACTACTGCTATGATCTCTTGTTGCATGAACATAGTTTTGTCTAGCTCCGTGCAAAAATGCCAAGCAGAAAGTTGTTGAAAGGATCGTAGTCATAACCCATTTGGAAGAAACAAATAAACAGTTTAAGAAGAAATTAAATTAAACTTTAACAGCACCCTAATTGCATGGCAGTAAAATTCAACTTATAATTCTGGTTACATTATCTTAGAAGTGCTTTTACTGTATCTTAAGCTACAGAAGAAATCCCTTAGAAGCATAACCTGAAAGGGATATGAAGAGGTCATCTTTCATTTCCCTGCTCTAAGGCTACATAGGCTGAAAAACTTCAAGTGATGTGTTGTTTCAAAAATTGTATGTACATGCGTGACTGCCAAGGGAAGAGTTAAGGTCATGCACTGTAAGTTTCCTACTTTCAGGTGTCAAAGTACATAACTTGAGCAGGGTCAGTAATGCATGGTCATGTAAGTAAGAGAAAGATGGAAACTGAGAGGAGTCACATTTTGAAAATAAATCAGCACTGGAAAACAATCCCAGAAAAAATGTGATAAATACTTGTGAATCAATACTTGTCAACATGTTATTTGTGCACATTGTGATTTCATTATTCAGCCAGCCATGAATAAAACTCCATCTAAAGCTAGTGATTATTTTCCTGCACTTTCCATAATCAAAGACTGTTGAAATTAAACTAGTGCAGAGTTAATAATGTATGCTGGCTGTTTTAGTTATCAAGTCTGTTCAGATCTGCACCTGTAGTGTCTAGGGAACACAAACAGTAGTAGACTCAGAGCACCTGTAATTATTACTGCAAATTACTAAATTGACCTTGCCAGAAAAAATGGAGCAAAAGTTCTCTTGTTAATTAATTTTCTCAAATGCTTTTGTAACTTGTGTGTATAGTATGGAGATAGGCCAGATAAAGAAAAGGCAGGCACTGAAGAGATGCACTTAGGGTGGTAAATGTTGGATGAAGTACTGTTAGCAATTTGGACAGTGCATTTTTACATGTACTAATCTGAGGAATACCACAATTACTTGGTGCCAAAGTCTTAAGAAAATTGGTTAAAATGTTCTAAAAATGTTAAAAAATTATGGCAATTAAAAAGCACTTACTTGTTCATTACAGTCTGCAAGTGAGGGTTCTGCTCTGGTGGCAAGGAACTTGTGGAATATTCTTGTTTGAGTTGATTGATCTTGGAATAGAGCAGTTGCCCTTATTTGCCACTATCTTGCAGATTACAACACAGGTTTGAAAGCAGCACCTGCAGGTAATACCTGTCTTTCTGTGGGGAGCAAACTTCCACTGCGTTGGGCCTTAGCCAGAATGGCTAAAAGTAAAGGAACAAAAGCTTCACAAAACAAGAGAAGAAAGGGTCACCAGATTGTGTTGCTGCTCAGTTGCTGTTCTGCTTGCAGAATTGCATATCTATGGACTGCTGGTATGCAGCACAGTTTGCAGGATACTGTGTTCATGAACTATGAAATCAAGTTACTGATAACATCCTGGCTTGGAAATGCCAAAGGTTCAAAGGATCTTCAGGTATCAGAATGGATGGACTGATGAGATTTTTTTTTTTTAAATTGGCATTTCTTATAATCCTGATATCCACTATGTTCAGTAATTTAACTTCTGAGGCCATAGGACAAAGGGACCCTTTGGCTGGGCTATGGACGAGGCAAGTGCTGGTGGTTTGACTGGATCTGGAAAGGAGAAGGAAGAGTGCTTCTTTCATCCTTTACATCAAAGCCAGTGGCAAGCACTGATTTCATCAGGAAATTACTGCTACTGTCAGGAGGAACTCTAGGGACATTCCTTCCCGAAAGCTCCTTCGCTCTATAAGGATGAAGGAGTTGCTTAATTTCAGAAAGTTTCTTGAATTCAATTTTCTACTCTGCCTTCATTTATTCAGAGTGGAGAATACTGAATGACTGTCCCTGCTTTTCTGTACTGCAGTCGTGCGACCTCCTTTGCATGACTAGGAGTGGGTAAGATCACCCGAGCCCTGCCTGCTACCGTCTGGGGCACAACTGAGGCAAGGAGCTGCCAGGTGGATGTTGAAGCTGGTTTATGCTTGCAGCACAGCCCTCCTCTTGGCAGAGATTTCTAATGCTTTGTCAAACTGTCTGGCTGCATCAGTTAATTGCTTGTTACAGAGTCATATCAGAGTGCTTAAATATCTCAATGCACTTGTTAATTTGATTCTTTGAATAGTTTAGGAGAGCTCAGTTGTGCCGGGGTAACACAGAAAGCAATCTTACAACGTACCTTCAGCATGCATGCCTACCAAAGGCAAGGGTAATGAATCAGCGTGTTGCCACCGCTATTGATGTAATCTGAGATGGAGTTTGACTTGAAAGATGAAGAGGAAATTAAGCATTACAGAGTGATAATATAACGATCAATGCTGCTTGCTGCAGACTTTGCATGTGCATTGAAAAGGAAGGTATTTTGTCAATGCTAGCCACAGATGTGTAAATGAGGTGATAAGTCTTATCTGAAATACAAACCTAAATAGAAGTGACTAGTATGTGGTGCTTTACTAACAAGGCAAAAAAACCAAGAAGGGTGAAATGGTGTCCCAAACTTTCTCTTTCAAGAAAGCATAAATCTGGCGGTTTTCATGACATTCCTTTTTTTCAGTATTTGAATCACGGTTCTGTTTTCTCTTATAAACATTGAGTGTAAAGAAGGAATTAGTGGAGAAGTCATTTTCCTCTAGCACTTGAGTACCCTGGGTTGTGAAGCAGAAACCTGTTGTCATAAAAACTCTTTCTTGTTATTAAGACTGCTTTCAATGGCAATAAAGTCATCAGTTTGGGAAAAAATTTTTCTCTTCGATGAGGTGTTCTGTAGAAGGAGCCTTCATTCAACAGCGAAATTTGTGCTGAGTATCATGGGCCTCGGATTCATCTAGTATGAAGCCTTTTGGTCACCAGAGTGTTCCCGAGTACTGATCTGGGGAGGAATAAATTTGTAAATGTCTTGCCTTAGGAATCCTCCGCAGTCAGTAAGATTGGTCTCTGTAGTAGGCATATTTGCAAACTTCTGTTTGTGTCATGCCACTTTGAATTTTTTATCATTTTAATAGTTCCCATAAGGGAAAATGAGACTTCTGAATGTCTGATTGCTTATAGGATCTAGCATTTATTATTTATTCTACATGCTGTTATTGATGGTTGTTGCTGAAGAGATATATATCCTCATCCTCATGGGTTCCAGTGCTTTTATAGAATGTCAAGTTCTCAGGAGATCATTAAAGAAATTATAGGGATCTTCATCTATTTCCCATCCTTCCACACATCTAGGAGTTTCAGGGTCACCCCAACAATGTTATTTTCAGCATTCTGACTTGCTGCAAAGGCTAGGGGGTAGATTTCCACACCCTGGCCTTTTTTCACAGCCATCAGGGTCCTTATTCACAGCATCTAATCCACTCTGAAATGTTCTTAACTACTTTCCTCAATAATATTAGATGATGAACCAGATAATGGGATTGCCATATCCCAATAATATGCTTTAAAATATCTTGTGGGGTCAAATTTCATTATTTTAGTCTTCCATTGACCACTATCTGAACTCTTTCAATTCACTGTGGCTTTTCTACAAGATTACATTACCTAGCAGTGGCTTGTATGAAATCTTTTTTTAGTATCCTCGAATAGTCAATAGCTTTTTAATACAATATTTTGTTCTAAAATTCCTTTTCCATGTAGTAAACTCTTATTTCCTGGCATTACTGCCCATTCAAATGCCATGTCATTTGCCTTTGTTTTTCGTTTAATATTAACCTCAGGTTAAACCCATTCACACGTCAATCGCCACTTAGCTTTAAATCTGTGTAGATATGTTCTATAGAACTTTTAATTAATCGAATAGATATGCAGAGTGAATCACAGCAGTGTTCTAATCCAGAATGACTGTAGCAGTCTGACCACCACCTAAGCAATTCTATTTATGGTTGAGATGATGACAATCACTACATCATTGTTGGTGCTCTGAAATTGGTAGTCTTTATCAAAACAGGAAGTTTTGAAGCAAACAGAGAATTGAATTGATATTTGGGTAATCATTTGAATATGGAGGCCAGTCACCAGTTTTGGAGATCATTTGAGTTTTAAAACCCTTGGATGAGTAGGAATTTTTTGGAGTGCACTACAGTTAATTAGGCATTCAGAGAGAAACTCAGCCTTGAGCAAGGGCTTGTCATGGAGCTCTGCTCCGTCAGTGTCCTTCTTAGGTTCTGTTTTCAACCCACTGTGAGTGAATTTCAATCTCCCACTATATGACTGCATAGTTCCTTGAAATCCATTGCATTCAAAATCAGTACTTTTGGGGATTGTTTTTTTTTCCCTTTACTTTTGTGAAAGGTTATTTTTAAACTTACACATTTTCAAACTAGATGCAACTTAAGCCAAAACTCTGGAGTGTTTTCACCAGTATCTGGATTTCACCAAACACATTTTCTATCTGAATTTAGATATTTGTATAACAGATACTAGACTTGAGCTTTAGAGCTTTGAGTACATTTGGATCCTATTTTTTTGAGAGATCTTGCATTTCCTAAACTTTTGTCTTCCTTCCAAGACATTTCAGTTGAGCCAATGCCAGCAGAACAAGATCTGTAGTTGTGATCAGCATGATCTTCTTGATCTTGCCCACACAAGGTGATGTTTTCTGGTAAGTTCTAAGTGCAGTTGGAAATGAGACTCCTTGCAGTACAGAGGCAAGAGTTCACCTTCTCTCCAACAATGATCATGCCAATGTGCCCCTGCCTTGCATCAACTGGCATAGTCAATCTCTTGTGTTTGTGAAGGTTGTGGGCTCCATACCCGTAATTTTAGTATACCTACCCCTCTTGAAGCATCGATGGTAGGTAATAAAAATCTCACAGAGCTGCTCTAACAATTCCCTATCTTTGAAATGAGCAAGAAATCAAGTACAGCAGGAATCACACTAGGTAGATGACATGCTTTAACTGAGCTGAATCCTTGAAGAATTAGTCCGGTGATTAAGGGAAGACCACAGCTGGGTGTCTTTTTAAATCAGGTAATTTGAAATTAACTCTCTTTTCCTTATCTAGTTAGTACAGTCCATTGTTCTGAATTTATGGCTCAGGTTGCTATCTGATGTTTAAAACAGCATTTCCCAGAGTGTCTCCTAATGAGTTTAATGTAATTTGAGACCCTTTCATTCTTGAATGCTACGATTGCAATGAGATTAGGAAGCACAGTAGTTAAAATGAGTTTCCATGGCTAAAAAAGATATTGGTAGGTAATTCAGAACTTCTCAAAAGAGAAAAAAAATTAAAAGACTGGAAGGCTGAAAGAAATGCATATTGAGAGACTACCTGTTGTCCAGAGCAAGCATGGATGGCAGCTTCTCCAAGCTGCACTTCCCTTTGCTTTCTGATAATGTGCCAGATGTAACATGAATGTCTCCCAGATCAAGTGTTGCTTGATTAAAATGGTTAGAGAAAATAAATGCAGTGCGAGCTTGCCACGTTCTACTCTGTGCAACTCACCCTGCCTGCCAGGCAAACAGGCAGCAGAGCTATTATCATTGAAATAGCAATGAGATGCATGATTTAGGTTTTTCAGTTCTCTGCCTTTAATACTCTCATAATAGAAATCATTAGGGATCCACTGAAATATTTCATTTATCACTGTAATTTTAGATGACTGATGACATTAAGCACTGTTATGGGTCTGGGTCATGATTACTGCCAAGCAGAGTCCTGTTCTGGCTGAGTGAGTATGCATTAACTCAGATAGCTAGATTATTATCCATCATGGCTGTTGAATAAGGCCGACAACAACAACAACAGGGGGGGTAGGAAGGCCTCCAAGAGAAGTGTCTGCCTCTTGCATCTGAGGATGAATTCAGGATCAAGTCTTCATGCTTTTGCTTGTCTAAATCAAAAGTGTTTGAGCCAATTCAGCCTTTCCAAATTGCACTTTACTGGTTCCGCATGCTGACTGAGGCCAAGTCCTATTTTTGCACTGGAGCAGAGTTATTACCTATGCGCCTAAGAAAAGGAAACGAAGAGGCAGCAGCTGTCTTTGGAGCTAGACAGTGATAAGGTTACAAGGAAATTACACTCCCAACTACAAACATACAGAATTATCACATGCGATTAAGTGTTTTTCTCTTTTGTCACACAGTTTACGTTCAATCTGTCATGGCAATCTTGCTTTGGAATTTGAGTGAATCTCAGCCTTTGACTTCCATCCTCTCCAGACAGGTTTTTAGCTTGACAGCCAAAAATCAGGTAGCTTACAACATAAATTCACTGTTTTGGGTTCCAAACACTGCCTTTACAAATTGCACTTTCATTATGTAAAATAAAGCAATTTATATCCATTGACAGTAGATACAGTGCTTCAGTGCACACTGTTTGGCTTGATGTATTTGATAGCTTGAAAGTAGCTGCCTTCCAAATGTACAAGTGCTTGTCCTGCTGCATGATCCTTGTGTCTGTAAGCACTGGCCTGCTCATCTTCCAGAATGAAATAGGTCGGTTTTGAATTCTGAGTTCAGCCATTTTAATCTGGAATGAAATGCACGGATAGAAGTAGTTAATTTGTTTGTCTTGCTGGTAAGCCTCAGGCTTCTGTTATTATAAGACTGCTTATCAGAAATAATAAATTCATGCACTTTTTTCTTCTGAAACACTGGCATGGTATAATTATATTATGATTTATTTTACAACCTCAAGACCAGAACCTGAAATATTTACTCAGGCAAAATTAGAAATCAAGGAGAGTAATCAATCATTCACAGCTAGGGAACTGTAATTCTTTCTATGTTCATTTAGTAGTCTGAGTACAGAATAAGCCTGTTGTTAGGACCTCTGACAAATGCAAAGAATAAAAGTCAGGTTTCTTGATTTCTAATGCCATTTCACTCCGAGCCTTATTAATGCACCTGACCCTGAGTAACAGTCATAAACAGTAGTTCAGCCTTTCCAATAGCAAGGATACAAAGTGTTAGTGGAAATGGTGATAATTTGGGACCCCAATTGCCTAGCTGAATGAGAGGAGCACTGGACAAGGCATCCTCCAACTTTACCATTTCCTTCCATGTGGATATGGCGTATTGGTGGGATTTCTCTCACTGGTCAGATCTACTCCAAAAGCTACCAGTTGTGTAAGATTGTGTTTGGTTTTTGGGAGAGGGATGCGTTACTGGTTTTTGCCCATGATATTTTCCTCTTCTCCAGGCTATGTTAGGCATTCCTGATGGATAGTTGTCCTACTGTGTGTTTTAAGATCCCAACCAATCACTACAACTTCAGATGTAAACAGAAAAACTTCTTTCAGCATTTAACTGTACAGAGATACGAAAGTAAATTACAAATCAGCAATGTGTTCAGGGTAAAAAACTGCCCACCAAGGAACCGTTAATGTATGGGGAAACAGTCTGATTTGAGGCAGAACAATTAGTACGTCTCTGAAAACACTTTAAGAATTATCCCTATTTTCAAGCCTGAATCTTCAGATAACTGTAAATCAGTATGTAGAAAGTGATTTTTCATATCTAATTTATGTTTAGTAAAAAGATCATAAAAGTCTCCAGATTCTGCGTTCTTTTAATTTCCAGCTGTCTCAGGAAAACTAGGAGTTGTCACTATGACTCTAAGTCTTGATGTGTGTTTAGTTAACAAAACACTTTGTAACATCACTCTGTAAGTCTTGACATTAATAGTCAATTTTTCAGCTTCTTTCTTCAAGTGAATGGTGAGCCTAGAATAATAAAATATGATGGAATTGTTGTTAATCAAAATGATTATTCAATGAAAATTTAGGTAACTGAGCAGGCAGGTAACCGTACCTGAAAATTGCAGAATGAGGTCAACTGCTGAGATGTAAGTCATCACTATTTAATAATTTCAGTAGGTGCTTTGGGTTCATTTTGTAACCCATTAAAAATGAGTCATCATTGTGTCATCTTTCTTGTCCCTTAGAAGGGAACTGCACAGAGGCTATCTTATACAGTTCATTTAAGAAATTATTAGCTGAATGTGTTAGAAGTTGGTTTTATTTATTTCAATAGAGTTACGCTGGTTTACATCAGCTGAAGATATGAAGGCTATTTCCTTGGATCTTCCACAAATCACTGCAAATGCAGTATTTTGGGAATACATACCTGTGAATGTGAATAAACATTTCTGACTGTGTGGGTTTTGAGCTATGTTGTGCGTGGAAGGACTCTGGGGTCTACCTATCAAATATAAGCAGGTGCATTTTGGCCAAAACACCCTGGAAATGATGCTGTTTGTACCTTTGAGTTCAAAGTGGAACATTCACTGAAATAAGAATGATGCATGTAAAATTGATCAAATCTTCTGCTGTCTGATTTTGGGTCTGTTAGAAAAGTTATTTTCCAGTGGGGAAAAACACCACCTCTGCCATTTTATTCGCGCTACAGGAGCTATTGATCGTCCAAAATAGCTGTTTGCAAACAGTAACGTCTGGTAAGTTCTTCCTTACAGCTTTTTTCATCTGGCTTGCACAGAATATGGGTATAGATACGCTCATCCCTTATGATTTTACAGACGCTACTCTGGCAAGTGTCATTGCAGCAACGTCCATCAAAAGAGAAACATTTGCCAGATCTGCCTGCCAGCATGAGCTAAATCATGTCACTGTGGATCTAATGTAGTTCGTCCTTGCCTCTCCCTCTCTAAGAAGATCATTAGAGAGCCATAGAAGAGCTGATAACCAGCCGTGAGTGACTTGCAGCAGATGCTAAATATTGTAACACTGATAACAGTTAATTTTTTGCTGTGAGATCTGAAACTCTAGCAACTTTATTCATTACTGAGGAATGGTTACTCTGATTTTAAGGGATTGGATAGAGGAACTTGTGGGAACAGAACAAGCTAGTAAGTGAATATATGATCTGATAAATAAACATTCCATACTAGCCCTTAGCCTGGAGTATCCTGAGTTCAAAGCTAGCTCACCCTCTCACTTGTTTATGCAATGATGCTTAACACATGGACCTCGGTGAAACTATGAATCAGTAAGAGGCCTCCCATGGGTTCACTGAATGCTGATTTGGTTCATTTTTCCTGAGAGAGGTACAAGGCAGCATTAAGTCAGGTACCATAAGTGGGATACGTAGGAGATGGGGAGCAAAGCAAAATGGCGATAAAACGAACAAGGGCTTTTAAGTTTGTTGTAATTTGCCTAATCCTGTTGAGATGAATGCTTCATGTACTTTATTTCTGATAAGTAGTCTTAACATTTTTCTCATGCAGATTACCACTATCTATGGTGTGTCGATCTATGCTGAGTTTCAGTCTGAAAGGATAGACAGTTGTGTGCTGCAAGACTGACAAGAAATATTAAAATTAATTAATTCAGGAAGTCAAAGTTGGTTCTTACATTTTCCTATGTAATCCAACTGCAGGGGATACACCGTGCAGACCTCAGACCCCAGTCCTGCTGCTGCCAATTCCTTAGCAGATCACTGCATCCATGTCAGAACTTCCCTGAAGGCAAAAAGTGCCCACTACCAACTGCTGGGTCCAGACCTTGCTGCAGGAAAGATCTGACCCTGGAGCACATGAGCAGGAACTACCTAGGTGACCTTTCCAGCTGTCAGAGAGTCACTCCCACTGGGGTGCCTTTGATCCCAAGGAGAGGCATAAACCGATGCATTGCTTGTTAAGATAACTAATTTTAGTGGCTTCATCTGTTTAATTGGGACTCTCAGCAGAACATAACTGCAGAGGGAGCCTGGAGGAAAGTAAGACATCGCTCGGGTATGAATTGCAAACGTTTTAAAGCTTCACTCTCCCCAGGATAAGTCCTCCCAGGAGCTGCCATTCCTGGCCAATCTCCTGCACTTGGATGGGAGATTTCTCTGTCATACAGGATAATACTAAATATTTTCCAGAGCTACTGAAGATACTTGGACATTTCAAAGGCTATTTTAGACCATTTTCATAATTTTCTGCATGAGTTGAGTGCTAAACTCCCAGATTTTTTGTTGATAGCTGTCAAAAGTTCCTTAAATACTAAAAATCTCTTTAAAATGTCCAGATCCAAAGCCACCTTTGAAAATCTTAAGTAGTGTGTGGGAGGCAGATCAATTGCTCTCTGTTTGTGTCTTATGTTACCAAGAACTGTATCTATCATTGTTATCTGTTACCTGTTTATCAGTCCTGGATGCCACTGATATTTCCAATAGAGAAGTTGGTGAGAGGTGCTGCTGAAAATGTAATACTTAAATATAAAAGGAAAATCTGATGTAGAATTGTATTAGGAGGTTGCTGTAAATTTGATGTCTTTCTCATATTAAAAATTAACTTCATTTAAATATCACGCTAAATGAAAATATATCTATTTCATTGTTCTTTTGAAGAGTGTGACATTGCTGCCTAGTCAAGAACTGGATATAACCTTTTCCATCAAAATGTCCATAGTACATTGTTTCTACATTTAGAAACAAAGTGCCAAAAGCTAAGACTTGAACATACATCTGCTTTGAATTAGATTTACAGGCCATCATGGAAACACAGGAAAAGAATAAAGAGGCATTGCTTATAATCTGGAATAATTTGATTTCAGGTTTTGCATCCAAAATAATTAAAGGTTGGCAGCACTTGCAGTTATGTGAGAGTGACAATATCCTTTGTAGTAAGGGATTTTTGCTAGAACACACTGTGTCGAACTGATCTCATCGTTCTCTTAGAAGATGATCCTACAGCCGATTAGTCAGCAATGAGAACTTGAAATATGCTTTATACTGTGCAGTCAAGTTAAAATGAATGTTGAATTTGCCAACACTTTTCTTTAAAATACACATAAACACTTTTCACAGCATTTTGTTTGCCAGTGGTTTGCTGAATACCTCCACTTGTGTCAAACTCTGACCACCAGTGCAACAAAAGAGAAAAGACTTGCCTGATTTATAGAAAAATTCATTATTGTTAGTGTCAGGCTGTCAAAAAAATGAACAACAGTGGTGCTTCCTGATCCCTAATGTTCTGTAATACACAGTTGTTGGAAGCTGCATTCCTCTGGGAGAGGGGGATGGGAAAGTACTGCTGTTAGGAAAAACTTTGCCTTACCGAGACAGCAAGTGGGAAGCCAGCTTTTGAGAACCTGCAAGCTGTGAATTCTTTTTCCTGAAAAAGAAACAAAGGATTTTGTCCTACTTTTCTAGAGATTAGCTTTTGTTTAATCTTCCAATCTTCTGGCATACTGAATCACTGACTACTCTAATAACAACATACTAGTTAATCCTCGTGAAACATGTAGTGATAATTCAGCCTAAGAAACAATTCATGTTTTACTGCTGCCAGCTAAAAGCTTATGTTAAAATTTCTGCTGTTACAGAAAAAAAAAGAAATGTGATTTTTTTTCCCCTCAAATTTCTTTTTTTTTCTTTTTTTTCAGTGAACTCTAATCACAGTATTCTCAGTTAATTCAGGCAGCCTCATTATAGATGGTTGGTTCTTACCGGGTTTCATTTTATATTCTCTTAGAGCGGACCAAAGGTTCACCCTTTCACTTCATCAGTAAACAAGTGAGAAAAGAAACCCTGTTAATTACAGATGATGTTTATATCTAAAGATCTGATCTAGCTTTGCATAAATCAACAATTTTAATTATCTTGCGAAGAAAAACAGCTGTTTGGTAAAAAGAAAAAAATCTATAAATAGAAAAAATCTGCAAAATGTCATTAATATTTTTTGTTGATATAAGGAAAAAATATTTTTTTGAGAAAAAAGACAGTTTGAGACAAAAGTGTCATAGCAAGAATTTCTCTTGAAGATGTTTCAGCAGTGTTATGCTAGTTCAAAAGATATATATTCCTAATCTGCTACTTTCTGCTCATTTTCTGCATAAAAAAAGTCTTCCTAAGACTCCAGATTCCACAGCAGCAATCATACAAGCTGGCAAAAAGATAACTTTAAGTAAGTTTGGAAACTACCAGGCCAACAACAAAATGTGTGATCAGGCTGAGATGTACATTTTAAGCTGCGCTGCTTCATGCTTAGTATGCGATACTTAAACAGCTGAGGGGCTTTTTCAGTACATTGACATGTAAGGAGCAGAGAAGTAGAGAACTGGGTCAGGACTGAGCTTTGTAACATTAAGTTGGGTGTCAACTTCAGTTATCAGCTGGAATTTGTGAAAATTTTGTTTGGTGCTCTCCCAGGATTTGAATCTTCACGTGTTGTCAATAACATAATTAATGATTTTGCACTGTTCTTGAAGTGGGGAAAACCTACTTGTTAAATAGTACTAACGAACATACTGCTTCTACTGTTAACCTTCCTGCATATTTACTGCTGTCATGTGGGAGGGGACATGGGAAACATCTTTATTGTTGGGGGCATGCCGCACAAAATACAGGCTTGACAGTACTTCACAGACAAGTAAGTAGTGCAGTGAAAATCAGGGAGACCTAGTGATGACAAGCTTTAGGACTACAATTAAAGCCACATTTCAAAATGTGTTTTTGTGGCAGTGAGACAGCTCTCCTACGTTGCACGTGTTCCAGCCCAGTTCCCTGTGCGTGGACTTGCCTTCTTAACCTGTCCACTGTGCTTAACTTTTCTCTTTTTAATTTGCCTCCTTCAGATCGTCCCACTGACTCACTTACTAGCACATCCTTCTAAGACATTTTAAAAACAGATGGCTGAAAATAAGAACATTACATAAAAATGTGGAACTGCTAAGACACATGGAAAATGTCCGTAATAAATCACTCTCCCTCCTTTACCTTTTGCATCCACTGTGAACTCTTGAGCAGACATCTTAATTCTCCCTACAGGTAATACACTCAGTATACAATGTTGCTGGATGTACAAACAATTAGCGATGAGTAACCCTGTGTCAGACATCAGTTCAATCATTTCAGTGGCTGAGTGTGAAGGAAAAGTCTGTAGGCCAGACTGGATGATCAAAATCATGTTTTTGGGCTTCCAGCTGGATGGAACCACATTTGTGAGTGGTGTCAATATAACGTGGTACAGTAATAACCGCTGTTTTCAAGACTAATTGCTTTAAGAATTTTATGCTGTACTTCTAATAGCATTGGATATCACTACTCAGTGTAAAAACAAACCATTGTAAAGAATATGTCAACTACAGATTAAATAAATTTAATGGAATGTAAAAACATGATGAAGGAATTTAAATCTTTTAAACATGGCATTTAGTCTTTTGCCAATATAAAGATGTGAATTCGTTTTCAATATTCCCTGTTTTCCTATTGCTCTTACATTACTAACTTGAATTCTTTCTTGGTTTTGTGGTTAGATTTTTTAATCTGGCTTACTTGTGTTTAATTTCAACAGGGATTTATCTGCAGAGAAAAGGCTGAGGTCTAAAGATCAGTTCATTTTGTTGTGTTTTCTTCCCTCCCACCTTTTCAAGTTTCAGAGGGATAGGGAGTAATTTGTTTGCCTTTCGATGTGCTTGCACACATTGTATTTGCATTTGTAAATGACAAAATACTAGCCTGTTTTTTAGTACTTCTGTAATTCGGTCTGCTCACTCTGATACATTAAAAAAATAAAGAAGTAATTTGTTTCACTAGGAGCTCTCAGGTAGCTTTTGAGCTATTAGTTAGAGCTTCCATTCTGGAAAGGTACACATCAGTAATCAAGTCTATTTAATTCTTTCAGTGTGAATTCACTGTGAAGGAGCATCGGTCCTGAGACATCTCTGTGATTGATGCCTCTGAACTGTGAAAGGAGCTAGTATAAAGTCTATGACAAAACCCACTGCCTTTTTTAATAGGGGAAAAAAAAGCTGAAAGTGAATTTCACAGAGAGTGCGTAACACAGCATTCCTTTGCTGCACTATGCCCTGGGAAACTTATTCTGTCATTTTTCCTCCCTGACGATATTATCTTCCACATAAAGATATACGTTTGGATGAGTGCCAGCTAAAGCTTTTTCCTTTCTTTTCTCCCTTTTGGTTGCTTGCAGGACTTTACAAAGAGATGTAGAGCCACAGGATGTGAAGAAACATCTCTGTGTTAATTAATCAGGCTGGGGGCTGTGGGCCAGCTGGGGATCATTATAAATTGCTAGGAACAGCAGCAGTTTGGGCCTCGTGGAAAGTTCAGACAGCTGGAGCTGGGTGATCAGTGTGCTGGTAGCCAGAAGGAAAGGTATCTTCTTTTTTGTAGAGAATTCAGGCTGGAAGGAAAAAGGGGGGGAGTTTCTCTATCAATCTGTAAACTTAGAACTAGTTTCTCATGTGTTATTTATTGGTTGTAGGGTTTCACGTATTCATTCTGAGTGCTAGAGGAAAACATTGCATACAGTTTCTCTACAAGACGTCTCTGCTGACACAAGCTGAGGGATTTAGTTAAGTTAGGGCTTGGTTGTATTGAAGGTGGAGGAAACGCAAGTTTGAAGTCCAGTATGCTGAGATCTGCCCATACCTTTATCTTTATAGCAGGCCAGAGCTCATGTTCCTTCAAATCCAATTTACAACATTTCTTTCTAGAAGGAACCCTGGTCTGAGTAATCTGCCTGATGCCACTAGGATGGTAGTTTGACTAGCTGCTGTATTCTGGGATCAGATCATGCTTTTGGCAATGAGGTGTGCCCCTGATCTGTGTCAACCTATCTACTATAAGCTAACCCCTACAGGTACAGCTAAAGGCAAACATCAGAGGCAACTGGTTTTCTTTGGGTTGCTTGTAATATATAGAGTAACCATACCCGCTTATGAATACTCATGCTGACTCTTTAAACCTTCTTTTTCCTTTTTTTTTTTTTTCTTTTTTTCTTTCTTCCCTTAACACTAGAATACATTCCTGCCCTCTGGGTAAACCTGAATAAAACTTAACGTTAATTTGCAATCTTCTTGCCTTCATGCTAAGCTAGCCAAGATATTTTACTGTTAATTTCACAGTTCTCAAAACCTCAAGGCAATGCAGCACCTGTAAAGTCTCAAGCCTAGTGAATGGTGCCTATAGTTAGGAATGAGTGCAATGGTCTACTGAGCTTAGAAATGTGCTCAGTGTTACATGGGTTTCTGTTACTTCGTCATGCAAAGTATCTTGTAAACTTGTTCTAGCTCTCACTGCTTCTGCTGGGGACAATGCAGACCAAGGCTCAGGTAAAAGGAGATTACAGAAGGGGGTATGTGAAGACAAAAGCATGTCAAAAGATCTCTAGGCGATTCTGGGCAGGTGGTATAAATCTGAGCATTTAGGACACAAAAGGATGCAATTGGTAACTGAGGAAGAAACTAGAAAAGCTCGGGTTTTATTTGTTACAGTGGGCAGAAAGTCCTTTGAGTCAACTGGAAATTATGGTAGCAAGGAGCTTAGTCTGCAGTAGTAATCTGACAGCTTCCGAGTTGCACAAGACGCATGCATGAAAGCAGGGGAGGGATAAGTGGGGCACCGAGGAGCAGGATGCAGCAGCTGAAGGGAGCCATAAGAATCACTGCCATGTGTCTTTCATAATGAAAACCTTTTGACAAGACTTTCAGAGAGGCTAGAGTGGTATCTTCCTTGTCTGTGGATGAACTGCTTGTATACCTTCTATATGTTCTGGAGCAATCATCCATTGGACAGCAGTGCAGGAAGAAGGCAGGAATACCCTGTGCTTAGTTTCCCCCTGGCTGCAGGAAGGAGGGAGGTCTTGCACCAACATTTGTTTGGAGAAAGAAGTGGTGCTAGCCCTGTTATCTATTACCTTGACTCATGTTGGAGGCAGGATGCATTGGAGAGTACAGTTGGTAACCATAAAAAGTTGACAGCCACAAACAGCATTGTGGTGATGTGTCTAACATATAGAAATACATAGTAATTTTTTATATGATAATAGAAAGTAAAGAAACTGACATAAGTATAGATTATAAATTCCGTCCTCCCAGAACAGCTTCTGGTCCTAACAGGAGAGGAGCCATCTGTCTGAGCGCTGAGTTAGCTGCGCCTTTACCTTGCTAAGTAGTGCACGTACCACTAGATGGCTGTCAGACAGAAGGCGTGAGGACCCTGGGAGGGCATCCACGGCAGATCAGGATTCAATGCAGGGCCTTTACAAAGTGGGTTTGAGTTTTGGAGGTGGGGAGAGACTTCATCGTACTGAATTGTGCTTGTATGTTCCAAGTTGTCACTGTTAATTGTAAATGAACTGATGTTTTGGCTTGGAAGGCATAATTCAGAGGCAGGTTGCTCATGGTCTGCTATGGGGTTTCATAGGCTGGAGGCATCTCTATGAGCCACGGGTGTTAGTGTGTCAGGTTAAGTGAACTCTGATTTGGTAGTTCACATGTTCAGGAGACAGAAGGTCCCAGAGATAAAAAGAGATGAATCACTGAAATCACTGGAGCATTTTCTTTTTTCAACTTAGTGTTATAATTTGTGTAAGAGCATTAGAAGTGTATCTTAAAGCTGCCTTGTGATAATACAAAGTGTTTGTCTCAGAAGGCAGTAACAAAATAGAGAATATGTTAAATAAGAAAGGGACTAGCACAGTGACTTGATTGTGGGGGTTCCTGTTTGGCCCCTAGTCTTATGCTCAGATCTGGCTGGAAGAGAGCTGGAACGCAGTCCCTGAAGAGTGAGCACATCGTCTGTCTGTGTGTGCTTCACTTCCTTGATGGACTGGAAGAGTGGGAGAAAATCCTGAACACGGCTGTCTTAATATTGGCTCAACACCAAAGCAGTGTTCCTGCAGATTCAGTTATGCTCATCTGGACATTTGGCATGTATGTTGATAAGACGCTTCTTCAATAATTTTCTTCAGTCAGTAAAAGTACACCGAGTGACTGTATTGGGAGGGAGGCCAATGCAATGTTACAAAGATACCCTTCACTCCTCAGATGTGCAACTGGGGGTCACAGCTGGGGAAATGTTAGCTTAAAAACTGTCTGCCATGGCACAGCGTATTTACTGATCCTCCTAAAGCCTATGAATAAAAAATAGATTGCCGCTATGCAGCACAAAAGCCATGAATGGAGAGGAAGAGGAAGCTGTATCTGTGGCAATCAATGAGCTGTGGAAATTGGAGTCATTCCTTAAGGGCAAACTCACAAGTTTCCTGAGGAAAAACTTCCATTAGTACTTATTCCTCTAGACCTGCTTCCCAGCTATCTTGTGAGGCCCAGTCATGCAAATACAGTTCCTTGGGACAATTCCCATGCATAAATTTTGGCAGGGTTAAGCTCTGTGCAGAGTCTTCAGCTTAGAAGCCACTTGACTTACCCACCACATCTTGGTAGAGGAAAACTTCCAAAACTAATAGAAGCTTCATTATTCAACAGAAAAGCAGTTAGGAGAAATGAGTGCTATTGCTGTCTTGTTATGTTCAGGGTGCTCCAAGACTTTTTGGCTGGTTGTTCTTGCTCTCTGAATAAAATAAAAGAATCACGTAAATATTGGCAGTCCTTAGTGCTGCGTTTTAGCCGGAGTTGAGCAAGCAAGCAGCTATGACTATGCCAGCTTTTTCTCTCAAATGAGCATGCCCTTAAGGAGCAGGTTCAGCACCTTCTTGTAGTTATAATCGGAGTATATTTTCTCCCATGCACAGAAACACAACAATTGTCTAATAGCTTACAGGTTGGGATACTCCCTGCTATTAGAGAGCCTTTGGTAGTCCCTCTTTTCTCTGTTGGAAACAGGATGAATCAAGAATTGCATCCCCGTTCTTCCAGTTTCCCACCCAGAATCAGCCACACTGGAAATCTTTGAAGGTCTTACGAAACTCCCCCCCCCTTTTGGAAATGTGGGTGTTTGGGAGTGTTTGGTGTAGCCATTTCAGAGAGTGCATGGTCAGTCTTTTTAGGAAGATCAACGTGTATACATAAAACTACAGCATGCAGTGGTAGGACTGTAGATAAGAATGGAAATACAGAAGCTTGTGTTTGTTTCTGGGTTTGCAGTTCTTGTCAACAGGTTGCAGGGATCACAGTCCAACAAAACTGGTGAAGCCTGAAGTGTTGATCACAGTTGGTGCTAAAAAGAACGTTGATCTTTCTCTTCAGCTTTCTGATGAAGACTTTTTGACTTTTTTACATTCAGAATCACTTGATGAAGGAAGACAATGACAGTGAACATATTGCAGCAACGTAGAAGAGTTTACAGCCTTATTCTCAACTGTGGTAAGTTGGATTAAGTCTATGGATTTTAAGAGTGATGCTGACTTATAGCACATCTAGACTGCTTTTGGTTTCTTTTTTTCTTTGGTATTCTAAGCTGAGCTACAGAAGTGTGAAACACATAGGTCTTTTCTAAAATCAGTCAGAATCTGTGTTACTTCAATGAAATAAAGTATAGTCAAGTATAAATAAAATTTAACTACTTTATCGTACTATTTAGTTGCACTTCTTAGAGTTTGCAGTATGCTGGGTGATTCAAACTCTCTAGACTTTCACAAAGCCAGAGGCACTTAGCAGCTTGCAGGAATTGTCTGACAACCTGCAAAACTGGGCCTTTAGTTTGCTGTTAGTTCAACAAACAGTGATTAAAGACCAGCAAACCTCTTATTCTGTGCTGCTGACATATTTTGCTCTTTTGGGAGAAAATCTGAAACTGATTTATCTTTTGTTCTGTGTAGTGTTCCCTCCAATATTCTTGCTCTTGAAATGCATTTCTGTGATTTTTTTTTTTTTTTTTAATGCCACTTGTGTAATAACTCTGAGGAATGGACCCTTGGTCACAGTTTGATTCAGAAATGGAAAATTCTGTAGACAAAACGCAGTTTTAAATTCTGTTAGAACATTTCACAATCTCTGAATCACTTATGGCATAGATCTGTTTGACCTTCAATTTCCCTTAGGTATCTTTGTATCAGTATGAAATTAGTTTAATTTCTTTAAGCATGCATACTTACACATTGATGAGCTGATAGCATTACCTTTATCAACTCTGGAAATGACTGTACTAAATCGTATTGACTGCAAGCACCATTCAAGAATGAACCTATGTCTCAGAGCTGGAATTACAGACAGAGCTGGTTTCAACCTATATGGTTTCACCCTCTCTTTCCTAAAAATACCCTGTAGAAACATAGTAAGTGTGCTATATGACTCTATTGGTGGATCTTTGCAGAAATGTGTAATAATATTTTTTTTGTTTAATCATGAGTAGTTCATAGCTCTTTTGTCTCTCTGAAGCTTTGAAATTTCCTGGAGTTTGTTGTCTTTGAGCTGAGATGACTTTTGTGAAATTCTCATATAAAAATCTCTCAGAGGTAGAACAGCTCTGACTAATTTGGTGTGGAACTAGGCAGTTAGGAAAGCTTCAGGATAGCTATTTAAAAGCAAAATATCAGATTAATGAAAACTTACATAATTTGGAGCAGTAGATCTTCAAGGCATAAAGTTTTATGATTGTTACCTGCTTTGTTGTTCTGGTGAAGATATTTCAAGAACAGTGATTTGCAAGTGAAATTTTAGTTAGAAAATTTTAATGGGTATCTTCTTAAAAGACACTGTAATATACTACAAGACCTGTTGACTGAAGGACATAAAAGCGCTTCCTTTGTTTTATTAGTATTAGTTCATGAGTGCAATCCAATTATCTTTAGTATTTGTCACGCTGCATCTTTAACAAGATGGGGTTTTGTATAGGAAATGAGCAGTTCCTGATGTGAGGTTCCAAAGTGGTCAGGCAAAAACAAGAGAAGCTGTGGAACTAGGAATGTACTTGGTCTGAGTCCTGTCTGTGTGGGAGGTGATGTGGACCTGGACGGGAGTTAAAGGCAAATGGTGGAACATCGACAAATGATCATGCTGTTTGTCTGAAATAAAGTGAAATGTCGTTGGATTCTCACAGAGGCATTGTGAGGGCTTCATTGCCTTGCAAGGTCAATATAAATTGTACCTCATCTGCTTTAACTTTAAGCAGAAGAAGAATTCTGTATCACTTCATTTATTCTCACTGACAATAGTCACATTTTCTTGAAAGCTGATGAAAAGAAATTATTTTGAAGAAGCTGAGATAAAACCTGTTGACTTGTAGTTAGTGTCTAACTGACTAATACTTGGCTGAATGCTAGAACTGGCAAGCAGGAAATTTTGGAAGATATTATGACTTTATTATGTGCATGTATGGAGTTCTATGCTAATACATTAAGTCTTAAAGGATTTTTTTTAAACAAAATTGTCAGGTATGAAGCAGTAGACCTTTTCATTTAAGATTTAAAATTTTAAGTGTTGTTTCAGGATGATTAAGTTTTATTACTTAGTTATGGGACTTATTACTGGTGATATAACACACTATAACTTTCAGAAGAGAAACACCAAAAGGGTCTTCTACAGTCCTCGTTTAGAAATACGCTTGATTTCTACAACTGGTGTAGTTATGGCAGGAATCAAGTATGGAAGTAATGAAATCTGAGCTGGATTTTTATCCCTTTTGCTGAATCTACTGCAATATTCTGCTAAGGTGCTCCTAAACACTTGGTGCTGATGATCCAAGACTGCAATTTTTACATAAATTCTTTCCTTCGTACTATTCTGAATACAGATCTCTCTTATAGTGAAGTAGCTTTGGGGTAGATTCTTTTCACCTCTATCTGAGCTTTTTGTGGTGATCAGATACTGGCAAAAGGAAACTAGTAGAACACTAAGCTTTGGGGAAAACAGGTTTTTGAGAGCTAGCTTCTATTGGAAGTAAACCAGCAAAGACAGGAGCACAGGGGGAAGGGAAGGACCTTAGTTCTTTCTCTTCATCATCTTTTCTTTGTATCATTTTAGTCATCCAGAAAAAAAAAATTGGAGTAACGTAGAGCATTAGGTTTCATCGTAATATTGCAAATCAAGAACTTTAGGTTCATAACAAAATCTGCACCGCCATATGCAACAGTTGGTGTTCCCAGACTAGTTGAGGACATCTGCAGACCTCCCTTCAGCTGAATGGTGATGTCCTGTAAGGAGAGAGGAGTGCTTTGACTGCTGGGAAAATCTGGTTTAATACTCCATGTCAGAGGCCAGCAGAGAATTCAGTGGGCATATTGAGTACCTGATATATTCACAACCTTGTCCCGTTTCTTAGGGCTTTGCCAGTTATTGTGCCATCACCAGTACTTGGGGAAGCGGGAAAAACCCCATTTAGCTCAGATAAGCCATTGCTACAGTAGCAAAATAGTTCATAGGAAGGAATTTAATACTTTCAGTAAAATATCGTAGAATATCTAGCTTTTTACCATGCAGAAAACAGATTCCATTCAGGAAACATGAGCATTATATCAACCTTTTATCAGTTTTAACTCTAACATGTGGCTAATAATTTATTACTTGTAGAAGTAAAAACTTTCTAACACTCCTTCAGGGAATGTGCTGTACTTTTCATTTCCTTGACCTTTTCGGTTTTCATCATTACCGTGATGTATTAAAATAATTTTCTGAACAAAAAAAGGGGAAAAAAAAAAAATCTCTCATTAGGAATAAAATCAGAGGGGGCATGCTGAGTGTAATTTATATCTGCAGATGTGCTTAATTGTTCAAAATACTTGCAGAATACTGTTTGGGAATGTTTGAAGTAAAAATATTGACCAATAAAATTTTTAAATAGTTCTGCTATAATTTATGCATAGGATATGCAGTACACTTAGTGAATTCTTTTGCAATTTACCCCTGAAATAACATACTAGTCTCTCCAATGAATTTATGTGACTTAAATAATAAACCTGGTAACTTTAACTATATTATGAATACGAGTGGCTGGATGCAAACTTCAGATTGGCAAAGACAGATGAAAAGCAAATTTCAGAAGATGTAACAGTAGGTTGAAATAATAAAATACTGAACCTATGAAACTAATGGGAGTTCATTACTGAAATAATAATGCGTCCATCTTATGTAATGCTTCTCTACCAGAGGAACTGATGAAAGTCAAAGAGGAGAAACAGCTGGAGAATAGCCAGGAGGTATGAGGGCTACAGTGAGAATGTGAAACAATCTGCAGAATCCCTGAAGAAATGAGTTAGGTCAAAGCAAAGGTCTTAACCCCTCAGTACTGTTTCAACATCATAGAAAATTTGCATTTAGTCCATGGTCAAACCCCATTCACTGTGTTTTGGTTCCAAGTCAAACCAGTAATTGGAAGGGTTCTGTATTCCATTTTCGTGCAATTCTGTCACTTTGTCTGGTGTCCCTAGCTGGTTTGCAGAGTGGGATATCTATGGACTTCCCCACAGAAAGCAGCATGGTGGGGAGTTTTGTGGGTTCCTTCATTGTACAGTAGAGTATTATTATATCAGAGCAGCAGTTAGGAGCTTAAAAAGAGATGTAATGCATTGATGAGGGCTGAACAACATGGTTTCCCTTGGATAACGGGTGCTGTTCCTCTGTTTCTTCTAGGATTTAGATTCAGGGAAAGGCTTTGAACTAAGAGAAGCTGGATGCCATGCTCCTAAACTGCTCTTTTAATGAAGTCTGGTTATGAAACGATATGATCTTGGCAACAATAGTATCTGCTAATTGTAACTGCTTGTTCTGAATTTGTTACTCAGTTGAGTTACACAGGAACTAAATGTTCCTCTCAGCATATTTGTTCCCTCTCTAGTAACACAATGAATCATGAAGGACATTTTCTATGAAAGCTGGTACAGTCCAGACCCGGCTATAGGAAGAGATTAAGTTAGAAACAGAAATACATGTTATGCTCCTGATTCTGCTGAAAGTACAAGCACTTCACTGTTAAACACGGGTGATTTTTTGTTTGTTTGTTTTACCTCTATGTTTCAGCACATTCTTACATTGTGTTTTGGAAGAACTTACACAAGCTTAAATGCTTGACTGTCTAGGTTTGGAGGCATGTTATATTCACAACCCCACTTACATCACAGAACCTGTTGGACTTGAAATTGTTATAAGTACTTGGGCAGTAAAAGCTCTGATATTTTTCCAGCTATCTACATGTTTAGAGCAGTGTGGCTGGGCTCATCTTCTGTGTGGGACCACGTTAGAATCATAGAATCATTTAGGTTGGAAAAGACCTTTAAGATTATCAAGTCCAAACGTTAACCTAGCACTGCCAAGTCCACCACTAAACCATGTCCCTAACCACCACATCTACATGTCTTTTAGATACCTCTAGGGGCGGTGACTTAACCACTTCCCTGGGCAGCCTGTTCCAATGCTTGACAACCCTTTCAGTGAAGAAATTTTTCGTAACATCCATCCTAAACCTCCCCTGGCGCAACTTGAGGCTGTTTCCTCTTGTCCTATGGCTTGTTACTCCTGAACTAGCAAGAAAACTGTTAATTAGAAAAAGGAAAATCAGTTGCACTACCTAGTTGTTTTTATTTCCAAAGAGTGTGTCAATGGGGAGAAATGTCTTTTTAAAGATGTGGCTAATCTGCATCAGGATATGTGTTCTAGCAGGGATCAGTCAGCATGGAGCAAGCACTGTCTTTGGCTCTGCCAGACCAGAGTGGCAGAAGTGGACTGTGCCTGGGTATTGTGTTTTTTTCCTAAGAAAATGGAATAACTGTAAAGAAATACAGACTCTCCCAGAGAAATGCAGGTGGCATCACCATGCATAGGACCCTGGAGAGGTCTGGGTCATGGTCCAGATTAGGGTTGGATTTTATCTAGTTTACCATCTAAGTAGTCCTACTGTAGAGAATTGCTGGGAAAAATAAATGCTAATTGCAAAAAAATAAAAAATCAAATGGACCTATGCATAAGCCAGCAGAAGTTCCACCCTTTATGTAGCAAATATAAATGCCTGTCATCTAGTGTCGACTTGTTCCGTTTGTGTTGGAACATCTCATCTATAATCCACTACGGTTTCTCTGGTTTAAATCACAGGGTCAATAGCAAAATAAATCCAAGAGATTAATTTGAGTTACGTGATCCAAATTGTGCCAACAACTATGTTTTTCTGTACTTAAGCTATGCAGCACAGTGAGGATAGTATCTAAAAACCAAAACTCCCAAATGCCTACATGAAGTTGCATAACTCTGCAAGTGACTGTGTGTGTATGTCCACGTGGGAGGTGCATCACAATGCCTGGAAGTAACCCCGGGGCTCCAAACTGCATTGTACTGTGCAAGAATGGTGCCTGCTGAAAACTGGAACTTCACTGAGCTTTGTTCTATCACAAGGTCATGGGGACCTTGGTAGGATTTAAGAAATGGAATACTGAAAGCTGCAAATCTGATTAAAAAATAATTTAGGCCTCGATTCATCTCAGTACTGAAATACATGCCCACCATTCAGCGTGTCAGAGTTCTGCGGGTATCAACGGGACTGCTTACAAACTGAGGACCCATGAGCTGATGCAGGCCCTAAACACACAGATGTTTGCATGGACCCGGCCTTCATGTCTTGGTATCAGTTTTCACTAACTGCATTCATAGCATCTAAAAGGTCGAATTGTGAAAGATCATCTAGACTATCCCATGAAGTACCATTGTTGACTTCTGTGCAGTCCTATTGCTTTCTTCTGGCTATGCTTTGATATCCTAAAAGGGACATCTTCCATTTGCATTAGGAAATCACTTCCACTACCTCTTTGGCAATCATTCACCTTATTCTTTACTATTTACATGTTTGGATACTTCTGAGCTGTCATCTCATTTTCAATAACTGTATTTTTTATCTTTCTTCCAGAGAAGACATCACCATTCAGTAAAAAAGATAACACCAACTCTTTTTAATATGGTCGATAAGCTTGGGGTTTTTTATTCCTCATTATTATTTTAAATAGGTGTATGAAAAAGATGTTTGAAAACTTTTGCTGTCTAGTATGAAATGTTTACAGTTTGCAGAACGCAACTGCATTTCAAGCAAATTCTCTTGCAAACACTATGTATTTTATACAATAACAGTGCAATTTGTTATTTATAGATTGATCATCTGGCTACAGGCAAACTTTGAAAGCTTTCACATACAGTGCTTTTATTTTAAGCTCATTAGTGGCTTTAGATACAGAATTCAGATTTGTATCGAGGCTTCTTCTGTATGCCTGGTGGATGAGCATTGTATAAACAACACTGGTGCGTAGCCCTGAAAGAATCCATTCTAATGCTTAGCTCAAGACGTTAGTTGCAAGAACATTGGAAACTCAAAGGCAAATAAAATAACAAGTGTATTTGTGCCAACAGAAGCTGTTATGTTTATTACTCATTCAATATTAGATATTCAGCAAGATATGTGACTGGCAGAGACAAAGTTTATTCTTATTAGTCGTAGAGAAGAATGAATATTTATTATTGAATAATCTCTGACTTTTGACATTCTGAAAAACTCCAGCTCCATAATGATGTGTTGGAGCTAGCTGCGTTGGCTTGACTGCTTATTATACCTATGCTGGCAAAGAAAAATAGCATCGTAACCTACAGTGTTGCTTTGCTGTGTGTATTATGTTGACATACATATGTGTATGTTTCTTTTCCTGTTCTTGGGAACATTTTACAACCAGGCTTAGTTCCCTGTGTAAATGTATTTGATTGGTGATGCCTGATCCTCCAGGATCAAGCTATCTGTCTCATTGAAGGTGTCGCTTTCACCAGAGTGATTGGCATTTTTTACTCTGTTTAGCCGAGACTGCAATCGTTCGTGTTCCTTTCTCAACTCTGAGTAGGAATGGGAGAAAGTGTGGAATATTGATGTTGCAGGAAAAGACATGATGAGAATCCCACTAAGGATGCTGCTCAGAGCCACCATCTGGCCTGGAACGCTCCGTGGTACCATATCTCCATACCCCACAGTGGTCATTGAAATGATAGCCCACCAGTATGAAGCAGGTATGCTTGTAAATTCAAGCACCTTCCCAGATTCATTCTCGGCAAGGTAGACCAAAGGAGAAAACAGAGTGACAGCCACGCATAAGAAGAGTAAAAGCAGACCAAATTCCCGTGTGCATCTCCGAACGGTGAGGCCCAAAGTCTGCAAGCCCAAGGAATGTCGAGCAAGGCGCATTACATACAAGATCCTCAAGGCACGTAAAACCCGTAGCACCAAACCAACCTTCTCCAAATATGTGTTGCTGCTTGGCCTGTCATCCTCCTCATTTGAGTCATCCTCTGAGAAGATGAGGGAAACGTAATAGGGTGAAATAGCCAAGAAGTCAATGATATTTAGGGGTCCTTTGAAGAACTGACACTTGCTCCTTGCTTGAATGAATCGGAGGCAGAACTCCAGGGAAAACCAAGCCACACAGATGGTCTCTATGACGAAGATGTAATAGCACTTCTGGGAACACTCACCCTGACACAAAACAAAAAGAGAGTTAAATAAAAGAACAGTCTGTGAACCAGCATCCAAAAACACTAAGGAAGAAGCAATATGTATCTGCTTGAGTCACTGGTCTCAGAAATGAACAAATCCCAGCTAGCAGGTAGTCATGTGGCAGCCATCTTTCAGTGGTGTATAGACGATAATGAGCATGTAAAATATCTGAATGACAGATATATCTACCTGCTTATTTTTATTATGTTGCTTCTTCCAGTCTAAATGAATGAAACTCGTCTCTGTATAAAATCATGACATGCAGCCTATAAGTCCTAAATAAGTCCCACTTTCTGCTCTCAAACAAATTAATTTAAACTTGACTGGTTTATAAGCCTGTACAAAAATTAGTTTGTCTTCAAAAGAAAGATTAATGTTTGAATGTCTCTGTAAACTTCTGGTGCTGTTCAATGTGTGGTGCTTTCACAAATGCTGTGTACTCTGGTGTAATTAAAAGTGGTTCAGAGATATTCATTAAGTCATCTGGATCCTTAGCTCAGTTATGCCATATATAAATCTTGTTTCTTTCTGTACATGCAAATGTTTTAATCTGAAGGAAATTAAATATCCACTCAGTAGGTGGAACTTGCCTTTGAAGAATCCTCTGCTGGTACTGAGACCACATGCTACAAGCAGTACTTTCTTGGTTTTGTTATCAAAGGAATTGCTTTAATTGAACTACTTTGGATTCACGTTTTTTATTTTCCTGAGCTAAGCTTAAAAAATGAAACTTGTTTTGGCCTGTTCCAGTGAAAAAAGGGGGTAAATGTAAATTAACTCATAATTATTTGGGTGAGCAAGAGACTACATTGAGCTTTGTCTTTTAGTGATGGGCAGCCACTGTGTTACCTCCATCCAAAGAGTGAGCTAAGAGGTGGACGTATCGGATACAGGGACTGAGCTGTACCTACTGCCTCCTTCATACGCACAGTGTCTGCTTACTGTATTCCAACTGGCAGAAGGCAAACCGGGTCCTGCCTCTATTTTTTGCCTTATAGAAGATAAGAAATAGCAATGAAAGCAGCATGTACTGCTTAGCAGCTGGACACCTCCCCCTGAAAGGAACACATTGTTTTTAAATACTGGTGACACTCCTTTCTTACACACCCTATCCATCCTATTGATAAATACATTCCTGTACCCGTACAGAGAACTAATATGTTCTGAAGAAACCTGGTCTTGTGATTGGACTAACGCTGTTTTTTTGCTTTTAAGCATTGTGAATAAGTCTATTGAAGAATGGCACCTAACAGGTACTTGTACGGTATTTCCACAGTGGCATGCTGCTATTTACATTAAGTTCTTGCATCAGTGCAAGATTACAGTTCTAATCCAAAACCAGTTCAAGTGAACTGGAGTCTTTCATGGACTTTGGGTGACTTTGAAGCAGCCTTGTATGCTTTTCTTTGCTGAGCACATTATCAGAACGCTAGCATATGAACTGTATGGGGTTTGAATTTTTGGTGAAGATGAGAAATCTCAGCTATAACTGGGAACCAGAGAAAGGGGATTGACCCTTTGAAATTCCAGGCTGGACTCTGAATATGAGTTCTCACTGCCTGGTCCAGAAAACCCAAATGTAGAAGGCAGTAATTTCATTTTAGATTTTTAAGCTGCTTGAAAATTAATATTTAGCAAATAGCTCTTTCCAGCTACAACTTTGGTACATGAAGGTTTAGCAAGGTTAGAGTCCTCCTCGTATTCTTGCTGAACACGGACTTGGCATCCCTGAGATGTTCACAATTGTGGGTGATCAAGCAGAATTGGGGACAATGAAGGAGGGTTTGTGCAGAGAAAGAACCTCCTTTTGGGAGAGCAGAGTGGTCATGCATTATTCAGGAATAACTGCAGACCCTTAGTTTGTGAAAGGCTTTTTTGTACCCTCTGTAGAATGAAGTCAAGGCTGCCATATGCATCTTTACTGATAGCCTACATACCCCTACTACTAATTGAACTTACTACCACTGTTCAGTTACCCTCTGCATTGCAATGCAAAGTTGGTTTTTTATGGTGTCCCTTGTGATAGAATTACTGCTATTCTTGAGTAGCAAGTCTTTGTGTTCAGGCAGTGTTTATATAATTTGCTATCTGAGGTTCCTCGGGTAAAACGGTAACATATCCCTTATGTGTATATTTTATCCTGTCTAACCCTCAGAACAATTTAGCTGTGTAGCACCGTTTGGGGATTTTTCCTCTTTCAGTAGGCTGACAGTAGACTGTTAAGAGCATAGTTTTTCTCTTAAAGTAAACATTGCAAAAGGTAATGCAGCCTTGGCCCTGCTAGAGTTGTGCATCCAGGCTCAGGTTAGAGCTCCATGTGCAGTCACTGCAATGGCAGTGCCTAGAGTGCAGTGATGTTTGCAGAGCCGCTGACTTGGCTTGATGAGACTGCTTGCAATCAGCAGTTGTGTTATGCAGTGTTCACTTTTTCTGAGTGGTAAATTATTTGTACAGGGCAGCCTAGACTCTGCACAGACCTGCCTATGGTCACTCTAGTGATGTGGCCTGTGAATTATTCATTGTTCCCATCAAGATTTATTTTATTTTTTGTTAACTGGGCTGAATTTCCAGTACATCTGTTACTTATTTGCCTTGATACATTTACAGGTGACATTGCTCTCAGATCATGATGTAGCTTTCACTGTTCCTTCTTTGGAAAATACAAGAAAACAAATTTTGTTTACTGGAAGTTTTAACCATTAAGATCTAAGATGTCTTTTGAATTGAGCGTGAAATTTCAAGGTGTAGCATTGTAAGCACTGGTGGTGAGATTTTTTTCTTCTTGCCATCCTTGGTTGCCTCAGTATTCCCTATGGAAAGTTATATATATTTAGAGAAAGTAATTTGTGTAGTCAGCTTCCTAAATGTGTATTTCATTTTTCAGAAGAGCATCCTTCAAAACAGACTCTTCAGGAACATTACTGTGCCTTTTATTTTTCCTTTGTGCATAGTTGTGGATGTAAAGGACGGTGGGTTCTCCCCTGTTAGCGCAGTTTGTCTTTTTTATGTACTTTGCAAAAGGCATTTCAGAAATTTTTGCATATGATTCAAACCACAGTCCCTTTTTCTGCTGCAGCAAACAAAAGAATGACAATATCCCAATCTCTGACACTGTGACTAATGCAGAGAATTCTGTGCTTCATTTTTTTTGGAAGAGACAGAAAAAGAGGATGTGTTTGCTTCAGACATGCCTATACTATGTGAAGGCATGCAGCAAAACCAGCCCTGTGTCTCTCAGAGGGAACTGGTTTATACATTCAGCACAGTAGTTCTGTGTGGAGGTGACTAACTCAAGCCCTAGAAATAATGCAGCTGGGCTACCATCTCGCAGCGGGGCAATTTCACTCCATTACATAGTGTAGATGTACTGTGATTTAGTCGATCCATACACAACATCTGCCAGAAACTTCCAAGCCTCTTTCTCTGCCTGTCTGCTTATTTCTCTATCACCAGTGTCTGGAAAGGGAGTGTATAAGACCCTGTCTCTGTGGGATTTAATCTCATTGCTCATTGATTTCACCCTGGGAGATAAATTTCATCCAGTGAGTTGGTAGGAGAATTTTTTATATATTATAAATATTTGTATGTTTTATGTAGTATATGTGACACCGTTTATATAGAATATCCCTCTCTAATGTCAGTCTTTTTGAAGATTCTTGATCATTTTGAACATCCTGTTCAAAAGCAGCAAATACTGGAATCATAAGAGGGAAAAGAGGAAATATTTAAAAACTGATTTCTGTTTCTCCCAGTACTTTTGATGATTTTAGACCTCACAGTGCTTTATGTTCCACTTACAACTGTCGTCCAGAGAGCAGGCAGAATAACACACTGACTTCAAACACTGTGTTCTTACCAAAATACAGATGCCTCTATGTCAGTGGTAGATTTCAAATTTGCTGTTGTCACCAAATTCCCATTAGGTGTTAGTTGCTTTCGGTGAACTGGCAAATTATGGGCCAAAAACTCTGATCCATGAAAGGGTTTTTTGCATAAATGGCCAATAAAGGATTTTCTGTGCCACAAGGATGTCTATATACTTCCTCTTTCTGAACAAAGCAAACATGCTTGGGAAATTCTAGTGATCAGTGCCTGTCAACGCAAAAAACAACAAATAACTCCCTCTCTTGACCTCCCCATTAACTAGAGCAGAATTCTGAGCTTTTATTTTCAGATCTTTGAGTCAAATTTGTCACTGGCTTCATTCTCCTCCTGACTGCGTTTTCACATTCAAAGTACCATGATGTAGTAGAACTTGTAAAAGCTCCAAGCCAGTTGACTGTGAACATGCGGGGAAGATGAGGTTTTATTTATAGCTGGCCACAACATATTTTGGGTGGGCTTTTTCAACAAAACCCTTTGACATGTTTTACACTACCGTAGTGTCAACCAGTACTCCAACTATCGTCAACTCTGACGGGAGAACAGTTATCAAAAAGCCAGTGGTGAGTGAGTACCTAACTCTTTATACTTTATTCATCCTGCAGATTTAGTTTTGAACAATGCAAGAGTTTATCAGGATTTATGGAACTTGTCTTTAGCTGAAATTCTACGATGTATGGTATAAATGTAATAAAATGAGTGCCTGGTATTGATTGTACATATGAAAAGAGCCTTTGGCTCAGCAATGAAGGAAACAGTATTTTGGATGTAAAAAGATATATACTAAGTCTGATGCCTGAAATATTAAGTGATTTCTTAAATTTATAAACCACCTCAAAGAAGCAAAGTGGCCGTTTCAAACTTCTGTACCACCAGAGATAATAAGCGATTCATGCTTCCTTTTCATTATTGCCTTCCACTGTATAAGGCAATGGCTTATTTTCTGGGTTCTCTTATGCATTGTAATGTTTATAGCGCTACAGTAAAATTGCTCGGTTTAGGATACTTCTATTAACTTATCTTTAGATATGAAAAAATAGGTTCATAATAAAATATAAGAATGGCAGTACTGAGTCCAGTTAGCCCAGTGCCCTATACTAACAGCCTGAGAAAACAGATGCCCAAAGGAAATCTCCTGGCTTCTATTTTCCACTCCAAAGCTTCCTGAGCTGAAGGTGGCGTTCGTGTCAGCAAGCTGAATTGCTTGTCTGCTGCCCATTGCACGGAGACTCACCTCTCTCTGCTTTGAACTGGGTTCCCGTTAGTTTCATCTGGTGCCCCTAAGCTTGTCACTGGAATGGACACTGGCCACTTGATTGACACTTACTCGTTTCCTGCCATTTGCGATTTTGTACACCTCTGTTGCAGCCGCTGTCATAGCTCGTTACCATCTTGAGGAATTCTGCCTGCCTTAGTCCTTGTGTGAAGTCATTCCATCCTTGTTGCCTTTGTCTGGCCCTTTCCTTTATGAGATGGAAGGAATTGGGACTGCAGTTTTAAAGTCTGGGTGAACTGTAGGTTTATATAGTCAAATTTATATAATTTTATAATCAAGTATTCAGTAAATTTTGCTTTTTATTGCGCACTCCTTACAAAAGTTTGTGCACGTTGGATCTATGTAGCACAATGCTTGGAATGTAATATTTCTAATAGTGAGAAATTGTGGGACTCTGTGAAGTGTTACTGCAGCTTTCTTGCTGTGCCTTTTTTGAAAGGATCTGAGGTTCAGGAATTCAGCACCTCCGAGGCCAGGACTGGCCAGAGTAACGTGTGGCGGTTAAATCGCAGTCCTCGGTTGCACAGGTGAATTTACAGAAGAGTAATATATTCACTAACTGTGGATTCAAGCTAGATGTTCTTGAGATATGTGCCACTCACAAGATAAATAAGATAAATTTCCTGGCAAAGTGCCCTCTTAGTTTACCAGGAAACATTAGTTAAGGCATAATGACATCTAGGATAATAAACAAAACCAGATCTCAGAGTTATGCTGCACTAACCTAACTTACAGGAGACATAAATCTCATCTAGTGAAAATAATATCTTTACATGCATCAATAATTGTAGCAATGCCCAGAGAGACTGAATCAGAATTTCCCCTGCAGAATTATATATCTTGTCTATCCACCTTGTTTTTCAGATGCAACTCACTATGTTACATTTTCTAGACAAGGGAAAAATTTATTATTTATAAATGACTGGATGAGAACACCAAGGAGAACTATTCTTATGCCTTCAGGATTTGCTCTGTGTTGACCATTTGTGTCCTCTTGGTTGTACTCTAAGACACTTTATAATTAAAATACACTATGGAAAACTTGTTCTGAATCATGACCTGATCTGCCAAATAATTTTGTACTGCCAGAGATTTACCCCAATACCTTTTGCAGTGGTTTTACCGTTTAGTCCACTGTAAGGTGTTCTTTCATAAAACCTGAAGCAAACACAAAACAGAGTGAGAACTTACATTCTGTACATTGCACACTTCGGTATGATCCTCTTCTAAAATTGTCTGAGGATTTGAACTGGAGCCTGTGTGGCCTGACAGCAGCTGAAGGCTGTGTTGCACACTGATAGAAAGGGTGTCAGGTTTTACCACTGGTCCCCTCACTAGCGTCAACTGGAACAGATCTGTTCTTTGTAATCCTCTGCAGAGCACCGTGGAAATCAGTGGCACAATTTTGATGGCAAGGCAGTGGCTGACTACTTCCCAGCAGGCTAGTAAAGTTTGGCACTTTTCTGAAAAGGGGTATTATGTCCCTGCCTGCTGTATATTGTGGCCATGGACTCTTCATGTTTTGGTACTGATTCTTAACAAAAAAACCCAGCCCAAACAAATCCTTTTAAAGCAATTTCTGGAGGTTAAAAAAGGGGACTGAAATTATCTGAAAACATCAGAGGGAGGTATGTGAAGTTTCCATGGTGTATAATTCAGGATTTCACACAATATCTAAATAGGTTGGAGTCAGATGTTAGGGAAACCTGCAGCCTTTCTCATGATCTCCTTTCTGTGCTTGCCAGTTAACACTGTTCGTGATGACATTATTGATTTTAAGTGTTCTTGTGTCAAATAATGTATTTCCTAGTTAAATGGTGAAAGTTGCACCAGTGCTCGTACAACACTTTGCTAGTAAGTACTGCTAGATCAGTATATGGATTATTGCAGAATCACATCATCCCTACAGAGATTAATATTTTCAAAGCTTTAGAGTGGAAATCAGCATCTGCATCAGCAATATGTATATTTGTTGCTTATAGAGCATACTTATGAGAAAAGCAAGTAATATTATTTATGAAGCCAAGTTGATGAAAGTCCTTGAACACAGCTAGAAGTCATGATTGAACCACTGTATGCAAACACTGTTGTTCCCGGGGTGCATTTATGGAAACCAGCTGGCTCATCATCATAAAACAAATGAGCAATGCACAGAAAGGACCTGAAACCTCTTCCCAGCTAGATCTACCCTAGATGCAGTAGTGATTGCTTCCCAGCAAAAGCTTTTTTGGTGTTCAGTCACCCATACTAAACAGTCTCAAAACAAAGCAGGGAAGGAACTCACAAAGCAATCTGCTTGACTGTTCTTGACTCAGACCACCTATTGGAGTCCTAAAGGAGAATTTCCTAAAACATAGGATCTGAACCTGCTTAGCACTCTGCGATCGAAGGCTAGGCTGCCAGAATGTCATCTTTCACACCAGAAGCATGCCTGGCAGCGTGGCTGATGCAAGGTCACAATCCACATCTGCTAAACTTACTCTGGCACGTCCCGATTTTATCTGGCACATTCAAATACAGCCTGTTACTGCTCAGATCCTTCTCTCTGATCCACACGCTGTTTTGTGGACAGAGGCCAGTGTCCACTGAAGTGGTGGCAGATGGGATCAGCCTGTGTTGTGGCTATCGACCTGCCTTCTGCCTGCTTGTGCTATCCAACACTTAGGAGAGAGGCTTATCTCAGCAAGACTGCTCTTCTTGCAGCATGGCCTTTTGGCCCACTCAGAGGAAAAACATTCAGCCCTCTATGTGGAGGATTTAGAAGCAAAACTCGTAGGAATTTTCCTCTCTAAGCCCAAGGTTGACATTTCCTGGGCAGGGCGCAGTTTTCCAGCCTTTTGCACTTCTTAAGATTATACATGGGCACTGCGTCCTGGTCTACAGCTTCTTCCCAGGCAATTCCCTCTGTGGGAAAAAAAGACGAGCTAATGTAATAGTGAAAAAACAACCTTCAATTCTTGCTCTTGCCTACCCACAGATCCAAGGTAGTGGGTCTACTTGGCGAGGCTACAAGTCCAGAGGGTAGTGAGGCAGATCAAGACCTCGGTATAGGGAACTGAGATACCTAACCAGCTCCCAGCTGTTCTTATCCTAGCTCACAGCAGAAAATAAACCGATGCAGGGGAGAAATTCCTTTTGGCTGTAAAACGATGATTCGGTTAGTAAGTGTTGCGCCAGTCTCTGTTTCCTGCATACCTGGAGCTGTGGGATCCAGCTGCAGTGCTGCAGGTACTGCTGAATCACTGCAACTGCATTGCCGCTATTATTTGAATAATTAAACCATGCTCTGCTGAATCAAATGATGGTTAGAGAGAACTTGAAAACCCTATGCTATGGATCACTTCAGTACTTGGATTTATGGTTACAGACCGATGCAATAAAATCAAAAGGTTTACAGCCTGCTGAGAAAGAGACTGTAACCTGATTTACAGAATGATGAGCTTGTTAAAGGAGTGCTGCGTATTCTGATCACAGAATGATTTCCCACTCACTTTGCTTTATGGGAAAGAAGCCTGGACTTATAAAAACAATTACCACAACTAGTACATTTGAGGAAACTAAACTAATATTGGGATTATATTTATGTGGACATTAGAAAGAATGTAGAAGGAAATTATTATCTCTGTATCCAACACATAATTATCTCCTCTAGGGCAGAAGTGTAACTAAAATAAAATATTTCAATTAACTTTTAAGCTTGGGTCCTTATTCTGCAAACACTGAGAATCAGTCTGAAGAATTTGAGTTTGATTTAAACCAATTGGTGACCCCAGAGTGTTTGTGTTAAGAGAAAGATGTGGAAGTATTACCTTTTTCTAGTTTTTTCTATGAAGAAATTTAACGCACTCCATTTTGTAACTGTGAAGAACAATATAGTCAAAGTGACACGGTATTTATCTGGGACTCAGGGGGATGACCTTCAATTTCCAGTTTTGCTGCTGGTCAAATAATTTGCCCTGTTACACTTTCTTCTCTGCTTCTTTCCTCACTGCATTGTAAGTTCTTTGGAGCAGAAACTATTTGTTATTGTACCTGTGTAGCACAGGGCGTACAGTGGGGTCCCAAATATGGTTGAATCTGTTATAAGGGAAAATACTATTGCTAAGAGGAGGTGCTGACACTGTGGGGATAAACACAACATATGCAATTCATAGCCCTGATGCTGCACTGAAATTAGTATTTAGATTTGCTCAGAATTAAACTAGCAGATTGTGAATTTGACTGCAGCAGTAGACTGAAGAGTCCGCAAAGTTTTCCATCATGTTCGAAGAGCACTTTCTGAAACACATACAAATTTGGGTGGCTGTATATTTTTAATACTTGTTGTGTTATTCCTACAGCTTGGAGGATGCATTGATTTCAAATAGCATTTTCCAAAGATCGAGTGCCTCTCTCCGAGGAAATACCCATCTTCCCAGAGAAGGCATTTATTAAGTAATCATCTGTGCTGAGCCCCTTGAGATGAGTGAAGTAAGGAAAGTGAACAGGATTTTTTCCCATTGTAGGTATTACAAAAATGAAAGCAGCAAAAGGGAAAAGAAAGCCTGGTTCCCAGTGAGGAGCACATGTGCCGGCACATTGAATAGCAGTTGATTGACTGCCCGTTGCAGAGCAGCTAGAACAGCTGGGTGTCCCCCCAGGATAGCGTGCAAAGCCGGGAGACTTACTGCTGTTGGGATACAGCCAAAACTGGTTGAACATAAGGCAAACTAATAATGTCTAATTGTGCTTTCTGAACACTGGACCTTGTACTGGCAAAGCCAGCTTTTGGAACTATGCAGAATCCATTTACTCACTGAAGTGGAGTGCCCAGGCTTTCTAAAGAAAATTGTTTTCTGTGGCAGCGAGGGTAAGCTGAGACACAGATGTTCAGCAGCATCCTACCCCCACTGGTGCCCCTCTTTGGATATGTAGAGCAGGGCTTAAGTAACAGGAACTTCATCAATGTTGTACATATTAGATTTAATGCTGAAATATGTAA
The DNA here is from genome assembly GCA_008921705.1 of Burhinus oedicnemus. Lineage (NCBI taxonomy): Eukaryota > Metazoa > Chordata > Aves > Charadriiformes > Burhinidae > Burhinus > Burhinus oedicnemus. The sequence goes on from VFFE01007004.1 coordinate 1,911,451, forward strand.
TTCTGTTTGTGGATGCTTGGAAAACAATTACTTATCATGTGGAACTATGAAATCAGAGCTTTAACATAATGGTGAGATTTCAAGGTCAAAGCTTTTGATGTTACTGAACAGATATGCAAACCTCAAAAAAAGGCATATCCTGTAAAGCAATCATTTATACATAGATCAAAGTCCCAGGCTTGGATATTCTGATTGGTGTTGTTTCTGGCTTCTTACTTCTTTTATCTTTCTTCAATTGCTATTAATTTAACTAATTCAGTTCACAAAGCAAATAATTTAGCTGGATTCTACTGTGCCAAATACACTTAGTAGACTGGGAGTTTTTTGGTGCTTCAGTGAAGCACATTTTCCTACTTTCAAATGCTGTAATACTTTCATTGCTGATCAAAATGGTTAGAAGACAACAGAATTGTACTAGATGACTAGATAATTTAGGAGAGTGAGTGTCCGCAGTAAGTGTTCTGATAACCCAGAAAAATGTACTGAGCAGATGCAATAAAACCAAAGCACATCCAGCTTTATTTTGTTCCAAGTAATTTCAAGTCATATGTATATACCAATATATTTATAGATAGGCATGTACACATATGCCTTTATAGTCTTACACTTTTAAATGAGCATTACAAGTGTTTCTGAAAGTCAGGATTTCATTAATCTCTTTGCATTAGAGCAAGTCATTCTGGGCCATACTTTGTGTGATGTATGCGTGTGTTAGAACGTAAGTTTGAACACCAAGTTACTGTGAAATAACCCAGCTTTTAAGGTATATTCTGAATAGTGCTCCACTTCATTAGTAGTACTCTGAACTAGTCACTGAAAGATGTGTTTTTCAGCAGGAATCATTTTGCCCTGGTTAATCAGCTAGAAAATTCTTTTTTGATCAATATTTGGACCCCCTTATTTAAAAGCTAAAAAAATGGTAGCCCGCAGTATCTGTCAAAAGCCGGCTGTCATGTTCAGTTTACCAAAGGTGATTGAGTCTAACAGTTGGACAAATTACACTTTGATGAAGAGTCTTACCTTTGCAGACTACGTGAGCAGCAGAACTAGGTTTACGCTCCTCTCATTGACACTCTCCATATGGATTATTATCTCCTCCAGACACTACCAGGTTCTTTAGGTTTCCCTTTAACAACTGCACTAGAGATACTTAATGTTATCTGCAGGTTATGGGCAGGGTTGGAGCTTCATGTGTGAGTGTCTTTGTAATGGATTTAATAGCTTGAATACTGAGGATGTACCTCTTGCAAGCGTATCTTCATATACTGAACTGGCTAGATACAAGTCAATGTGAATTTTTATAATTGACACGCTTAGCTGTGGCAGCGGTAACCCTGATGAAACAAACAGCTTCTTTGATTTTCCTTCTCTGCACAGTAAGATCAAGAAATTGTTTTTTCCCCTATAAAGTAAAATTACTCCACTTTTAAAGAAAATGTGTTTCTTGGCAGTTTCCTCTAGTGTACAAGCCAAATAGGCTGGGTTTAGTATCATACAGACAACATCAGCAACATCAAATATTGAAAAACTTAAGCCAGGATCTCTAGAATAATGGTGTAGAATGAAAAAAATCATTTAAAAATGGTTCTATATATTAGGTACTGGGTTCTTTTCCTCTGATCATGTTTTCTGGATTCTCAGTGCAACCAGAGACTAAAAACTTACTCTTTTAAAAGGAATTAGATTTTCACATAATCAAAGCTCCCAGGAATGGGAGCTTTAAAAAAGTGAATATTCTACGTTTCAAGATAAAATCATTAGATCTGACAATACTGGTTGCAGCTGATGTTGGTTATGTTCCATTAGGTTCTATACAATACATATAGCAGTTACAAGCTTCTCAAGGTCAGTTAAGAGCAAATACAAAAATCAGTAGTAACAAAGTCTGAGCACTCACAGATCACTGGAGAGGACAGGGAGACCAGAGAAAGAGGGATTTCCTTCTCTCTTAAAACCACATTTACGTGTGGTTTGTTGGGAGCTGTCTACACTGGGACAAAAGGATTTGGTTGTTACCAGCGCTGAGGGACGGGGAATGGAAATGTCTGGGGTTTCTTTTTCTTCTTTCCTCCCCTCCAACCTTAATTTGCTTGCCTTCCTGAAGAAAAGACCTTGCTATATCCTTTCTGCTGAGTCATTTCTCTAGAGGACACCAATTTTAGGGACGCATTAAAAGAAATATCTCGTCCTAAAGAAAATCCCGAGAGTGCTTCAAAACATTCTCCCTGTCCAAGCTCTTCTGGGGTGGTTTTATTCCCTAGCTCTCTGGTGTAATGGTGTTTTTTCCTTTGGGTTAGATGTGCTGAGCAGTGACTATTTATGTGACATCTCTTGGATCCTGATTGTAACTCTTATGTGGGACTGGGACTTTTGGGGGACTTCGATGGGACTTTTGTCTTGTCTCTAGTGGGATAATCTTAATTCCTTCATTTGAGGGAAATACTGGTAGATTTTGTCACTTCAGCTTTCTTATCCCATATGCGTGCTCTCTGATTCAGATTTGTAGTTCTCTCAGGCTACCTGTGCAGATCAATAATAAACAGAGTTCCTCACCTCCAAATATGCCTTTTTTTCTGTCTCTACATACACACATGCCTTGATTACTACATTTTGGTGGTACTATATTTGCTTCTTTACTGAAGACAGGTTGGTCTCTGTAAAGAACAGATGCAAATATCCTAGATAAGGATGTATTGCCATTGGAGGATGTGACATTTCAGGTTTTTAACATAATTTGTTACTTATGAGTCCTCTTTCCTCAGCATCGTGTATGATAAATCCTTTTGTATATCCGTTTCGTGGTCAGACTTAAACTTGAGATCACTAGAGCTATACATTTACTGCTCTAGGGTTTTCCTGGACTTCTGGCTTTCTTCGCCTGGGGCTGTTCCCTCTGAGTTGAGATTCATGGCAGGTGCTTATGTGATATATCGTTACAGAGTTGTTTGCCCATCTATGTTTTTCTTTCATGTCTCTAATGAGGAGGTTCCTAAATGTCATTTGACATACTCTGGAGTGTGTGCACGGCATCAATTATAGTAACTCGTTCTTTATTTTACTTTTGTCTGTATTCCTATCTTTAAGCTAACCCTTCCCTCCCTTTTTTGCTGCCCACAGAGATGGCTCCTTCCCTCCCCTCTGGTTGCCAGGGTGACTGGGCTTCCCTGATGCGGATGCTCTTGCCTTGGCTCCTTGCCATCCCTCTCCCAGAGACTGGAGTTTTCACTTCCCCTCAGATGGTGAGGACTCCTGTTTGCTCTTCTGCCTGCCCAGGCGGCTGTTCTCCCTTCTAAGCAGACCTGGTTTAGCAACTGCTGAAAGGACAAGTGATTTCATGTGCCCGCAGAGTGGGATCAGCCGAGCCTCTGAGTGAAGTGGAAGTCACCTTGTATTATTTTTCCTTTTTCTTTTCTTTTTTCTTTTTTTTTTTTTTTTTTTGAGTCTGATTCTTCTCCTTGAGCTGGAGTTCAGCCAGTTCTCACTCTCTTAATGTGGCTGTGATAATGAGAAAAAGGACCCTAGAGTGGTACATATGCAGCAGAGGTAAAGCCTTTTTTATTTGTATTTCAGAATGGAAAAATTCAATTTCCAGTGTTAGTAACATTGGAAAATGGATACTTGCAGTAGTTGTAAGCACATTTACACATAGAGGTTTTGCCAGGCTTTAACTCAGAAATCAGTAAACCTCAGGACAGGGCATCTTTGAATTCAGGTGTGGAATTACAGGTTGTTCAGGAACTTTACTGAAGGAATTTGACTGTTTTTTGTCACTGAGCAAACAGATATCGTGTGATCTTTACGTTTAGCCCAAAGAGCCAATATTTCAGATTCTGCATGCCTGTCCCAGGTTGCTGGTAAATGAGGCCCCATCTTGGAATCACTTTCAGAGGTCAGCCAGAGAACAATTTTGAGTTACAAATCAACATAGAGTTGCAGTTTGCCTGGGTATGACTCAGCCGCACGCAAGAAGTCGTATTTTTAGTCAATTAAGTTCTCTGAGTTATTTGTCCAGTTCTAGCTAAAATGCTCTTTTGAGATCCCAGTAAGGAAATCTTAGGTGTTGCAGGCTAAGAAATTAGGGATGGAAATTGAGGGAATTTTCCATCCCTAGGGATGGAAAAACTACTATTTAGTAGTTCATATTCTCTGTTTTTCCACAAGGCATGAATATTTTGTCTCATCTATTTTATGTTTTCTCTGGCATAATTTTAAATGATTCAAATAATAGGTCTTTTAATACTCTGTTCTGTGCTTCTGGGACACAATGACAAAGTGCATTAAACTGGTGCTGTAAGTGTAAATTTTGTAATGTTTCCAAATACTTGGACAAATATGGTCCTTTGCTCAAGTTCATTCTTCATCCTCTCCTCTGCACTTTAAACGTTCCATCTTTTGAGCTTGTTTCAATCCAGTTTGCTTGTTTTTAAAGTAGTGATATATATGCAAATGTCTAAGTAGTAATGTCATCTGTGTTTTATAGGAAATCCAGGAACAGCAACTACACTGCAGCTACCAGATAGCCTCATAACCCTTAACATGCTTTCCTTTTAAAAATAATTAACTGCATGTTAAAAACACATAACATATTACATCTAGCTGAGCTCTGAAATATTATGTGCTTGTTCTTTTGCATGAAAAGTATTTATAGAAGCTTTTTCTGCAGTGGTTGGGAAATTAAGATAAAATGCATTGGACTACTTCCATTAACAAAGTTAGTAGGAAGCACTTGCCTAGAGCAGAGTTTGTAATGTTTTTACATCTAGCTATAAGAAGGATGTTCTATATTTAAAGCACTTCCTTGGAAGAAGCATTGGAACAGTGGTATGGTTTTTCCTGCCAAAAGTAATAGCTGTGGAAGGCTGCAAGAGCACCAGGGTTATTACTGAAAGATAATGGTCTTCCTATGCAAATGCAAGTTAATATTCAAGGGGTTAAATGGAACAGGGAATGGTCTTAAATTTCAGCCTTCTGTGCAGTCCTTAGTTTTATTCAGACATCAAATATCATGACATATCTTCATCATGACCGTGCTGCTTTGACTTACTGCTTGAGCAATAAAATATATAGAGATTTTTGTATTGTGCACGCCATGCTGTGCTATAAATGTAAATATGACTTTATTCATCAATATACAATACTCCGAGGAGTGTCTTATCTTATAGCAGTGGTTGGGGCAGGGAGTTTATTTGACCTGGATTTCCTCAACACTTTTGGAAGGGCAGTTTGCAAATAAAGTGCAGGATTCATTAAAGAGATTAGTCAAGGTTATTTGATGAATGTGAACATTACTACATCTGAAATAACTTTGGATTGTTACTTTCTTCTGTTTTATTATTAGAATAATAAATCTTTAATTTGCTGAAATATTCACAACAATGTTATAGAGAAGATCCTTCATGTATGTTACAGGCTTGATTTATTTGCCCTGAATTAATGTGAATGACTTACTTGAAAAGGGTTGAAATGCAGTTAACAGTTCAGCTAGTATTTGGCATTACTGCTACAATATGTACATATATATATGGGCAAATACAGAATTCTATTAGCATGGAATTACGATTTTTGGAGGTGCAGCTTTTAAGTATCAGTATCTGCGAAAATAATTCCTCTGTCTCTCATCCTTTAATCTTTATGAAACTATTGAAATGCAACACTATAACATTATAAAAATTAATGAATATTTCTTCCTCATTAAAGATTTGACTGTATTATCAGAAGGGAAGATACCTGGCTATTTTAAAAGTAAAGATGTCAGAGGAAAATATTTCTTTAGCTGATGTGTCCAAACAAGAGATTGCTTGTAACTAGAGAGTAAAGCACGTTGAAGAGGAAACTTCACAATGTCAGTTTGAGAGTCTCGGTGCTAACAAGTTAATAGAACTTACACTAGGCAGCTGCTTCTTAAGAGGGAAAAACAATGCTGTATTAGAAAGCTGCAGTATCTATTCTGTGCAGAAGCTCTTTCCTGTATTTTAGCTAACTATTAGTAAAATACTTTGTTCACATTACTCTTAATTGAGTATCACTTTGAAAATGATAGAACTAATTTAAGCCATTGTTGCATTTCCTGTTATAGACCGTTTCATTACCAGCAGCAGTTTTGAACCTCATCACTATGGATTTTCCGTATTTTTTTAATGATGTATGCCTAGCAAGACAGACACATTTCTTTTAATTCTGTAGTTAGACCAGTTAAAAAGGACTGACTTACCCTGTCTTCTTCAGCTCTTAAGTCTGGCATTGTGCTAACACAAAGGCTTATAGCTGTGGTGGCCACAAAGAGAATGGAGAGACAAGCAAAGACTTTGCCTGGGAGTCCTGACTGGGGATTTTCTACCATATCTCTGAGTCTGTTCATAAACTGTCCAAATTTGGTTTTCTCATCCAGGACACATGTAGCTTCTTTGCTCCTCCGAAGTTCCTCTTCTTTGCGTACCTCAGCCAACTCCTGCAGTTTTTGAAATAGTTTTCGAAAGCAGCAGTTCTCCAGGTTGGATTCCTCAATCCCCCAGTATCTCAGCTCCTCCTGAAAAGACAAGGCACACATGTCTCTTAAGAGCATCAGCTTCCCTGCTGCTAGAAAGCTGACAATCATCCCAAAAGCATTGGGGTTCCTGTCAAAGAAGAACTCATGGGTGTCTTCATCATAATCATCACACAGCTGAATTATTTCTTCGTAGCTGCTGCAACACTTCAGTTTGCTCAGTCTGGTCAGGGGAAATTCATCTAAAGTACTCCAAGGTAGCAGGTATTTGATGCCGCCAACATTTATCATGATCTCTCTCTTTAGATCGACTGCAGAGACTTGATCAGGATGGTAAATCCTCCTGGCTCTTTGGTAGTGGACCCCTTTGACAGAAGGGGTTTCAACAGAGACGGGAAAGAAGTGGCTCAAGGAATTACAAGAAGTGTAGCTTATGTTACTATAGTCTTGGTCACTGCCTCCGGAGAGAATAGGCATCTCTAAGAGTTCTCACTGGGACATCCGAAATGGCATCAGAGCAGGGTTGTCTGTCAGCCAAGACAGGGAAAGAAGGAGAAAACATAGCAGAGGTTATTGCAAGACAAAAGGTGTTTCAGGCTACTTTCCTAAATCACAAAATTAATGAGTGCTTGTTTTGTAAGTACAAGTCACCTCTGTGCTTCTTCCTGAAATCTGCAGCCCGTGAATGTGCTTTGCTTTGCAGCCTCATTGGTTGTCTGGCAACACACAGACACAGAGGAGAGCTAAAGCCTCATTCATAATTATTGCGAAGGGTCGGATGCCTGTAAATCCAAATGTGAACAGATCGGTCTCTTCTCCAAACATATCTTGGTCATCGTTAGATCGTTGTATTTTCCAGTGGTTGTCGCGTTGCTTTCTTATTTCTATAAAACCTTAAATACATGCTAACTCAACTAAGCTGCTTAATAGTTATTAGAGTAGTCAATTACCTGCTGTCAGCTGGATGCAAAGTTCTTAATTGCTTTAAGTTGAAGGCTCAGATTGCAATTCCTCCTCCTTTCACTGCGTGCCTGTTTTGCCTGCCTCTCAGGGGTATTGCAAGGATTAGCTAGTAGATGTTTGGAAAATGCCTTAAGAGGTAAAATGCTGTATAAATGGTGACTATTCTTATCAACCTGGTCTCATGTCACTGCAAATTACTGAAAATATGTAGAAAACATTTGCCCACCCTGGAGAAAACTTTATTACACGGATGGAAAGCAAAGTATTTTATCAGCTCGGGGGGGGGAGGGGGGAAGCAATTGAAAGGTGCCCCCCCCCTCCCCCACGTCCCCCTTTCAGGATCAAACCCCTGTTTTTGTTCATAATCTCTAAAGACTCAAAGGCATTTATTACCCCAAGTCAGTGAGCTGCAAAAATTGCAAGGAAACTTCACCGAAGTTACTTACCACCGTGCCATGGGCTGCTGCCCGGTGCCTGGCTTCCCCGCAGGTGAAGTACACATGCCGCAAACTGATCAGCTGTCCTCCGAGTTACCATCCAGCAGAAAGACCTGGGGATATTTTACAGTATTGATTACATGAAAAATCACTATAGCACTCTGGAGAGCTCAGTCTCTTTCCTCTTTCTCTCCTTCTTTCCAGGAAAGGGAAAATATTCGTATGTGTTCATGTAATATATGTTGTACTAATAGATCCTTTGCAAAGGAGACAGTGTCCTAAGTGGCAGCTCCTCTTCTGGACTCCTGGGGCTTCCTGGTGAAATCTGCTGAGTGAGAGCTGGTGGATCCTGCCCTCTCCCTGTCTCTCCTCTGTTTCCCTTGGGACTGTCAGTGTGGTCCTGGAAGAGGAGGGGAGAGGGAAGGGGGAAGGGCTTAGAAATAATCTTTCCAGCATCCCTCCGTCTATTCAGCAGGCAGCAGGCAGCAACTGGGTAAGAACATGGAGTACGACGACAGTCTCCGACTAATGAGGTTTAATAAGAAGTAAATTCTGGCAAACCTACTTAATAAAACAATTTCAATGTCTATTAACTCCTTCTATTGTAGTCATACCACACTTGCTTGCTCTGGAGACACCAGTCAAATTCCTCAGGAGCAGTTTCCGTGTCCTGCATCCCTCTTGAAAGTTGGTTTTGCTCTTAAATATCCCTAGATGGGGAGGGAAGTTTGTTGGGTCCATGGATGCTGGGCCTCAGCATTCGTTTGGCTGTTAGGGAAGTGCTTTCCTCCTGTAAAAGAAAGGGTCTCTGGCTTGCAAAGAATAGGTGCTGAGCACTCTTCCACATCTGCAGTACTTTTCCAACAGCCAAGAACTTTTTCCTCTCTTCTTTAGGGATGGTGGGAAATCAATCATAATCCTTTTCTCACTTTTCTCATACGTGGCTGTAGCGGGGGGTGAGCTTGCTGTAATGCTTTTGGGTTCTGTACTGCCAGTAGGTCTTGGGCTGCCTCAGTCTAAAATTGGGATGACATGAATTTGACCCCTATTCTGCTTGCTTGGCCTCAGTTAGAGGGTTCAAGAGACCTAGGATCAGATCCTATTGACAAGTACCCTCTGTGGTGGTCCCAAATGCAGTAAGAAATGCCTTAGCTTATGGCTGAAAGCACTGAAACTGAATCCTTTTACTTGAGAGGGGGGTGGATCTGTAGGATTTATATGTCCCACTGTGAGTATGAAGGTCACATGGAGAAGTGGTACGAGCTTTTACGTGGCAGAGCTGCTTTTCTGCCATTTTGCACAGTGACTACAAGGTGCAGGTGGTGCCCTTCGCTTGCTCTGTGCTACTTACCCTTGTAACCTATGTGGGACTTGGGTCCTGCTGAACTGATGCACCTCGGAAGCGGATGCTGCAGCTGTTTATCAGCGCTGAGCAATGCTATGGCACAACCTAGGATGGGAAGCGTTTGCTAATTGGACTTTCTGGCACATCTCTCTTGGCCCACGTGGTGCCCAGAAGATTAACTTCTTATCAGGCTTCACCACTGGGGTTTTCACTCAAGTCATAATTATGCCATCCACAGAGAAAGACCAGATAGATGCCTGAAGGCAGCTGAGTTCTGGGAGCATAGCTTAAAATCACTTAAATCCTACCACCTTTGTGCAAGATGCAGTTTGCTCTGCCTATCAGTCTTTCTCATGGATTATTTTTGCAAAGAAAAAGCAAACCTATTCTAATTAACTTTGGGTGGATTGTTTCACAAAAGGATAGCATCAATCAGCATTTCCTGCTTACCTTGCGATGCCCTTGTGTGATGTTGTTAAAGGTTATATGTCTGAAACCAGCTGACAAGAAGGTGAACAAATCCAAAACAATGAGTAAATATTGTACATAATTGAGTAATTTGAGTGTTATACTTATTTGTCAAGAAATATATCTATTCTAGTGTTTAGGACTTCGATTCCAATACTAGGCACCCTAATATTTGCTTCATTGGGATCTGCAGCTGTGTCCGTAGCTAGATCAGGACCTCATTGCTAGCTAGAACCATACAAGTATCTGTCAGTCAGTCCTTAAGAGTCATCTGGCTTCATAAATGGGACAGAGAAAGGATAGAAATATTTTTATCTTCATTTTATTAACAGGAATTGAAGGCACAGAAGAGAGAAATACTTTATTTTGTATCTGAGGAAGCCAGGCCCTGAACCCAGCTCTGAAGGTCTTAAACATGTAACTTAGCCCCAGAGCTGTCTTCCCACTCCGGCCAGTCTCTGCCTTCTGCTCTCCCGGAACCTACTACCATGTCTGTATGAGATCCTCCTTAATAGTGCAGTATCTAAAACTATTAATGCTGACACCACAAAATTGAAATCTCTCCCTAGGTGGGAAAGGCATATTCCTGGCTAAATTCTAACCTCTACTGACTTGATCTTTCACTTTTTTTTGGTTGTTGTTGTTGTTCTTCATAACTGGTGCTGTAGTCTTCCTGTTACATTCCCTTTGGATTTGCCCTATTCAGTATGAAGTTCCTAATCTTTGTTCTCTTCTTCTGTTCTCTATTTCCCTTACAGTTTCTGGAATTGCTTTCTCCTTGCTCCTTAGCCATCTGGTCATATCAACTTCTTTTACATGCCCTTTATGCCTTAAATGCAGTTTCCATATGCTTCATTTATTTGTTGACATGAATGACATTCCTGTCACCTCCCTGTTGTTTTCCTCCCTTTTGTTGTTTTGCCATTCTACTGTAATTTGTTTTAGACCTGCCTTTCACACCCCCTTTGTACAACAAGGGCAACATGCTATTGCTGAGAAGGCAGCTGAGCAGAAGAGGTAGTTCTGACCCAGATGGCTCTAGGGACAAAGCAACTGCACACTGTTGTACAGCTCTCTCAGCTGGACTAAGCCTAGCCATATGTAAACCAAAGTTAAAGCTTAAATCTAGGCTGTATGGTATTTGATGGGGAAACTCTTACTGAAGTAAAATTCAAACACACACACACTGCAGAGATCTACTAGGCTGGCTCGAAACCTTGTGGGTATGACGGTGCAGTTACCATCATGTCCATGTGACATGCAGAGGAAAATCTGGTAAGAGACATCCATTATGGTGTACAGATTCTTCTTAGATAGTTCAATAATGAAATAATTTGCAGGGCTAGTATTTACATATTGATAATAGTTAAATGCTGTAGAAAATGGGAAACCCAGTGAATGTGGCTGGCTTTAATAGCTTGCTTACCTGTGATTTCATCTCCTGTATTTTGTTCTCTGCAATTATGCCAGAATCCTGTATCAAGCAGCAGATATATACAGAATATAGATATATAGAAGCAGGCACTTTTCTCACAAAGCACATAATAAAACTGCAGAATTTATTGGCACATGATGTTGTGGTGGCCAAAACTGTAAAGTATTCAGAAAAGGACTGAGCAAATTTATACAAGGAAGGTCCACCAGGGAGATCCAGCGTCTGGCACAGGATGTCAGAAAGCCACATATTGCTGGGCAGCAGGGAGATATCTTACCACAATGTATATGCTTGCCTTGTTCTGTTTTTTTCCTAGATTTTTGATAGCTGATGTACATGGGGGCTGCACAGACCCTGGTGTAACCCTGTGGAGATGTTTTTGTGCTGAGAAACCTGAGGAGGGTGGCCTAGGCTCTACTAGTTTGGTCATGCATTTCTGGGTTGATCATTTACTGCTTACCTGACAGTATTTGTCAGAAAAGCAAAAATGATCTGAAGAAAAAACTCTGAATATATGTATGTGCATGTATATATATTCAAGACTAATGATTTCTATGTGTAATGGGCAATCTCACAAAGGAGTAGACAGTTCACTCTGAAATTGTTTGGGCTTGCAGGTCTTCCAGTCATTCTGCAGGGAGCAGGCATGTAATTTAATAAAGGCACCGTTGTCAATCTTCCTTCCTTCCCAACTGGGCTTTTTGCAATGCTTAAATATAATACAAAGATAATTACTTTGCCTGGTATCTGTAACAGAAGACGCATTTCAGGCTTTTAAAGTCAGAGAGAAAACAAAAATGTAAATCAAAATAATTCTTTAAGGAAATCTGAATGCACTGAAAAAGAGAAGAAAAAATAAGAATGAAAGTAAGTCAGATTGAAAACCTATCCTGTCTTCATTCACTGGCTTAGAAATTAGCCCAGTGCTGAATTGGTGCAATTTCATCACAAAATTATCGGATGTTATTTCTTTTATCAACTGAGTATACAGCCTTTTGTCTGGGGGGGAGAATTCTTCTCTAAGCCTCAGGCAATATATGGACCTGGCCTTTCCCAGGTTCCTTATGTTTGCGCCTTGTGAACCTTAATGATAAATAAAATATTTTTTCATTTGTTTGCAAAATAATTGACATGAGATTGAAAAGAGCATTTTAACACCCAAAAATTAGTTAAAATGCCTCCATTGTGTTCACAGGTGGTTAACACTTCTGGAAGTAATTGGATTTAGATAGCCTTGTTACATGGAAGTTGAGCATCTTTTCAGATCCTTATATTACTCATTGGGCATAAAGAATAGCTTAGCCTTCTTTTCTGAGTTTAATTATGACATTACACATTGCAAGGTAAACTTTCAGGATTTATGCCAACATTTTATTCAGTCCAGCAATGTTAGCTGCATGTTCCTGTTTATTTCCCCATAATTTGTCTTTATGGAGCAATAGAAATACCCTTTCTTGCCAAATGCCTAGTTTGTATGGATAATTAAATTGACACAAAGGGCTAGATTCACCTCTTCATTATTCAAGTCTTACCGAGTTGCAGCATTATTGATTCCAGTAAAATAATGCTGCAATCACACAGGAATATGTGGTAAATCAGGCAATGGGTACCCTTGATTTGTTAAGCACTTTTATAATATATTGCTAGTCCACCCCAGCCCTTAGAAACCCCAGTCGTGATCCATGCTCCTGTTGTACCACAAATTGTCATGGAAGACTGAGTCACATATTGTTGGCAGTGTTTTATTCCTTATTTCCATCCTTGTCTTTGTAAAAGTGGTTTCTTTTTTCTCTGTAGAGTTTGATGAAAGCCAAAAGGGGCCACTTCTCATTAGGAGAAATACTACCAAAGCAAATGAACTATTCGGAGCATTTCTTTGCTATGTAAATGTAAATAAGGTTCATGATATGTAACACACAAATTTCTGTGTCCTTTCACTCTTCTCCATGCATGAAGACTGAACCTAGGAATTAACTTCAGGTAAGTTTCCAAAGTTTCCTGTGCTCATTTCCTCTGCACTGTCTAGGAAATTATACCTGTTAATGGGCAGTACCCAAGGAAACTAATTTCAAATGGATAATCGTTCTTATGTTGATCCAAATGAATTTTGCATAGGGGCTGAATCACTTAGGTTTAAAAGGTTTTAGGGGATTAAAATGTTGTGTGGCACGGGCAGAGGAAACAGAGAGCTGAATGCCGTGGCTTAGAGCTGAGTGCTATTATCTCTCCACATAGCAAGAGATTGATTAAGTGAGATATGCCCAGATAATGTGAGAGTCATGCTTTAGAGGAGTCAATCCCAAGTCTTTCATAACCTTATCTGGAGAATAATTCCCTCCTGATTGCAGTTCTGGTGATCAGTCTCTCCCTGAGCACCACACACAAGTTGAGCATTTGAGGAGGAAGTTTTTCTGCCGTCTCTGAGCACTGGTCCATTCGGAAGTGCCAAAACTCTCTATGGGAAACGCAGGCAACCTTTCCTCCCTTGAATCCAAACCAAAGGGCACATCTGTCTAACTGCATGCACATCAGGAAAAAAATGGGGTTGGCATTTTTGACCTCACTGAGAGCCTAGCAACTGAGGGAATTAAAACAGTCCCTGGCGCTAATCAGCATGAGGCTGTTGCTGATAAATGGAAGTTTTCTTCAAGAGTACAAACTTCCATTTTCTCTCTTACTCTGCAGGCAGATTTAGACTGTGTATTTTGATGTTTCTATCAAAGTTGAAAACATCTTGACAATGTAAAGCCTTTGGTGAGATAAAAATTGGAAATGATATAAATATATTTCTTACCAAGTGCTTTTTGTTTCAAAATTCCAAAGCATTTATGAATAGCACCATTTTCATGACTGGTATTAAAAGAGTGATCCACCTCAGGATCATTGAAATACCACAAATACCCAATATATAGTATTGAGTACAGCTGTACAGATATAACTTCTACTATTTCTGAAAACCCTCTAAAACCTGATACTCGACTGCCATTCGAGTGCTGAGGTTGGTGGGTTTTTTACCATTTTCGTGCCTTCCACAGTCAGTAACAAGATTAAGAAAGAGAAAGCTTTGCTTCCAAGAGAAGCTATCTATCTGAAGGGTATCTGCACAGGGATAGGTAACAGGGAAATTGTATCTGTGCCACCATCCATTAGGGAAAAATAACACCCATTTCAGAAACTGAAGAGCGAAATGGGCAGAAGAAGGTGTTGCAAATTTGCTGGGAAGAAAAACTGAAGAAACGCTTAACCAGATGTTTCAAGTAGCATGAACACTGTTACATGCTGAGGAGAACGCTCACTTGGGGAATACGTATGTCTATAAGTACCATTGATTTTGGAGATCACAGAGTAGTGGGTATCTATCTCTCTGCATAGACGCACACTTGACATACTGCGCACGCTGAGATGGCTGCCATCAGGTGATGCAGTGTTGAAAGAGCGAAGGTAATACTGTGGTTACAATCCTGAAGTTCTTTCTCTCTCACCATTGTAAAAATCTTTCTTTGTCATCCCAGGCATATCACTTAATATCTCTGTGCCTTGGTTTCCTAGTCATAAATCAAATAAATATCACTACTGTGGTCTTGTAAGGAGAACCCTGTTTATGATAGTAAGATATGGCAGCAAGCTCCCATTCGGGGAGAAGGACAGGGGGAATTAAAAAGTTGATCTTCAACTAACTATGTTGGAGAAGACTGTTTTTAATAGGGGGATAAGTTGCTAGTAAGACTGATTATCTGAGGTTATATAGCTCAAGAATAAAATACAGCAATGCTTTCAGTTTTCAAATAGAAAGCAGAAACAGTGTTAAAATTACATTAGCTACTGTGACAAACTGCCAGATTAAAATGTGAATTGCTAAGCAGGTGAGGTGGGTTTGAATACTGGATGTTGTTGATTTTTTTTACCCTCTCCTGTTAGGATTTATTTCTTGAATCATTTAAAAGTAGTGAAGGAAGGTCTGAGAATTTTTTTATAGTTGTTACTGGTGAGATTGATTACTTCATCTTGTTTTTTCTAATACCATACTGTTCAAACGAATTACCATACAAATCCAGTTCTCCATTTATGATGCATTAAATGTCAAAGTAAAAGAATCATTACAATTATATTTCTTCCCAGGTCTTGAGACCTTGTGTTAAAAAGCAATATACATAAAAGACATTGCTGTGCATATAGTACCACCCAGTTGTTAAAAAGCACCCTTAAGCTCTTATTAATAACTTAGCTAGTTCCTCATCGAGATCTGTATCTGTTTTAATCAATGAAATGTTAGCCTCATTCAGGCTAAAATACAAAGATATTATGATTTGATCATACTACTATGAAACTAGTAGAAAGAGACAATGTGCTTGCATTGCCGTCTCTGCAAACCCGTGGGAAGATCCCCGTCCACTGGGTTCTGGATGGCTGTTTCACTTTTCCCTTTGAGAGGAAAGAAGAGAATTTTTCCTCCTTGTGCTGGTTCTGGGAGTTCCACTATCTGCTTTGGGGACAACTTTATTAGGCCAACACTGAATATTTTTTAAAAGCCCACCATCAGGTGAGAAACGAAGCTCTTCCCTCAAACCGCCTCGTCAGATCCGTCTTTCAATCCATCTGACAACACCTACTCTTTGCAGGTTTGTTTTTCAAAAGTGAGTTAAGAGCTGCAGAACCATTTTCAAAAGTAAGCCCTTGGTTTCCACTTTCCTCCCTACAAACCCTTTCCCTGTTTGTTTGGAAATTCGTATTAGCAACCCAGGGACCGACCCCTCTCAGCATACAGGGCTGCAAGGCTTCAGCAGTGAAAAGCTTCAGGACTGCAAAAGCTAAAGGATCACTTAATTTCCTCTCCTGCTGTCAATAGGTAAGTATTTTCCACGTCTCTCTGATCTCTGACTGCTTCATCAGCCCTTTGTGTAGAGGAACTTCTGGATTGCTTTAAGGTACACTAGAGAGCTGGCTTGGCATGCAAAGGCACTGGGATTAGGAAGGTACATGTGCCCCTTGTGAGCGTCCCCGCCCAAAGCTGACATTCTGGGGCATTACCTTTTGCAAACTGATCACTCTCTTCTCTATCTGTATTCCCTGCCTCCTCCTAGCCTACAGAGTCAGGAGGACTTACCCACTGTGAGAGCTGAAATACTGGAGGGGAAAAATAATCAGAAAGTGTTTCATTCGCTGTAATCTTAAAGATATCAGCATACTGATTCGGAAGAGGTGTGACTCTGGCTGGGCAGCGAATGGATATGTGATTCACATTTATAACCCAGCTTTTGTTGTAAATGCTACAAAGATGCATTAATTAATGATAAAATCAAGGGAAATGTCTGGCAGGATAGATAGAGAGACAGAGATGGAGCTAGAGAGATTAGAGAAAATGGTAGGCATTAATAAAATTAGGCTGAACCTTTGGAAAAACAGACTAATATGTCCACTATGGGGGACTAATCTAAAGGAAAACAGCCATAAAGTAGGAAGAGAGATGAATGCAATGAAAAGCAAGTGTCTGGAAAGCAGAAATGCTGTTTGGTTTTATAATATGACAGGGTAGCATAAAGCAAAACATAAAATTACTCCATTCAAGTAGTCCATTCACCAAACTAATCAAAAAATGCCTGTAGAGATATTTAAAAAGATGATGCTATGGATCATGGATTAAATGGAAGTAGTGTTAAGTTTTCGGTTCCTATAGCTCTGGATTTCATTGTTTGAAAATGATTTGCAGAATTTGAAAGGAGAGGGGTTGGCAAAGTCATTTAAACACAAGAAAGTTTTGTCTCATGAAGAAAAGGAAAAAAAAAAAAAAGAATTAAAAAGATTTTCAGTGACATTAGAACCATCCACAGTTGTTGAATGGGGATTAATATGAAGCAAAAGGAAATATTGCTTTGAATGATTCAGGTAAAGACACAAAATTTCAGTCTGAATGCTTGGGCTAGATGATAGAAAATGTCTTAAATAAAAAGGTCACTTAGGCTCTTGAAGGAAGGGGAGCTTTTCCAGTGAAGCTGCTCTTCTATCCAGAGGTTTTGTCCTGCCAGGAGGTATTAGCAGCCAGCAGCTGGTCTGGATGAGCACAAGCCCTTGGTGCAAGCAGGAGGGAATGTTGTTTGAGAGAACGATTTTTACCCTTGGGTCAAGTAAGGGCAAGATGCACTGCTGTAAACTGTAAAAGTAATGGTCCTGAAAGGGCTGGTCAGAGAGAGAGAGGAGGTGTTGGAAAATGCCAGTACCCCCAGTCCTTCACTGAGGAGCCTCCTGAAGCTGTGACAACAGGAGGTAGCCAGGTAGAAGCTGGCTGCACATGTTGGGTACTGTTGGGCATTCCCCCAGTATTGGACCTGCCCATACTGCAGAGAGGTAAGTTGTGTGGGAACTCAAACACCCCCTACTCTCTATTAAGCAGTACAAACACTAGTCAGAGCGTTTTCACATTCACTGCTCTCATTTGTGCTTTAAAACCTCTTCCGTGGAGCTTAAATGACAGATACTCCTGTTTCTGCAGCGCTTTCTTCCTGGTCCCTTTCAATAATTCATATTCACCTACACCTCATTCCCGTGCTCCTTTTCATTGCTCCTTTGATTATTAAACAACAGGACATGAAAGGTATGTGAGATGCTGAGATATTACCGAGGCTTAAAATACACCTGACGTTTGAGTGAGGTAACTTAATTACCACTTGGTCTCTTATTGCTTGCTTGGGAAATAACCGGGCAATTGTGTTACATATAAATGTGTGGCAGCAAGCAAGAGAGAAAAGAGAATTTGAAGGCCCGTTGTGGATGTAATATTTCTTCATGTATTGAAGTCAGAATTCCTGTAGTTCATTTTAACCATTTCACACGGAAAACACAATAAACATGTCTCCATGCACCCCTTTTCTTGAGGTAAAGCAGAAATTATCGTCATATTCAGTTGGAGTTTTTACCCTCAGTAAAAATTCCTTGGTTTAGACATGGGCTGCAGAAACTTTAAGTCCCTGGTCATTTTACATTAGTGCATACATTTTGTTCAGAGACTGTGCCCAGGACGAATCCTGTCTCCAAGATGTTGCTGTTTAGAACTTCCCTTTTTAACAGTGTTGTAGAAGGACTTAAGTAAATGGCAGCACTTAGCTAGATCTATCTCACTTAACAAAGGAGACTAATTTGAAATGTATTCATTCCAAAGTATTTATTTGGGTATCAGAAAACAAGAAACTACTTAGAAGGTGATAGAGATCTCAGGAAGGCTGACCCTCTCCTGTTGCTTGTCCTTCTCTACTGGGTATATAGCTGCCCAAAAGGGATTGTCTCTCAACCTTAACGACCTCAATTAGATAACGAAATTCAGTGGATGAGTCCAGGCTTTGTGCGTGGGTGTCGATTTTCCTTCTAGCAATATTTAATCTGCTGAAGGCATTAGAAATATGAAAAGATTTTGATTAGAATGAAATAACCAAAATTGTCATAAGCTCGTAAAATAATACAGGCAGCAGAAGTATCCGTAAGCTTTCTCTAGTATTACTGTTGATGGGCTCCTTCAACTCCCTGGTTCCTAATCACGCACCTAACGAGTTTTCATAACCCTCCACACTCTGATTGCTGCTGTGGTTTGTTGGTGCTGCCATTTTGTACTACTACTGCAGTAATTGCCCTTTTCAGGGGTCATCTTGGTGCATCAGTCCATGTTGATGGAACCAGGGAATACAGTGCATCTTTTTATTCATTAGGTGACAGTAGAGTGTATTATTGCTCGTATTCTCCTCTGAGCCCCACTGATCATATGCTACTGCAAAAGCTTGTAAAATCAATGCAGATACTTACTCCTTTCATCTGTAAATGCATCTGCAGATAAAACCAGGGAGACTGCTTGAGGTGACGTGATCTAAACACAAGATTAGTGGAGGGCATCAGTTGAAAGCACAGTCTACTCTAAACAGTGACTAAGGAAAACACTGTACTGCTTTACTCAGCACCTCCGATTCCCAGCTTGAACTCGGAGGCAGAACTGCTGCTGGTACTGACAGTGCTGCTCCCCTCCAGCTTTGGGGAAGCAATCCTGCTAGCAGAAAAGCAGCTAAATCATCTTCCTTTTTGTGCATTATCAACAGAATTGATCACTAAGTTCAGACAGAGTTCTGTGATGAATGAGAGCTAAAAGGGACCCAAGGGCACAGAGAGCATAGCTTGGACTACAAGTTCTTCATTACCAATGATATGAGAAGGAAAGAACTAAAGCTGATGGGAAAAAGTGAAAGTGGTACCATGTCTTCCTAGATTTAGGATGAGATCTTAATTTTAAGAAACAGCTTTGTGAAGCTTCACATTCCAACATATTTTGGCTGGCTGCAGGGCTTTGGAAGGACTAGTAGATTCCAGATTCACATGCTGGTAGGGATGATAATTATTTTACTGTTACAGAAGTGTTATTATTTTCATTAAACTGATATTATCTCATAATTTATATTCCAACTCAAAGCAAGAAGTGTTTCAGGGTATTGGAATACAACCACCCCTGCAGCGTGTCCACCTTGCCATGTAGTTTCTGGGATGTTTTTGCTATATGATGGCTCTGATTTCCAGCAAATCCCAATGTTTTATTACATGAATATTGTCTAGGAATCAATGCTGTCTCTCTGGTATCCAAGACAAGATTGTTTTTGCTATTACTTGGTCATTAGTGGTGTTGCAGCAGAGCTTAAGGATCCAAGAAAAAGACTTTAACACCCTCTTGTTTGGTAAAACACAGGACAAACAGATGGTTGTTGTCTCAGAAAGCTCACCCTTGAAATAGATGCAACAGACTAAGCCAGGCACTGTGGGTTTGTTTGGACTTCAGTATTGTACGAAAACATTTGCCATTTTCAAGGCAAAATTAGGTCTCTGGTTTCACTGACTCTTGAGCAAATTCCCATAATTGTCATTAACTGGCCAATTGCCTGATACATATTACTTAAGGGCCAAATCCTGTTTGCCTCTGTCCCAGGATTGTTCTGTTCATTTCAGTCATGCTGGATGCTGGCCTGTTAATTGTGAGTAGAAAATGTTCATAGGCATGACAAGCAAAATCTGTCAGCACTTGTTCGAGAAAAAGAAGGACCATATGTTTTCAGGCCAAGGCCAAAGCTGAATATTTTAGACTCCAGTGAAGTAATACTGAGCTGTAGATCATACACAGAGAAGTCTGTAGAGAAGAAGTGTTAGTATCAGTCCTATATTCAACTTTAAATTCACTTCAGGCAGTAAAGGAGTCTTTGGCTGATATTAGCACATCTTAAGCTAATGAATCCTTTGAATTGTAGTCCCTTCCTGAATCTATTTTCAACGGACTTAATTGGCTAATGGTTATATGTTTGAACTTCATGCTTTAATAATAAATTCCACTGATGAGTCTTTGCTTTTCTGAAGCTTTGTCCTGTTAGATTCACACCCTGTATCTCTCCTAGGGTGTCTTTATAGTAAGAACAGATTGCAGTTATGTAGACAGAAGCTACACACCTTAATAAAAGATTCAGTAGTCTTCAAAGTACCGTGTTTTAAAAAGATTTTAATTTCATTACATTTACAACCCTAATAAAAAGTTATGTGCAACACTTAGTGTTTGTTCGATAAGTGTTTTGATTTTGCGTGCCCAGTATATGGAAGCTGGAGTGAATTTGTTATAAGGGGCAAACTCTTCTTGTTGGAGATGCAATATGGAGATACAAGCATTCCCATATCCTTGTATTTCCATTAAATTCAAGATTTTAAAAATCAATTTTTAATTACTGATCCCAAGCGTGCCCAGAATACAGAATGCCGGTTTGCTAATGGCCCTCTTAGTGTTGTTGGCATAGCAAAGTGCTTGTGACCATCTCATTCAGCCCTACTGCCCTGCATGTTCCTGAATTCAAGATTGTCCTTTATCATGCCCTTCATAGGACGAGGTTGTGGGGGACATGTCACAGTATCAGCAAATATTTTCCTTCTTTTCTCCAGATATACTCGGCTACAGATAAGTTTGTTTAGTCTGATTTAAAGACAAAAATAGAACCTATCCATCCTTTTGATTTTACTAAGAGTTATATCATCTTTTAGTGTGAATGTGGACTTTTCAAAAATACAGTCTCATGACTAAGTCATTTAAGATGCTATATTCGTGAAAAAGCCCCCAAAAGTGCCAGTTGGCTTATTATTAACATTTTCATGACATTACTCATAAAAGGCAGTTTTTTAATTATTATGTTTGATCATTTTTATGCAGAAACCATAACCTCCTCAGTTAGTTGCTCACAGTTCAATACATAATTGACAGGAAAGTGATTTTATTGCTATTCCTTGTAGCATTTGTTTCAAATAAAGACAAGAGAAAAAAAAGCCAAATTCATTTGTGGATAGATTCGCTTTGAGAATACGTGAGACTATTCCCATAGTTTCATCTTCTTAAAGCAGTTACATGCTATGCTGTTATTCGTCCTGTTGGGTGGGTTCAAGGAAACCTAATTTTAATCCTTCTGTGTTTAATGTATGCCATAGCTTTTTTGAGAATATCAAATAACATGTTTGGGCTTAACCTCATTTTTGCTTCCTGAGGCTTCTGCTCCCCCAGGCATGCACTTAAATGAAGATCTGACCCTTTGTGCTTTGGTTTCCCATCTGTAGACTGATGATGTTTCTTCTCTCTGTAGATTTAAAGCCTTTGGGAGATGATCTATTGCTCAGTATGTGTCTACACAAGACCTAGTACATAACGGCCTAGTTCTACTAGGAAGCTCTAGGAGCTCCTCAACAAAGAAATAATAAGAAAATAAGTTGTGGAGAAAACTGTAATATTTATGAAAAGAGGGGGACTCGGTACCTCTGAACTTGTCCGAGACAGCAGTACAATAAACCACTTCAAGCAATATACAGTGACTTTGATCCAAACAACCTAAAGCAATCAGGTATTAGGAAGGTTTGCTTTTGATATATATAGAAAAACACATGATAAAATTTGGTGCAGAAGCACTCAGCCTGCAGTCCAACATTGTTTTATTGTGGAAGTTGCACTTTACTTCTCCAACATCAAAGTCTCTCCGTAGTGGAGCAGGAAATACTGGGTTTACACTAGTAACACCAGTATTTGTTTTTTACACTAGCGTTCACTGCTGAATCTTTCCCTTCTCTATGCTGGTAGGTAGTACGCTCATTTTAAGGAATTCATGCTGCATGAATAGACGAACTGCAGTTTGATCAGAGACTGAACTCTCATGCAAACTAGCTGCAGAACAACAGTTAACATTCTTCATTTAAGAAAGCTGGTTTCATGGATCTTGTAAAAGGGTGATTTTTCTCGGGTCCTGGGATCTCTTCTTGAACTTATATTCTCTATTGTTCTTCCAGATCAACATTTGTGTTGTACTAATGCTGGATGTGGAAATAGTAGGTATTTTCTTTTTTTCTCAGCCTGCTTCAGGGAATAAACTTTCAGTGCCTTTATTATCCTGGCAGTTAGAATTTAGTTTTTTAAGGGACATAAATGCTTTAATACCTATATGAGTAACGAGTAAGTCCACTCGTGTATTTGAAGTTGCAGCCTGGAGTGTCTGGCCCACGCTGGAGGTAAAATGAAGGCACACATTGAAGGATAGTGAACCATGACTTTTTGCTTGGGTGTTCTGGATTTTAGGTCTTAATTTCTTGGTCACTTCTCTCTGGGAGTATTTCAAATGGTGTTGTCTAATGCTGATTAACATGACCTCTAATTTTTGCCTATTCATTTGTCTTCTTACCTAGACAAAAATATAGACACATGGTTTCTGCCAGTTTCTGACTTTGACACCTTGTACAGGGGAACAAGTTATGTTGTGACTTTTCAGAATAATTTCCAGTTGTAACATCATTTCTGCATCTGATTTTATCCTCTCAAAAGCACAGCTATTATATTTCATGGGATTACACCAGCTAAGAGAGATTTAAGTGAGTAGAAAATCAGGCCAGGGATGTCGGAATGTATTTATTGCATTGACGTATTTTGAGTAAACTGTATATTTGATAGTTTTTTTAATATTGTTCAATTATGCAAAATAATATTATTGCAAAACAAATGGAGTCATCACATTTGTGAATGAACCTTTATCATCTGCATTTCTGCCTTTAACGCTGTCATTGATAGCATCTAAAGAGGATGCTACTGTCAGTATTTTTCATTGCCTCATCCTGTTGCGGTTTGGTTCCACTGTTGCTAATCTTAATGTTTTTAAAGAAAAGTTGTTTCTTACCTATTTGTTGTTAAAGTTGATTCTGGGTCATTTGACCTGACAGACACCCTACTCTGTCAGAGGGGGAAAGTTGGGCAGGAACCAAGTGGGAATGCTTCCAAAGTGTTTTGGGAGGCAATCAGCCGCTAAGCCGCACCAGCTACGCAAATTTGGGTTACGCCAGTGGTGGGTAGGTACCTTCTCTGGCAAGAGTTAGCTCTCGTCTCTGTGGCGAACAACTAGAGGAGAGGTCAGAAGTTTGAGGTCACTTCAAACACCTGTTAAAAAATCCTATTCTGTGAATTTGTCATTTTTGCTTGGAATCAGTAGAGCTACATGACAGGAATAGTTTTCTTCATTGGTAGGTCTTGGTTTTGCTCAGTTTTTGGAACTGTTCTTCTCTGACATTTAATGAAGAAAAATACCTCTCTTCCCAAAGGCTGTTTATCCTCCTTTTAAGATACAGTCCTCCTGCTGTCAAATATCTTGTTAATGGTTTAATCAAACAGCAGTGGTTTGATTAAGGTCTTCTCTTGGGTCATGAGCAGCGAGAGAGCATCATTAAAACTAGTGACTCAGTCATGGAAAGAATCATTCCAGGAGCGGAGGTTTAGAAGTCTGTTGTCAAAGAGCCCATCTCTTCAGTGGTATCGTGTTTGTTTTGAAATCGGCCTGTTTGGTGTTGTTTGCCTAGCAGATGATCTTGCTCTTCTGCCTTGCCCTTGCATCCCTCCCGCCTGCCTTTGTGCCCCCTAACAATGCTGAAACCCGAGGCTGGGGCTTCCTTCACACCCTGCCAGAGCGACAGCATCGCCAGGTGTCGGATCACGGCCGCTTGGTTTGCAGGAGAGTAGCACTAGGTTTTGGTAACAGTCACAAAATACATCCAAAGAAAACATGTAAAGAAGCGTTTTGTTAGGAATGAAAGTATTTTTCCTGCATTGGCAAGGATCAGTTATTTACTGAGGGAGGAATATGACAAATACTCGTATTTATGTCATTTCAAAAGCATTTTATTTTCATACAGTGTATATGCTGAAGAGGATGTATAAAGAACATTTCCTCACAACCATCTTTGTATGGATCACTTTCATGCATGTTTCTAAGAATTTTTGTTTACTGTGTAACACTGCACTTTATTTTCTTAATTCTTATTACTTGTGTTGAACATATTTGTGTGTGTGTAAATAAATAAACATATGCACACACACTGCAGGATATAAACATGTAAAAAACAATGAATGATATATCATACCTGATTTTGAGAAATGCAGGAGGCAGAATCACTGCTCTGTCTCCTTTGAGAAACCTTCAGGCTCTCACTAGGCAGGAATGGGGAGTTTTCTCTTTAACATTTCTGCAGGACTGATTGGCAAAATGCAGAACTCATTTTCTGCGTAACATTTCAGCATTATAATTTCCTGTAAAGAGATCTAACATACTTCACAACATTTTCTATTTCAATAGAATTATTTTGAGAGAGCTAAGGCTCTTTTATTAGCTAGGGAGATCAGGGGGAAGTTATTTAAAAGGCTGATGGATTATTCACACTAGCTTGTCTGGTGCTGACAATCAAAAGGGTTGTACTGACTCTGGACTCGGAGTTCACAAGCAGCAGATTTCAGGCTCAGTCCTAATTTTCTCCTTTCAACCTCCATGTTCAATGAAGAGTTCAAAGTTCTTTGCAAAATTATGTCTGAACTTACTAGTTTAGACATGCTAGCAGAACACGAGCCACTGCATTTGGTGAGGCTATGGCTTGCTATGCTAATATTAATGTCTCATTCAGTAATTATCTTATGAAACAGGCAGATTAAGCAATCATATGGCCACACAGATGCAGAGCACTGTCATGTGGGTGACATTGGCAGATTGTGCTCATATTAAGCATTTTGTCTAAGGAAAGGTGAGGAAAAAGAGTACTATAACATGGCTCCTCAGCCCTGTTGCTTTCCCGTGTTAAGTATCTCTGGGGCAGAGTGTGGAAAGGTTTTGAAAATTGTGTAGAAAGCACTAGTGAACGAACTGACTGTGTGAAAGCTAAAGCCTATCTGTGATAGAAAAGGAAGTAAAGAGAGATTGCTGTCGAGAAATGACATTCGTCCAGGCTAAGTTACTTGTATGGGTCTGTTGTCACAGGATCTGAGTATCTCGCCAGCTTTAATGCAAGTACCTTTGCAATCTCAGGAGAGGTAAGGAACTCTTATCCCCATTTTTTCTATAGAGGATAGAGGTGCAGAGGTTGCACCTTTCCTTGCCTACTGGAGCAACCTATGGTGCCCTCCAGGATCTTCATCCCCTTACTATCCAGACCACGAACCCTGTGTAGAACACGTTGTACCTCCTGCACATGGAGGTTTCCTTCCTTGGGAGCCATAGCGTGAGGAGGAGTCCCCCACGTTGCCAGATTTTGCTGCAGTGTAGCCAGAGGGAATACCTGGGTCAAGGAATGTGGACGTGCTGCTGCAGTCTGTACAACAGGCAGAGCCAGGGTAAGAAAGAATGATAGCGATACTGAAAATGAGACTGAGGTGGGGGGAATGGATGGTGGATGATGGAATTACAGTCCTAAAAACCCACACTCAGTTTCCATCCCCGTTTGGAGGTAGCTACCCTCTGTAGTTACTTGAGTTCTTAACTCTTCCAAGGAGCCCAGCGTTTTGCTTCTGCTTCTTCACCCTGTGCCAAAGTCCGACAGGGACCCAGAAATGAGATGCACCTTCCACACGCCTCTCTGCAGAGCATTTCTGGGTTCAAAACATGCACATGACCCATCCAGTTCAAACCCTTCACACAGTGTAAGGGTGGGAATCAGGGTTTTTTTCCCCCTGGTTTTTTTTGTGTTGTTGTTTACGCTAACTAGCTGTGTTGAGGAACAAAGCCATGTCCAGTGGTTCAGGTTCCTGCCATCATGTTTCAGTAGGGTCAGAGCTGAACGTGCGGCTGCTTGCCACAATCAGAGTTGCTTTTTAGGATACTGCTTATCCCATCAGCTTTTTTGAAGATCAGTCTGTTGTTTGGCAAAAGCTGATTTCCTGCCTACGCCCTACTGGTCAGAGCAAAATCAGTTCCAGCAGACCAAATTAAGCAAAAGAACAAAAAGCTTCATGTAGGCATAACTAGTGTTCACCCCAGTGCAAAGGGCAGTCCGCCCTCCTCGCCACAGCTCTTTGCTCACACTGAGTACGTGGGTGCTCTCCTGCAGTATGGGTGCAAATGTGAAGCACATGGCACCACAGGGCTGTGCAGAGAACAAAAATTTACCATATTCAATGTCACCCTGTCTATACACATATTTTATACATTTTATAATGTTGCATAAATGTTGTACTCTAAACATTTCTTAAAGTACATGGGGTTTAAAATTGCTAAATATTTAGATTTAAGAGTTTGTAATGAAATTTCCAAGAACGATATATCACGTTCATATTAAATCTTAAAAATGAAATGATCTCTGAAATTTCATAACTTGGGGCAATTTGCCCTCAGTGAGTTCAAATTCTAAGAACTGTATTTCTAAGCCATTCTGGAAAATTACTTACCCTTGAGTAACTCTTCCCTATGAGCTCTGAATTCTTGTTGCTGATCACAGCATAATGAGTAATAGTACAAATTTTTGGTATTGCAATAAAGTGACCTGGTGCTGTGGTTGCAGCTGTATCAAGGTGAATAAAACCTTGAAGATCTAAAGGATTAAAGTACCTCATATACCCCAGGATTATAGAAAAGAGAATGGGAGAAAGAAATAAGGAACAAAAAATGGCATTCAAAGGCCTAATGTGGGAGAAAAGCCTTTCAAACGTGACCTATATATTAACTCAGCATCACTCACGTGGCTGGAAATGAGAGAAATGCTCCATTTGTTTTGAATGCTTTGGGTTTGCATTTGAAAGTCAAACTGCCAAGGTTGAACTAGCCTTTTATTTGGTTGGGTTTTTTCTGTCTTTATGTTTTCCAAGTCAGAAAAACTTTATTACTTTAGTTTTAATAACATATCTGGAAGATGTTTGCTCATGTGTTTTCTATATTCAGCATACCGACATCAACATTTTTTCATGGATTTGTGGGTAATTCTGGCTCACATGTTTCTGGAAAACGTGAAGGCTGACAAGTGAAAATCAAGCGTGAGAGGGAATCTGGATGTCTCGGTTAGTAAATATCTAAAGAGATGAGGTGATGTTGGACTCATTCTAGTGGTTCTTAAAATATATTTCATAAAGTAAGTGTTCCCTGTTAAAAGGTCAGCTCATCAAGACTTGAGAATATCCTTCTTTGTTGAGAGAGGGGCAGTTCCCGTCATAAGCAAGTACTCCCTCGTCTGAGACCCTGCAAGTTACGTGAAGTCTGGTTTGAAGCCTGCTTCTGGGACGTGGCAATCACCAGTGCCTGGCTTGGCAATTCCTATCAAGAGGGCTTTCTGTATCTGGGTTCTCCAGTATTATCTGTTTTTAATGCCTTGTCTCACACCTCTCTCTCCCCTCTCTACTTTATGCGAATATGTTGTTAAAAAAGAGGGAAAACTATCTCACCTGAGGATCTGTAGCTTTATATTTTCCGTAGGTCTGCCCTGTAGTCAAACCCAAATGTGACTGGCCCGTTGCCTAATTGTGAGTTTAACTAATGCCTTCCATCCCCGCGTTTGGATATTCCAAGAAAGAAAAGTATGTGCTGTTAATAAAATACAGCAGGCCTCTGGCATATGACTGTATGGCCCTGAAGTTTGAAGAGCTCTAGAATCAAATCTGGATCTAAATTTTAAATCTAACCCTTAAGGTCTGTAAAATGAGCTGACCCTGACGCTTAGTTCTCTGTGTGCCACTGTACAGTGAGAAAGGTAATTTCTTACTGTCATGCCTTTGTAATATATTCTTTGCTATTTCATAGGGAATGCTTTATCACCATTAGACTAAAGCTGTTATTTGCCAGATACTCACCTGTGTTTGCTGAACACACATTTTTTTTGTGTGTTTAGGTTTGTATATATGTTTTTTGCATATGTTAGAAGGCTCTTTTTTTCTCTCTTTTTTTGTGACTATGGAAGTATTCAGGCCAGCAGGGTGGAAGAATTTAAATATTTAGTATCATGAATATTTTAATATCTTCAGGATTATATTTGATTCTGAAAAGAATGAAAAGGAACATGTACTTCTGCCTGTCTCTCAGACTGTCATGAGCCTGGGCCCAGCAGCTACAGACGCGGCAAAAATAATCACAACATTTTTGAGATTATACTATTAGGTGATGTTTGTTTAACTGTAAGGAGTTTTAGTCATAAAAGCCTTAGTGTCTAAGGTGATGTGAGAATGTGTATGTCACATATGTGAGTGTATTATGTATATGTGTATTTTTTAAAGCGTAAGCACAGTAAAGTCAATGGAAAACTTTTATTGACTTCAGGACCACTGAGAAACTAGAGGTGGCTTTGTGGTGCTTCTTGGATGGGTTTTCTTGATCAGGGCACGGTCTCACTTTGTACTTGTGTTCTTGCCATTTCTCACCCTGTTTCCCAAAATGTGTGGAAGAAGATATTTCACCTTCCAGGCCTCCCTCCCACCACAGTTAGCAGTAGCCTAGGGCGTCACTAGGTTGAAGATGTGCTTAGTGATGTGCTCCTCTTGCTCTGGCCCTACCAGGGACATCTGTGGAGAAGCTTTGAGCACATTGTGGTCACCGCAGGTGTGAGCCAGCACCTCCAGGACCCTGTGCTGCACATTATCCAGCACTGATTAAAACAAAAAATATTTTGAGGAATTTTAAAACATTCCCAGTGTTTTTTGTTATGTAGCTTTTGTAGCTGTCTCTCTGGTCACAGGTTTTAAATTTTAAAACAAATTCAGTAACTTCTTTATTAAAAAAGTGTCATCTGGTATATTACCATTTTGAGGGCTAGAAGCAAGTTAATTGCTGTGTAGTCCACTAGAAAATCTCTGCTCATCTAAAGCTGTTGTTCAACCCAAGGAGGACTGCAATAATGAGACACTTCAGAGACAGGTTGCTGTTCCGAGTGTGGATATTAGTCAAGCTGCCGTCCTCTTAAGTGGGGTTTTCTAGGTGTTCAGAGGAGAAGCAAACTTTACTGGTGTGTTTATTCTCATTTATAGCGCTCAGAGATTTCTAGTGATGCTAGCAGTCTCAGGAACAGCAGAATAATGAGCAAGGTAGAAGTTAATTAATTAAATTACTCTGTTTGACAAGTTCAGCAAACTGGTACAACTGTCATACCTTGCAATAAGTGACATAATGAAAGACAGTTTCTGGTCTGAATTCAGACTTCTGAGCGGCATTGCGGTCCATTTACGTGGTAGCTATAATACTCAGCCTTTGCAGTAGCTTAAGAGTATGTTTTATTTCTTGATGCTAATTTTTGTTTGAGATCGGGGGAAGAGGTTATATTTTTAATCATTACTGTCTGCTTAAGAAAAGCCCTGTAAAGGAAAAAGGAAAAGCAGATGTACGAGCAAACTCTGGCTATAGAAGCAGGGAACAGGACAGCCTGTGACTGCTCTGTTAAGTACTAAAACTGCTCAGTTACAGCCTGTCTTTAAAGGGCAGTGAGCCGTCGTCAGGTTACTTGCTACCTTCTGCTGACCCGTATTGTATGTGGGGCTGATCTCAAGATTGGTTTTCTGTATACCTGACACTGGCAACAGAGTGCTCATTAAGCAAAAAGAAACTAATCCTTACCATTCTCTGTGTCTGACATGTTCTTCTGACAGTGCTTTGCCATAATTAAATATAAAAGCATTTGTTTCAATGAGGAGGAATAATAAGGGTGCCCAGGCATTCATTTGCAGTTCAGTATATCCACAGGCAACACTTAACTGAAGTTTTTGAATGAAGGAGTTGTGTGACTACAGCTTACTCTAAGAAGTATAATTACATCTGATACCTGATTATGCCACCCTCTTACCTGTCAACAGGCTTCCGCAGAGCATGGTTCAGCCAACACGTTTCATCTCAAATACATGGTATTCTTGCAGCATACTAGAATTTAAGTACTTGAAATACAGAGTATGTGACAGTCTCTGAGCATTAGTACTATTTCAAGCATCCATGCTACTCTGTCCTTAATAACTTACCATTATGAAAGACCAGCTGAGCTCCATTAACAGAACTGTGACATGCGTGTCTCTATACTCCCATCCGCACATGAGTACCACAGAGAGTTTTACAACCGAAGCAATCTATAGCATCTATTCTGATTTGTGTAACAGGGTCAAAACCCTGATTCCATCAGTCTTGTGTCGATCCGACTAGCTTGTGGCCACCCAAAGCATTCACTTCTCTCACTGTGAGTTTGCTCAGTGGTGAGTTTTCTCTCTGCTATAAATCTCCCATTGGATTTTGTTGTGTCTATTCAGGTACTATGTAAAAACTCAATAATGAAATTGTAAAACAGAACGGCAGAAACAGGTAGATTAAGAGTACATCGTCTGCTCCAGGGATGTGCTCCAAATAAAAAAAAATTGTTTCTTTTTTTTTTCCCCTCCTTCTTGGGATGACTTTCTAAAATAAGTGACATAATGGAGGAAAACTAAATACTTTGATTACAATTTCAGCCTAACGTGAGTACCTCAGAGGGACAGAACAAGGGGAATATCATAAATTTTGAACCACCGGCAGTCTGGCAAGTACCCAGATCATAAGCTGCACACTGGGAGAAAATACACATGCTGGGGGAAAATGTGCATGTACTGTAGTTGTTTTCATTAGGATGGAGGACAGTGTGATTGTGGAGGTTTATAAACATCAGGTGGGACTGAAAATTATTTGTGGATTGGAGTAAGTAGGAGATAAGTCTCATTGTAAAGCATTTTAGTTTTAGACTGTCCCACAGACCTCTGAGTATCTAACAGTTTGGGTTTACCACAACCATTTTTGTTAAGAAACTGAGGGAGGAGGTACTGGGCACTGCACTTTCCATTAATTACTTCCTTGAGGAACACAGGAATAGTTAACGCAACCCATATATCCCCTGTTGCTGGGTGAGACTCTCCGTGGGAGAAATACTGTTGCCTTTAAGCAGTTGCAGGATCATCTTTGCCTAGATGAACTGCAGAAATCTTCCAGCTATACTTAACACAGAGTAATGAAAAATAAGGAGGGAAAGAATTTCTAGAGGCCACATAAGCCTGATCCCAAAGCAGCCTTAAACTATTTCTGTCCTGTTTCTAATAGATACTTGCCTAAGTTGATCCCCTTGCTATCCATTCCCCCTTTCTTGCCATAATGGCAAATTGAGAACGTCCCATGTTCATCCATTCCTATGCTGCTGGTGCTGAACTCTCTCTAACAGCAGACAGACAGTTGGGTTTTTTCTAGTTTTCAAGCTCCCTTCTGCAGTTCAAGCCAGCTTTTTCTTGCCCATCGCCAGTGGATATGAAGAACTGCAAAGAGAAGGGCAGTCAGCAAAACCAGCTCGCATAGCTTAAGGTTGTTATAACTTCTTTTAGTGTCTGGACTGAACATTCCCAGTTTCACTCTTTCCTTGTAAGTGATATTTTCCAGCTCTCCTGTCAGCTTTATTGCTCTGCTCTTATTTCAAGAGAGACGCTATGATATTCTTTACGCTCCTAGACTACAGTGTGGCTTTTTTCCCCACAGGTACCAAAATAGTTGAGATTGTAAAGATGAGAACTTGTGTTGTTGGGCAGCACCTTGCATACTAGTCTGATTGGGGGCCCACAGCCAGCAAACCAGAGCTTTATCCTGCATTTTTGGAAATAATGGAAATTTTGGTACCAACTTAGGAAAGAATCAAACCCTTGAGGGTGTTTGCATAGTGTTTTCAACAGTTCAGGCAAGCCAGTAATATGCTGAGTCTGCAGAGCAGAGACTGGCTTGCATAATGTATTATTGTGGTTAGGAATAGATGTAATAATTTTTGAACACAGAATAACTGGCAGGAAAACGCCTGGATTGTAAATTATCTTTGTAAAATTAACTGACCCCGGTCCAATTGAGAATCTATGTTGTGACTGTATCTGGAAGCACTCTCAGGGGTACTCTTACTTCTCCTTTCCCAGCCTCGAAGACATTAACCTGCATATTGTTGTCAAGTACTGTATATGGAAGACAACATAAAGCATCATTCATTCATTTCATATGTCAGCACAACTTTAATGTGAGCACTGCAGCAAGATTTAGAGTCATCCTTTCTGGAAATATAGCAGAGGAATTTAACTTCTAAAGCTTTTCATTTAAAGTGTACAATTTTTAGAGTGACTAGGAGTTAAAACCAGCAGAAGACTTCAGAAATTAGAAACCAGAGTTTAATGCAAATAACTTGTGTAGATGTCACTCTGCATCAAGGTGCTTAACATACATTTTAATCCCATCAGATTATTAAAAGAAATTGGACTAACATGCCAGATAGGAATCTTAGTGTTATGGAGTTACTGTTACTGTGTCACCCTACTGCAGTATTTTATATTATCAATGCAATATATTGATATTTTTGAGAAATAAGAAAAATCTCATAAAACCTTTGTCATTTGGAG
Source organism: Burhinus oedicnemus (assembly GCA_008921705.1). Taxonomy (NCBI): domain Eukaryota; kingdom Metazoa; phylum Chordata; class Aves; order Charadriiformes; family Burhinidae; genus Burhinus; species Burhinus oedicnemus. The sequence goes on from VFFE01007004.1 coordinate 1,944,265, forward strand.
GAAAGAAAAATATTCTTTCCACATGTAAACCTTGTACTGCCTCCAGCAGTACATGGTACAACCCATTCACGTGTAGAATATGACATGTTTCCCAGAGAAAGCAAATACTTCAGTGAGCTGAAGATGTAAGTTAAACGCAAGGTGAAAGGCAGCAATAAGGAGCATCAACTCCACACACAATCCTGCCTTGCCAAAAAGAGCCACTTCATGGGGTGGGTGCTTTTACTCAGATAGCTCAGCATCTTTGCAGAGATCCCAGCTGACCCCCTGCTAGGTGGACAGAAAGATACAAATACCGAGGCAGCGACTTTTTATCTGATTCTTGTTAAGTTTAGGATATGAAAATTATCCAAATGTATGTGCTTCTAGTAATATGTCAGAGAGTGGGTTATTCTTGTAATACACCTATGTTGGAAATAGAGACATTTTTACTTAATCATGGAATATACCACTGCAGCCACAACTTTAGGTTTTCTTTCTGCAGAGATTTTGAAAGGTGTTGTGAAAACCTGTTACTGGTCAGAGATGCTAAATCACAAAGCTAAGGCAGGGCTGAATTTATTTTTCTGTCATTTTTATTTCAGTAATATGAAAGTTAGGAGAAAATCTGGCTCTAGGCCTCTATTTAATGAGAGGTACCAAGGCACTAAAACCTTGACAGCTGATTGCCTGTCTAGATATTATTTCTTTATATGTATACCTATCTACAGCTTTTCATCCAGACATTTAGATGGAAGAAGCCCATAATATCTCTTTATATATTTACTGTCATTTATTGCTACTTGTATAGTACCACTTCTTTGTATAGAGCCAATTGGTTATTTGGAGCAGAATGTGTCCACTCATTGCCGATGCTGATAGAAATGTCCTTCAATATTAAATTTAAAATACGTGATTCTATTGTAATCTGTCTAGACCAGTGACTTTCATCCTTCTGTTGTCTGCTGCATCCTGACATTTTTCACATCTTTCCACAATTTCATCTCCATTTTAGGTATGAGCAGCAGCACACATGGCAACCAGAAATAGCCTGACTGTCTTCCAGCAAAATGTCAGTCACCTGATAAAGCTAATAAAAAGCCCGATACCTCACTTTTCCTGCGCTGCAGTTTCCATCTCACACGTCAGGATAATGTATGTCCAAGGCTGTAGGACTGGCCATCTGTTCTGCTTACACAGTGCTAGTACTTGGGAGTACTGAATTACTCAGATGCTCTAATTTTTGTAGACATCTGGAACTGGTGGCCATCTATTAAAAAAAAATGCAACAGCATAGAAAAAATGAAGTTGCGCTGAGTGCGCTCCCCATGGGATCACGAGAAATTGCAGGACCAGCATTTCTTGGTGTCATCTATCTGCCTGGTGATATGATAAACATGCAGCATAGTCACTCTGGTATTTTTTTATAACAAAGAAAATTTTTGTCCAATAGTCTGCCTCAAGGTATCTTCTCAACATTTCAAAGAAATTAAACATTATATTTAATTCTAGGGAAATTAACTATAAAGCCAGAGGGGATGACATCAAAGTTAGCAGGTCTTACTAGTTTGTTTTCTAAATGATAACATAAAGCACATGGTGAAGTAGCAGAAGACAATCAATAGACTGATGAGTGCAGAAAAGTTTGTAAAATCAAACTGAGTGAGCTAAGTTATCTACAGACAAGCGGGTCAGGCTATCAAAGCCTTTATAATGAAAGCACTATAAATATATTTTAGCATTACAGCATTAATTGGTACAAAAGAACCCCAAAGGTGTTCGGGCACATAAGACAGTTCTGTATTTCATGTGGATTAGTGAGCCAAGGGGACTTTGGCCCATCCCTGTAGTCAGAGGAACATTTCATGTGTTGCATGACATGATAATTCAGCTGCCAGCCCGCCTCTGCCCAGCTCCGCTGGGATCAGCTGTCCCTGGGCTGGAACAGAAACGGATGTTTGCAAATACGGAAATCTCTGCTCGCAGAGACTAGAAGCAGATCTTCCTAGGTGAGGAGAGAAGGAGCAGACAACTGGTGTGGACTTGCCACGAAACACATTCCTCAACAGTCATCAAGTCAGTGCTTCATTTGGAAATACGACAGAAAGAGGGCCCTCCCAATAAGGTGCAAGTGCAAAATCAGGATGGCAGAAGTAGGTACAGCAGCAAGACTACTAATAGCTCTTCATTAATTGCAGCTTCAGTAGACACAGTGTGTTGCAAGAGCACACATGGACGCTCACGCAGTAAGCAATCAGCGCTGCCCCTTGTCCCACCTCACTTGATGTCGCAGTTTCCTGGGGAATCGAGCATCTGTCATGGGCACTTACTGGACAAAACTGTTATCCCCTTGCATGTTTGTGCAATGTCATGTTTGCACTCTCACAAGGCATTCACACTAGAGAGCACTTGATTTTAAATACGGAATGAACACACTGCCAATATAAAGAACAAGTTCATTTTTTCAGTATTGAAACTATTGGAAGTTGTTTGCAATTCCCTCTTCAGTGCTTGAAACAAGGATCAAAATAATCTACAACTGCTTTTCTTTCTAAGACAGAATTTGTTTCAGTTTGACTGTGTAGGCAAGTAGAGCAGGGAGTTTTGTTGGAAAAGTTTGGAGATCAATTACCTTAAAATTCAGTCTTGCTCGGGTATTTCCTGCCAGCAGCTCTGGTTTAGGAATGCACTTGTTCATGTACTTAAATTTAAGTCAGCAAGTCAAATGAGCCAACAGGATTTAATATGGATGGAGCAGGTGCTTAACAATAGCATTGCCAACACGTGCCATTAAATCACAAATTAAGCTTCCTAAATTATTACTGGTTTATAAAAAAATGAAGATATTCTCTTACTTGTACCTCCTATTTGGTTCTGAAAGGCATATTTAGGCTACATTTTTAATCTTTTCATTGCAACCATGAAGTCTTAGTGTTGAATTTGGGGTTTTTTTTATTTTATTTAATATGGGCTAAAACTCTCAGAACCACTAACTTACTGGACCTGAAACTTAAAAAAAGAGAGGAAGGCACCAAAGAGTGGAAAATAAAATTGAAAATACTGGCTACGTGGCTTGTGTATTGCTGCTGTGAAACCTTAAAGCATATATTCTATGGAATGATGCCGCAATGAAAATGCTACTTGCAGGCTGGGCAGGTAGTTTACACCTGTGGAGCTGGCAATTTCTGGCTCTTTCCTTTATTTAGGAGTGTCGTGCTTTAACCCCAGCTGGCAGCTAGAACCACACGGCTGCTCACTTGCTCACTCCCGCCGTGGGATAGTGGAGAGAATCAGAAGGGGAAAAGTGAGAAAACTCGTGGATTGAGATAAAGACAGTTTAATAAGTAAAGCAGAAGCCGCATGCGCAAGCAAAGCAAAACAAGGAATTCATTGACAGCTTCCCATGGGCAGGCAGGTGTTCAGCCATCTCCAGGAAAGCAGGGCTCCATCATGCGTAACAGTGACTTGGGAAGACAAATGCCATCACTCCGAACATCCACCCCGTCCTTCTTCATCCCCCAGCTTTATATACTGATCATGATGTCACATGGTATGGAATAGCCCTTTGGTCAGTTGGGGTCAGCTCTCCCAGCTGTGTCCCCTCCCAGCTTCTTGTGGCCCCCCAGCCTACTCGCTGGAGGGACAGTGTGAGTAGCAGAAAAGGCCTTGACTGCCTAGAAACAACCAAAACCACCAGTGTTTTACCAACACTATTTTCATCTCAAATCCAAAACACAGCACTATGCCAGCTGCCAGTAAGAAAGTCAACTCTACCCCAGCTGAAACCATGACAAGCAGCAATGGCTTTAGCTGAAGCATTTTCACACAAAGTTACCTCCCATGGAAAGAACTTGAACACATGGGTGATAATCTGTGAGACCTCAAGAAGTGGGATTTTATGTTTCAGAACTGACATTCTTCAACTGCATCGCTGTGCAGAGCAAATGTTTACACAGGAGCTTGTGAACCTTGGAAACATGAAATCACCCTTTAGGAGAAGCACTGCTTGTGGGTTTTGCTAAAATATTCATATTAGAAGTTCATGTCCAATCTTTTCTCTGAATTACCATAATTTTATTGTCTCAGGTTTAAATATTAACTGTTGTAAAGTAATATAGGCTATCTGTATCTACTGCAGGATATTATTCCTAATAGTGCAAATTTGAAGTGACTCATCCCGTGCTTTACTTAAGGAGATGCTTGTTCACACATATCTTAAATGTTCGTATATATATTAAATGTTCAGTTCAATTTTTCTGGCTTTATTGTAGCAAAGTAGTTAAGTACAGGCTCAGTGTTCATTATGTGAGTTCTTTCTTGGGCTTTGCTGCTACTGCACGTGTTTAAAACTAACCCCTCACTCACATGCATTGCTGGATCTGGGCTAAGGCGCTCAGTGCCTTTGAAGACCGAACCCTCAGCGAGCAAGCCACAGATGGCAATTTGTGCCAGAATACATGGGCTTATTATTTAACATCTCAGATGGCTATTTAATTTGTTACCACTTTTGGCTGGAAAACTAGCTGTTAATGTAATCAAACGCCTGCTTTCTGTCAGGCCCAAGGCATTTATTTTCATTTCTGTGGTTGCCTCAAACAAACTAGAGGACGGGTGTTGGAATTAACATCTTTGGAGATCTGTATGTCCATCTGGTGCGTCAGTTTGGAATAAATAATTTCTTCATTGTGGAAACAGGGCCTGATGCATCCTTCAGGAGGTGTGCAAGCAGGGTACTTAATAATAGGCAGTGGCAAAGTTGCCTGTCTGAGGACCATGAGATTTAACTCGATTTGAAAGGATTGTAAGGGAGCGAGGAGCCCAGGAGGCACTGAAACGAAATGGAAGTTTTCACCCTCGGCTCCTTCAGTTTCTCTGGTTCTAATTTTTAGCTATGTTTTCAAATTACATTCACAGCGCGTTTGTTTCTCAAGGCCATTGTCCCTCACAGTCCTTGGTCGGATTGCCCACCTCTGGCTCCTGGCTTCCCTCTTGCTTCCCAAGCACGCGACTGCAGGACTCTCAGCCCTCCTGCTTTCTGCCTGGCTGCAGCTGCAGGGATTTGAAAAACAAAAGCAGCTGGAAGGACTGGGGGTGTTGCAGGGCACCTGCAGCTGAAGACTAAGGAGAAAGATAAAGAAGACAGAAAATCAAAGGAAACAGAGTAAAATGATCAGAAGAGGAGGAAAATAATCCCATGGGATAGAGAAAAATGAGAGGAAAAAAAAATTAGCATTGAAAGTGTCTGGGGGATACAGTAACCTTTCTGCAACATCTTTTCGATAAGGCACTGAGTAAGATACTGCTGATCAGGGAGTGAAAAACAAGACAAGGGAGACAAAACCTGTTAAAATATTTGTTATTTCTCAGATGAAAATGCAATTCTGTGACATTATGCTGAATAACCCAATTAAAAAGTATTAAAAAATTAGTTTGCATAGGAACAGGGGAGAGATCTGCTAATGTTGCCTAAGGATGCAAAAGCCTACAGCCATCTAGGTTCAACACGGCAGCATGACTAAATAAAAGCCAAAAAAGCAGGCAGGACATGGGGAGGAAGGTAGGTGTTAACACAATGTCAGCGATGGCCAGAAGAAAACATTTTCAATTAGTTTCTTTAGGGAACAATGTCTGTCAGTGCCAGGTGTTTGCTGCACGGGCACTGACCTCCCTCTCTTTTCCTGGAGGACAGCTGGAGCTGCTGATTTGTCACGGGATGTTAAGGATCACACCTGTATCAGCATGTCCCAAGCCCTTGCACTGAAGATCAGTTGCTATTTTTTTAAAAATTTTCCTTCTGTCCAAACACACTGGAGGCTTTGGACAGATGAATGTGCTTTTCTCACTTAGAGCAGTAACTGTAAGGCAGGGGCGGACAACATAACGAATGCCAGTTTGTTTGTAAATGTGAACAGCAGAATTATCTGCTCATCTATTATTTCACATGCTTGTCTAGAAGAGAAGGGAAGTTTCCTAGGTAAGTCCAGTCTGTTGGCCCTGTTGGCTGAATGTTTTATCTGTGGGAAACTGTCTCTAGTTTACAAGCATAAAAGACAAATGTAATAGCCCTGGACTTGGAAAACCGTGAACTGGGATGGGATTTGGCTTCATTAAGCTCTTGAGAGCTTTGTTACCTGTTTCAGCAAAGTCAAGACTTCAGAGTCCTGGGCTGAAATGCTCATCACGGATGAGTCTGCTAACATCAGCTTCAATTCTCTTGTACGCATGATGGGGAAGAGAGGCAGCTTCTCTGGGGGTGGCCCCTGACTTCTGTGGAGAAGGAGGTTGAATTGCAAAATGTTACCATTCCTGTATTTATTTAGTCATCTACACAAGACAGGTATCTTCCACAGGGTTTGGGGAGCCTGTGCTAACTAACACAGGGAAGATTTGTGTAAGGTAACATTTGAAACATATAAATGTTGTGGTCTGGGTTTCAGTGTAATTAAGAGTAAGTATATATCAGGGAGCAGAGTCCTGTTTCCGTAACTTCCTCACTGGGAAGGGAGAGTGAGTTGGGGATCAAGACAGCAGCCTTTCAAGGCATGGGGCTGCTGGCCTTGCCTGTGCTATGGATGTGCTAACGTGTGTGCCACAGGTCAGAGACCTGTAACAAATGTAAACGAACCTTAATTTAAAAAGAATCAGCCTCTGAAAAACTAGAAGGAAAAATGTCTTCTTCCACAACTGATCCCACTTAATTACCAAAGCAATGTACAATGAGAGGTGAAACAGAGATGAAACCCATCTCTGTTGCCCCCAAAATCTTTCTGCAAGACTTGTGCCAACTTTGCATTTCTGTTATCTCTGACCACAAAGATGAAAGATTAGCCCCAAGCTGGACAAGCTAAGCACTGTGTTAGAATAGGGATCACACTGTTCCATGCCATAGATTGCTATTTGTTGACATGTTCTGTGTAATGTAAGAAACCGACTGGTTTCTCTGACAGTAAAGTCATATGGGTGTCTGGGATTTTCTGTCCTGTACTTGATTATTTCTTCTGTCTGCACAGTAAGAGTCCAATCTGTTACTGGATTATGTAAATTTACTTAGCAGAGAGATTTTAAGACTGAAACAACTGTGTGAGAACTGTCTGCTGAAATCCTAAGGCCCTTAGGTCCATGAAAGTGAAATTTTGTTGGGGGGTTGCATAATATATTCTGCACAACACAGCCAACATACAAGAAGCCAAACAGTGAAGGCAAGTGACTCATTCCTTTCTCTCTTTTCCTATCACATATGTGTTTTATTTTTAATTCAGTGTATAGATAACAAGGGTTTTTTTAGAAGACAATTTGCTGAGGAGTTTCTCTGGGTTGTTTTTCTCTTTGCAGTGTAATGCCCATGATTACTTTTTTATGTCTATCATTGGCAAAAGTCTCTGGAAAATGAAAACACTGGGATCCAGAATGAATGTTTGAGGCTGAACTAAAATGCTGGGGAAAATTTTTGGCCAGTCAGGGCAAAGGGTCTTCCATAGCCCCAAAAGTGGTGCTACTTGTGCTCTTGCCTATGAGTTTCACTGGGGTTGGAACCTAACTGGGAAGGTCAGGAAATACTATGCATTCTCCAAATCCATAACATTTATAACAGCATAGCTGGAAGCAGCCAGAAAAAGCTTCTGATGGATCTCCTATAGTATATTTTCTTTCACGGTAGAAAAAAAAGCAAGAAGAGGACATGAAATACCGATATATACAGCAGCTGGCGTTTCTTTTCTTTCTATTTCATAGTGCGGACTCACAGTCAGTGTATTCTCATCCCCCTCTTAGCTCGGGAATGTCAATTAACTTCCTCCAAATATGACCCATATTGCCATGATCCTTTGGAGGAGGAGGTGTAGCAAATAGCACAGATGCTTGTGGGATGACTCCACAGCCAGAGCTTCTCCAAGTACACTCTTGTATTTATGTGGGAGTATGTCAGTAGCTGTGAGTGACTGCATGAATGTTTTGACCTACCATGCAATGTGACATCTTTCACTGAGCTCTGGTCTCAGTCTTGCTCTACCTCTGAGTCATTCTATGGATTTTCTTGTTCTTGGAGGTTGTTAGTAGAGGCACAGAAAATGGAAAGGGCAAGACCTCAGCAACAGATGGTGACTTCTTCGTTGCAATACACCCAGGAGTTTAGTAAAGCCAAACTGGACGGTGATGCAGCAGATGCTTATGACTATTTCTCATTTTAAATCAGATTACAGTGATGTAGTGATTCAGTCCATTAGGGATTGTCCTAAAGTAACAAAGGATATTGTATGTGATAGCTCGTTCAGACAGCACCGTAACAACAGGAGTCGTGGTGTCTGCTTCCAGCTCTTCACAAGCCAGACTTGCTAAGCAGATACTGATTGCACACCCGTAATCTCTGGCTGCAGCTCATAATTGTTTGTTCCAGACTTTGTTCAAATGACATTACATGCAAAGCATGGGAAAATGTTTTACTTGACCTTTCAAAATTAACCAAATGTTTTAAAAAATGCGCGAGTTAAAAAAAATTCAAACTCTCTAATGTAGAGACAATGAAGGAGAAAGGACACAGAGCAACCTCATTGCATTTAGCTGTGTGACTGATTTGCGGTAGCTGGTACATATATGCCATAGGTTTGAAATCCCTTGCAGTCATTGAAACATGATGACAAAGGCTGAACTTTCAACCAGAACCACATGATTTATGAAAAAATATCTCAAATTAATCATCTGTAGCAAGGTTGAAGCACTGGTCTAGAAGGTCAAGACATCAAAGGTCAATCTCCAGTCCTGCCAGCAACCTTTGTTGTATCTTTGCCCAAGTCCTATGAACTGTGACATTATTTTAAAAATGCAGATAAAAGTAAAATGAGGGGGGAGGGTTCTACTTGAAGAGTCAAAATGAAAAAATTTGTCATTGAGACTAAATCTAAAGGTAGTAGTTAAATCACTAAATGAACTATTTTCATCAAGGGATATTGCACTTTCAGAATTTTCTGGTGTCCTAGAAAACACATTTTTGCAATCACCCAGTCTGTCCGTGTCCCCCAGCTGGCTGGGTGAACCCACTGATTGAGTTACGAAGCTTTCGCATCAGCTCTGGATGGGCAGGACACGTGTCAGCCTTCTGCAGGCTCTCGTCTGTGGCTGGCGTCAGCAGTGTGCAGGTCACTGCAGGAATACTTGGTAGGACAGAAGGGTAGGGGAAGGTGTGAAGCAAAGACGGAGTATAGGTGGAGTCAAGAAATCACAGAAATGCTTTCTGTTTTCAATTACAAAATTCAAACCCAGACACATACATTTCATTAATGCTTCTGTTTGTGAAATCCCTTGGTTCTTACACTTCTGACTATCTATTGAGGGGGTGTTGTGAAAAAACAGTTTCTTTTAGAAACGTTGTATAGAAAAGAACCCACTTTTTTTTAGATTGAGGTTTTGGAGAGTAAGAGGAAAAGCCAAAAACATTACAGTCAAAATGGGGACAGCTTTTGTCTCTGTAAACTTCCAGTTTCCATACAGTAAAATCATGTAGCAATATTTTCCTTAAATAAACTAGGAGGAATATTTAATATTTGTAAGATTCCTGGGTAGAAACATATGTCTACTTTATTGAACAGATAACACAGCCGGCTGCCCTCCACTGTTCCCTGTCTTCCCCTGGCTATTGCGCTGGTAATAGAATGCCAAGGTATAGCAGTTCTCTCTGGCTCTTACTCAAGTTGATTATTTTAATTCGAACACTATAATACAGGTAACTGAGTGCACAGAACTATTGATTCCTAAAGAAATAGTCACCCTAAGAAATTCTTACCTGAAGTGAATAGAATTTTTCCTATGCTAAATGACAAGTTTTTAAAGGAATGTCTTGGCTTGATTTTTAATGATTTTAAAAATAATTTTCTAAATAAGAAAACTGGTGGCTTTCTAGAAGGCATTAATTTTTCATTTCAATATTTCAGGTAGTATCTCCAGCTCAAAAAATGCAAATGCTTCAAATAGGAACAAAATGTTTTCGAATGACAGGAATGAAACTTTTCGGCTGCACAGAACCAATGACAAGAAATCTGATTTCTGTTCCTTGAAGATTTTCAAAGTGTTGATAGATTGTCCTGATGCACAACATGAAACATTTCCAAAATCTTACAGTTCTTCAGGGAACAGGAAAAATCTTCCCACTCAGTTCTTGTCGCAATGGAGGTATTTCATATTGAACTTTAAAAACATTGACAGATTTCTTCCTTCAGTCAAAGGCAGGCAGTGTGAGTTTATATGTTTCAAAGAAAATTGATATTCTGGCAGACAACATTAATGTCTATGTGTGTATCTTTCAAAATGCAGTTGTCATCCGATGCAATAGTACTATGAATTATATCCTGACGAGTTATATAAGGTTTGGGCTATGATTAAAATTTGGGGTTTTTTCCAAGGAAAATTTGAACGTAGTGAAAAGTTAAATGTATTATTATTTGAGATTTAATGGCAACAATTACTGAAAAGCTGAAAGCCCTAAAATTAGGAGCCTGGTTATCTGCGTTCAATGTATTGTATTTATAAATGGACAAATATCAGTGTAAAGAGGGTGAGTTTAGAGACCAGCTTTTCTGGCCTGAGTTTAGAAAACACTCGATTCTGATGATAAGTAAGAAAGGTCCCCTTGGTTATGTAAGAAGAAGAGGGAAGCGTCTCACTGAATAATCCTGACGGATTATACCGTCCCAGTGAAAGTCCAGTATTAGCCACCAGCCAATAGCTTCACATCTGGAATCGGGAGCCGAAAGTCAGATAGGGGGTGGCACTCATTAAAAATAGGTCTGCTGAACAGTTAAGACGATTATTGGTCCTGATTTGCAGGATTAGACACAGGGAGCAGTCTGTCAGGCTATTTCTTCACTTGACTACAAAAAAAACCTTCTCCAGGGCTTGGACAGAAATCGATTATATTGCCAGACTTCTCTAGGGAGGGGAGAGGGCAGCGTTTGGGAGGAGGCGAGGAAAGGCACCTTCCCTCTGCTCGTCTGACTGTGTGCTCCCTCGCATGGCGATGTTTGAAGCCAGAGCCGAGCGTGTAATCAGTCCTGCAGAGATTTATATGGCTTAAACACTGTAGATGTAAGTTATTAACGTGATCTCCCTGCCTGATGCTGTGAAATCTTTGCAGCTGGCTTTACGTTGAGTTTATTGAACTTGCAGGTGTAATGGGAAATTTGCAGGTTCGTTTCTTGGGCAACGAGGATGGCTGAGGGGAAGAAGGATCTGGATGCATGAGACAGACTGAGAGTAGGGATGCAAGTCATAGCTTGAAATGAGACATGTCAGCAGGACTACCCAGTGTGGTGGCTAGCTGAACAGAAATAGAAGCATGCAATAATCTGACTAGGAAACCCTTGTTTTCCTCGTTTCTGTTTCTTCTTTATGCTTATTTGCAAAAGTTCCGTTTTGCAAGAATACACTTAGCAAATATTGCAGGGGAAGAATAGATTTCCACCCAGGGACAGAAAATTATGCACTTTTTGTGACTAAACATACAGATTGAATAGCCATAGGTATTTATTTCCTGTTAGTCCATTTCCCTTCGTTTGCTGGGACAATGATTGAACAAACAATTTAAAGTAATAAGCACATTCAGAAAAATTACATGTGCTCTCTGCCAAGGGGGGAAAGTTTCATTCACTGAAGAAATTATTACAAGTAGTTTGCCCAGATCTTGCTCATTTTAATAGATACAAGGAATTTCTCATCTAACTCTCATTGTATGTGTTAGCCGATGGCAAATGAATATTCTATTGAATCATTTGAGGCCTGAGCTTTGAGCTGGCCGTTCATTTACGTGCCAGGCAGTCAGACCTGTACCTCAGAAACGCAGATGCAGGCGGTTTATTTGGTAACTGTTTCATCAACTGTTCCTGCTGAATTGCTACATGAATTTTGTTTTACCTGGGGTTGTGTCATCCATACTTACAGTTCAGACTAACCTTTCAGCTCAAGTGGATATAAAAAAGATGTACTTTTATGATTGGGTTTTTAATGCTCCCATCTGTGGCTTGGACAAGATATTTAAAGATCCTTTTCCACCTTCATTCAGAAACTCTCTCCTGACTGGTGAGTGTTGCTCAAAAAACCCTAGCCATCAACAGCAGTCGATTCCCCCATTGCAGAAGCAGGGGGATGCGAAGGGGATCCACATCCCAGTGACACGGATGACAAAAGACAAGCCCGCAAACCCTGTCATTGAAGCCATTACAGGCAACAGCACTTCCTAAGCCTAATGGCTGCACACAGCGTGCCATTTGGAGACAATCTCACTTGGTGCTTTCCCTGTAAATAATAATAAGATACAATGGATCTGTGGGAATTAAGTTCTTAGGAGGCGGTGATGTCATCTCTGCAGATTCAGGGCACTATTCACTTGCTTTTGGGAAACATTTTATAGTTATATAATATTCCTCAATCCACGTTCTGGATCAGCTTTGTTCCATCAGGCTTTTCCCATTACTCTAATAACTTCTGTCCCCAGCTTCACAAGTTTATTTGAAATATGCAAATGGATTTTTTTAAAAAAAAAAAAAAAAAGGAAAAGAAAAAAAGCCAGGGAAGCCAGCATCTTCTAAACCATGATCATTGCTCACATGGATATAAATAATAGGGGCTGTTTAACTGAGGGCAGCTTATTTCTTATCTGTAGAAATATTAATGCCCTCCCTGCTATCTAATTCAGCATAATGTAAGGGGATTTAGTGGAGATTAAGAGAGAAAGTGGGAGAAGGATTTATATTCTTTTGGGCCATGCTTGTGTCCCAGGACTTTTGGCGTCACTTCCATTAGAAGAGGTGATTGGTCTCCGAGGAGTTAAAAAGAACTGGAAAGAGAGGCATGCTCTTACACTGGAATGAAAAAGTCCTGTGGAAAAAAGAACCAGTTGCTCAAGTTTCAGACTCCCTGCCCTGCTGCTGGAGGGAAACATCTTTGTTCTCAGATCTGGATCCTGAGAAAAGGCCGGTACACCAACAGCACTTAATTTTTAACAGCTTTGTTCCTCTGCTTGGAACAGAAATAGGCTCTGCAGAGATTCACTCCCTCTGGATCATACAGCCTGGCCGGACAGTGACAGAGTACAATTCTACAGTATAATATTAACGAATCAGTAAAATGATATATACAGCTCCTTAGGGTGCTCCAGGTTCTAGGAAAGAGAAAGGCTGTAACAAATACAGACTATATATTCAACATTCCCCATGTGAATGGATTAAGGTTTATGAATATGTATCGATTTTATACAGGAGAAACTTTATATATATACGTGGAGGAGCTTTCTCAGAAATACGTTGCTATTTGTCCTGAACAGTTTGATGTGATTTGTGGTGTATCTAAGGATCAAGTCCCCAAATTTAGCATGGCAGCCAAGAATTCAAGGAAGTCTGTGTACCAGAATGCCTCTTTCTAGTAACAACAGGAAATATTAGAGTAACACATGCTTGGCTGCTCGTCAGTCTCAGAGCATAAAGTATCACCTTGTTTTCTGAAGGTTGCATATTTCCAGAAGCATTTTGGAGAAGTGAGATGAGTCTTTTCAAACTTATTCTTGATAAGTACTTCTTAAGCAGAAAAAGGCTTATACAAGGTCAACCACTGTTCTGTGGTTGTAGTGAGATTTCAGCTGATGCCAGTAGCAGACTCATGTAAATTGTATGGGAGCCTGATTGTGTTAAACAGCCTGCAGTTTTCTTTAGCATCACTGACAGCATCTCAGATTGTGTGTAAAATGCAAAGTCAACTTTTTTTCCCCGTGGATGTGACATTGGTAGGTATGCACAATTATACCTTGATGAGGATGAAAATAAGATACCTTCAGGGCGGAATTAAGGCACCAGGCTATTTATGACATTTGATCTTACAGTTGTGCTGAATGTCATTGCTCATTTTGGTTTTAACTGAGCAAAAGCAGGCTAGAAACTCAATACTTCTTGTTCTAGGCTGTATAGTGAAATGAATGCCGTCTTTCCACACCCCCACAGATATAGCAAAGGATGTTTGAAGGGCAGTAGCACTCTTAAAGTGTGAATTTTCTCTGAGGAAGACTGCCTATACAGTCATCTTTCTGCATTCTGTTGAGCATGGACGTCTGTGAGTGTCTGTCCTTCCCAGGACTACAGCAGACTTCTGGCCATGGTCCGTTATCTCTGTCATTCTTGACCCAGGGATCATGAATATTAGCTCTTTGGAAGCAGGTTGGGGGTAAATCCATCCAGATCACTGGGTTTTATAGCCTACTCATTTTTATTGTTTATTATTCTAAGCAAAAGTAGTAATCCCCTGGGAAGTGAAAGAAAAAATAGTCCTGGATAAAATAATATAGCTGTAACTATGCTGTTCACTCATTTGCATGCACAAAAGGGAACTATTGTATTTTGTGAAAGTGAAGGTTGTAGCCATTCTCTGGTCAGCTTAATCCAGACAGTGATCCCATAATCCATGTTACATTTACTAGCTTCCCCTTCTAATCGGTTTGGAGTCGGCATGATTTCTTCCAAATGTTAATGAAAACCAGGGAGCACTTACTCAGGAAAGCAAATGGAAATAAAATCCACATTTCCAGCCATTATTACAGCTAGCGTCTGACTTGGGTTTATGTCATAGTATTATGTCGAGCTCAGCTTGCAGTCTTTGTTCTTTTCTGACCAAGAAAATTCTTGCTTAGGAAATCAAAGAAACAGCTTCCTATGGAATCCCCAAATATAAACAAACTTGGTTTTTTTGTATTTTCTTTCGAAGAAAGAAGGAAAATTACATGCCAGGTTTCTGAATTTCCTCTGTTTATCACCCCATTTTCTGTCTTCTTCGACTGTGTGCAACCTTCATGTTGGGCTTATCCCATGAGCATCTTTTGTACCAACCATGCCACCCCACTCTACTGTTATTTATTCCTTCCCCAGTGGATGGACATCCCTGCATGGACCTGCGAAGCCACTCGGTGGATTCTCACCAGAATGCCTTTTCTGGAACAATCACTGCTGTAACTGCAATGCAACATCTACTTCTGGGTGTGCATTCGTACATTTTTATTGCGGCTCAGTGTCAGAAAATAAGTGAGATGCTGTCTTCTATTCTAATACCTGGAGGTCCTCAGAGGAGAGGTCTGGCAGACTCAGTAAATCAAGTGAAAATTCAGTGTTGTGATAAATGAATATAAGGCTCAACTAGCCTCGCTGTTAGGGCTAAGCCAGCCCATGAGTTGGACTGAGCAGGCAGTGGTGTGGCATGGCATTGCAGAGTGTGTGTCACCACTTTGGCTTCTGTGGGTCTTGTCTTAAGACCACAGACATGTTTCTGGTGTACTCACAGCTCAGATTTTCTGATGGGTGCTCATTTCCCAGGAGCACAACCTCATTCGATTCAACTGAGGACACTGTTGGCGAGAAAAATGGTCTGTGCTCATTAAGCTGATGGAAGAAAAAAGGTGTTTGCTTTTTGACTAATTTCCTGTTGATGTATTTTCCATCTGAAGGCACATTCTTGGATGAGTTGTGGTTAATTTGTAATCTTCTGTGAAGTACCATATGTGAAGTAATCTGACTTTCATCAAATCTGAAATGAGGACCCTAAATCAGGCCTCCATTTCGGTAGTCTGCAGCAGGTTTCTTCAACACCACCTTACGTTAGTCATTCCTGACTGAATTATGTGTGGAGACGCTGAGTTTAATTGTGTTATTCCTGGCAAAGAAAGGGAAAAAAAGCATAGGAAAACTAGTTCTAACAATCCAATTTGTGAATTATAACTGTACACTCTAATCTAATCATGTTTCTCTTTCCCCAGATGTGGGGAATTTTAGGAGTGCCTCATTACCGACCACTAATTAAATCTAATGTGAAAGAAATGTTGGATGAAATCCTGCCAGCGTTGAAGTTTCTGGCAAAGCTTTAGTGGAACTCAAATTTTGCTTTTTGGGCTCTTCTGAAGATGATCATTATAATTATTTATTATCTGGTAGCATTGGGGCTCTCCAGTGAAAGTTCAGGCCTCATGGCACTGGGCAGGTAAAGTGGCTATCTGGTTTTTTAATCATTACACTCAATGTGACAAGCAGAAGAAGCTATTGAATGAAACAGCTGGGCAAGGTGGAAGGAGGTGGAGAGAGGGAGCAGACCTTGAGACTAACAAAGTTTGTCATAACAGTGAATAGTTGGCTAGAAAACATAACATAGTGCTTTCCTTTCACTGTGGGTAAAATGTTCAGAAGTGCCTGCTTGTCGCCAAATTATTTATTCCTGGGGCCAGCCAGCCCTCTTTGAAAACAGAGTCTTGTAGGAATGTATGTTTGGGTCTAACGAGAAGAATTATCAGTTCCAAATGAGAAGGGCTCAGTGGTTCATATAAAAGGCAGACATCCCGGGCAATCCCGACTGGAGTTACATCCGTAAGTGTTATCTACACATACGGATGTTGCAATGGGAGTGGGGGCCCATGCCAGAGGGATCTGTAATGACATCCATAACACATACGAGAAAGGAATAACGAATGTGGGGTCTGGCTTGAGGGGAATGATCTGCACAGGCATCTCTAAGAGCTGCCGCAAGCAATATATGTGAAAATCCATTTTATTGTTGTGCTCAGATCTGTGATGTTTACAACTGTGTCCTGGCTCAATTGTGGCTTTTCCTAATTCCTTCCCAAGACTCATTTAAATTCCGCACTGGTTTGTTTTTCTCTTCCCTGTAGCACTCCTTGATCTATGTAGTTCAATTAAAAGGCAGCATGAGGGCAGTATCTACAAGTTGTTGTTTATTTCTGCACTTTGTTGCAAACAGAAGTTCTTTAAGTGCTCAGCTTCTAAACCAACGTATTTTCCACTTCTTTTTATTTCTCTCTCCCTTAAGCTGCTAAAACTTTGTTTTAAAACTGCAGCGTGGGTTAACAAATGTGTGCCTAAATGCCTGCCTGTTGGTATAAACTGAATTTTCCATTAGTGACAACTCACATGATGTGTCAGGCTGACAGGGCAGGTACAGTGGTTTCTTGATTTCCTGCTTTGCTCATGGTAGCACTGCCACGAAGGAGATTTCTCTAGCTGTGTTCCAGCTTTCTCTTTCATCAGCAGTTTTGGACTAGATACCTTCTTGTTTCATCTGTAAGGTTAATTGCAGATGAAAAAGGACATAATTAGGTCTCTTTTCGTGGCACCACAGTGTGTTTGCCACCTTTGTTGTTTTTTTGTATGCGGGTTTCAATGTGTCCCTATCAGCTGCTCCCATGGTGTACTCGGAGATGAAGGTCTTAGGCAAAGCCTGTTTGCTGGCTGCGGAGGGCGATGAGGGAACCTGGGAGAAGCAGAGGAGCATTAGTTTGAAGAGCAGATATGTTAGGGTAGGACTAACTTTAAGGATATTCTTAGAAAGTCCCCACCAGCTCCAAGGAGCTTGTAAGAGGGTATTTCCTTGGTAATGCTGGAAGTCAGACATCTCCCACCAGTAGGTTTCTCCGAGACTTAGTAAATATTTTGTTTTGTACGAGGTCTTTCTGAAGTGCTCTTCCTGTATTTAGTGTACATCATGATTTTTTTCTGATTGTGCTTTAAATATAATTGAGTGCTTGTTTACATCATCAGTTGAAGGGATATGTGTGCCCTTAACCTGTAGTGCTCAGTTTGGCTCGTTACAAACCTGTTCAGTAATTCCCGTTCATTTGTGCCAACTGTTTATGTCTCTGAAGAAAGATCACTTACCATGGAGATGTCTGCAACGCTCAGCTGTGGAACATCACTGCATGATCATCGGAAGAACAATCCTTTCATTTCAACTGTCGTGTGACTGCTTCATGAGGAAGGGTAACGGCTGTTGTAGAAATTTATCCTAAGTAGTTTTTTGTGATCTCATGTTAATGCAGTAACTGTAACTGCTATAGGGGTACTGCTTCTGTCTATCATTGAAATGCGGATAGAGTTTTCTTTTAATGTAGGGGTCGCCATGTGAGTTTCTGTGAGAAGTCCTTTGTCTTAGGCAGTTTGTATATCCAGCTGATGTTAACAGGTCTCCTAATGTCTGTGTAGTGTCTTCTATTCTCAAATGGATATTCAGTGGTAAAAATGGCAGTACATCAATATCAGGTTATACATTTAGAAGAGCCAGTATGCGATAAAAATAAAAAATCCCATTGCCTTTCATCTTCCCTATTTTCTTCTGTAGAACATGTGGTTTATGTCTGTGGAGACAAATGTGAATCAGAGGTTGTCAATGGGATGTGAAAGTCAGTGGAAAGCTTTTAGCTGACATTAACCAATGCTGTAAAAGGCAGAAAAATAGATGGTGTCCCAGGTACCTCATAGTGTCTACACTAGCAAGTAGTGCAGCAAAACAGGAACCAATCTGTAGAGCTGAGTTGTGGCTAAGGACCCAGATGTTGCTGAGGTCCCAGTCTCCACACCACGGGACTTTATGTATCCATTGCCATTTGGAAGCAAGGGTTCTCAGATAGCTCCTTAATCTCAGCTTGCATATCCATGTGTTTTCACAAGTCATTATATGGGCTACGGTATTCAAGCAGCGAAGACTGTACATCTTCTTCCTCCTATTAAGAAAGCATCATATGCATGAACATTGCAGCATCTTCATTTAAGAAAACTCTTTATTTTGATTGGAACAGTTACATTCTTAAATAAATGACTAAGACACTCTCAAACGTCTTGGCAAAGACATCTCCCAGTCTAATTATAAAGTGGGTCTGAGCCCCCAGGCCAGTCCCAGTTTGCAGTGCGGTGCCATGCTTTCAGAAGGTGGAGGATCCTTGTATTCTGGAGCAAGGCTGTTTCTATTATGACATTTTCTGCACAATAAAAACACTCATCCTTTCAAGTTAAATCAACAGTTGTAGCAAAATGGCTGACAGAATTGCAGTCAGATTCTCAATTGCCTTTAAAAGAAGAGAAAATGCGATGACATTTGAGGATGACACTAACAGCATCACTAAAACAAATTAAATGAATGTTATCTATTTTTCTGAGTGGCTTTTAGAGTCTTTAGAATGCTTTTTGGATTGTTACTGCTGAGTAGTATTAACAAAGTACCAAACATCTATTTCTGCGTAATTCATCTTTTTGCAATATTTGATAGTCCTGAAGTAATGGAACAGTCAATTGTAACTGGAAATGGAAGAAAAGAAGCATCAGAAAAGACAGCATGCTATCAAATATGAAAGTAGACAAGTTTCTGAAATTAGAAAATGTGAATTTGAAGCTTCCAGTACCTTACTCAAACCGGTGTGATAATGCAAGAGTGGGGTTACAAGAGATTTAACCATGGCTATTAAGCTGCAAAGAGCTTGTGTAAATAGATTTTATTTCCAAACAAAATCAGACCTCACTCAAAATGAACACTTCCCCTCTATATTTATCCCCAAATGGCAAATTTCTGCAGAAGGTTTAAGCCCTGACTTCTAGGCCCCCACTGCAGAAGCTTACGGTTTACACTTGCACAAAGCAAGCCTGGTTTTGAGTTTAAAGCTAGAATCTCAGAGCAGGTGAATTTCGGGGAATTTAAGGTTTTATTCTGAACTTTCTCTAACTTCAGGCTTGAGAGGTGCCAACCTCATGAAGTTCAACAAGGCCAAGTGTAAGGTCCTGCAGCTGTGTCAGGGCAATCCCAAGCACAGATACAGGCTGGACGGAGAATGGATTGAGAGCAGCCCTGAGGAGAAAGACTTGGGGGTGTCGGTTGATGAAAAGCTCAACACAAGCCAGCAATGTGCACTCGCAGCCCAGAAAGCCAACCTCATCCTGGGCTGCATCAAAAGAAACATAGCCAGCAGGTCGAGGGAGGTGATTCTGCCCCTCTATTCTGCTCTGGTGAGACCCCACCTGGAGTACTGCATCCAGCTCTGGGGCCCTCAGCACAGGAAAGACATGGACCTGTTGGAGTGGTTCCAGAGGAGGACCACAAAGATGATCAGAGGGCTGGAGCACCTCTCCTATGAAGACAGGCTGAGAGAGTTGGGGTTGTTCAGCCTGGGGAAGAGAAGGCTCCAGAGAGACCTTATGGTTGCCTTGCAGTATCTGAAGGGGGGCTACAGGAAAGATGGGGAGGGACTCTTTATCAGGGAGTGCAGTGACAAGACGAGGGGTAATGGCTTCAAACTGGAAGAAAGGAGATTTAGATTAGATCTCAGGAAGACATTTTTCACTCTGAGGGTAGTGAGACACTGGCACAGGTTGCCCAGAGAAGTTGTGGATGCCCCATCCCTGGAAGTGTTCAAGGCCAGGTTGGATGGGGCTTTGAGTAATCTGGTCTAGTGGGAGGTGTCCCTGCCCATGGCAGGGGGGTTGGAACTAGATGATCTTCTAAAGGTCCCTTCCAACTCTAACCATTCAATGATTCTATGATCTTATAACAATCTAAGATACTCTGAAAAAAAGAGGAAGATACGTGTCTTGACTTATGAAAAGGATTAAAAGCTAGAGATGACATAAATCATGGAGAATTGTTTTGAGGAAGGGTTAGATTCTCCAGATGTGCTGTTCTCAGCCTGCAGTGGCAGAGAGTTAAAGAATTTCAGTGATCACCTTTGACTAAAAAGGATACATAAGCCCTTGTCCTTGTTCATTTGTTAGACTATGACAGCATGGAGATACTACAGCATCCACCATCCCTGGAATGGTGTAGGCCACATTTGTGTCTGTCCAGATATGCCTTTCATATGTTCAAGAGCAATACAATCAGCAGCTCAAGCAAACAGAGTCCGATGCTAAGATCCTGTCTCAGCTCACTAATCTGAACTGCAGTGGTCATTTTTTCCCCATTTTATACATGATAGTTTAATGCAAAACTTTTCAGCTTTTGATGAGGTCTCAGAAGTCCCCGAATGAAGTCCCAGTGAAAGGACAGCCCGTATGATCAGGGCATAAGAGTCCCCAGAAAGACCCTGTTTGTGGAATTGCTGCATTACAATTAGCTCAGCTCAATCCTTCCATGAAGAATTACAGGACCTTATTTGCAGCATCTGTCGAAATAATTGCACCTCTCAGTGATTTTTATCCCTCTATTCCTTGTTTTAAGTATATTCATTAATTAAATGGCTCAGCTTATTTCAACGTGGCCCTGAACTGAAATGAGCAGTACATCATACTCATTATCCTCTGAGCATATTGCTTTGAACTCACACAAATTAAAAGGCTTTCTGTCTGCTCATCCTCTTTCTTCGTGCCTTTTCTATTTCTTTGCTTGTTCTTGTTATGAAGACGTTACTGTAAGTTGAAAGGCTGAATGTTACCTGTTGAGTTGGAGGTGACAGGAAAGCACCAGCGCACCAGAGGGCCAGAATTGCACGGCTGTGGGCACACAAAGTGTCCAGAGGTTCGATGTTTTGGAAGTAGGTGTGGTTTTCCTTATGGAGACAGAGGAATGGTACAGACTAGGGCGAGTTAGGGAACATTGGACTGGGGAACTGAGATACTAAATGGAAGCATCAGGCTGGGAGGCAAGAAGGGATGGAGGGAGCATGGAGTGACAGTCCTTGTTGGAAGGGGTGGCATGGGGAAGGCCAGGATGGGAAGGGTGCAGGGCTGTTGGCCCAGGGAGATGTGGGCATGCACGGCAGGACAGCAGGACCTGCGAACGGCACTTCCCTGGTGCAGAAGTTCACCCTGCGCTGCTTCTCAAACATCTCTGCTGAAACCACTCAACAGGAAAAGGCAGATGAACAAAATTGATATCATCTGCAAAGAAGCAGTAATTGAAGGATATTTTAATGCAGTAGTTTTAATGGCTTCCCATTTCCTGCTAGGGAAATGTGTAACTAATTAAGTCTATGACATTCATTTAACTCAAACAATAAAAAGTGCTTTATGTCATCAGTATTTACTAAACATACATTTTCCTGATGGGGGCAGGGGAGAGTTTGTAAATGAAACATGAAAATATCTGCTTATCACCTTTCTGGATTTCAGATAAAGCTGTTGTTGACACTGAGTATGACTAGTGGCATTGATTAGGATTAGTGTCTGCAATAATGGGACTTCTTTGAGACTAGGAAATAATACTTACTTTAAGGTGAGGACTCATGTTTGAAACTAGTCAAGGGAATAAGTCTTGTACCTCCAATACCAGATCTTGGATAAGTGTGTGCTGACTTGCTTTGTTGCTCACTTGCACCATGAGAAGAGACCTCAACGTACTGCAGGACTGAGTGGGAGGATGGCTGGGATTGCCCAGTGCTGTAAGGCAAGTAAGCAGTAACTCGATCCTACAGTGACATTTTACGTGAGGGCTGAATAGAAAATTACAGCAAAAAACCCTGCTGTAGTACGATGTCCTGGAAGCCTCAGAATAAACAGTCTCAGTTGGTAATCTGAAAATTACAGCAGAGTCTAGGATTAAGCAGGGATTGTGCCCTTAAACACTCAGAACAAAGAGGTCCTGCACAGCTCTGTAAACCGGCCCCAATTACAGATGCATCATCCCTCCCGGCACGCGGTAAGCACAGCTTTGAAGCATCTTTGCCACCAGAAAAACTCACAGTATCATCTCTGTGCAGAGGAGCTGCTGATGCTCAGATCTTGTTTTGCTTTGAACAAGCAGATGCTTCTGTGCCACTTGTTACCATCTAGTCCTGATAATGCCAGTATCTCACCAACG
The DNA here is from genome assembly GCA_008921705.1 of Burhinus oedicnemus. NCBI lineage: Eukaryota > Metazoa > Chordata > Aves > Charadriiformes > Burhinidae > Burhinus > Burhinus oedicnemus. The sequence continues at coordinate 1,966,825 of VFFE01007004.1, forward strand.
CAAGGAAATTGTTGTGACTTTGCAGAAGGAGGCAGCTGTTTGCCACGCAGCCAGCAGAAAGCTGAGCACTGCCGGTGTTTGCCCTTAAGACAGTCCCGGGCTTTGTTCAAAGCCAAAGAATTTACTTGGTGTCTCCTCGCATTGCAAGGCAAGCGTGCCAAGAATTTGACACCTACACTTCACTGCTGGCCCACATCACATACCTCCCAGCAAATCTCATCATGTACACTTCACTGCTGGCCCACATCACATACCTCCCGGCAAATCTCATCATGTCTAGTCATGCAGAGTGGCAGGGGACCCTTGAGCGTATGTTTTGCTTAGTCTGCCCATTTAGCTTCGGTGCTCGGCACTACCTGATTTATGTCTGGTTTCCCAGCAGAATCTGTTGTGTCTAATTGGAGATTATTCCAAGTGTCACAACAGCAACCAAATCTGACAGTTCAGCTGAGCACTGAAGTAATGAGTTAAATAATGCACCTTGGAAAAGTTAATCCTTAAAAATCCGTTAGACATACCTTGTTTTCCAGGTCAAAGCAGAACTGTATTTAACCTTTTAGAGGAATTCAAGAATTTGGGGATGGGGGACAAAGAGAGGACAGAGCAGTTACTCTCTGGAGTGTGCAACCTCATCTCATGGTGCAAAACAGATTTGCTTCTATAGTGGAAGGCGCAACAAAAGTTGGATTTTGTTTCACGTCCCCCAGATCTTGTCCCAGCGGATGACAGCCAGACACAGAAATAAAACAAAGTACCATATTGAAGAGATATTAAATGTTGCTGCCAACAATTGTCTTCATTTTTCTAGTTATTGATTGCTGTCAAGGTCCTGTCTGGGGAAGGACACAGAATCTTGGTTTATGACAGCTCACAGAAACACTGAATCTTCAAATTCTTGCTCTGAGCACATTTCAATCTCACCGCTTATATTCTCCCACCAACACTGTACTTTATTCCCTAGATCAAGTGGTCCAGGTAGGCACAAAGTTATACCCGATCTCCTCTGGGACAGGCAGGCAGGCTGATGGAAATGTCCTGCTGGTCAGGCCGTTTCGTCTGAAGTTACGCTACTGAGTGCATGTGTCTGTGACTCCTTTATGCGAGGAGCAGTGCAGCATGTCACACACCTACAACAGAGACACTCCAAACAGATCAGAAGCCTCAAAGCCAGCTTTTTTCTTTACTCTTTGATTTCAACAGCAACCTCAGAGAGCCACACAATTTACCATCTAATTCCCTAAACCCTTTGGATTGTGCTATGCCATATACGCTGTACAGATGTGAGCACAAAAGCCATTCCATCCTCTCCCGTTTTGAGTCATTTCTGCCTAACCACTTCTCCCAGGAGGCTAAAGGAACCCATTTTCTCCAAGGAGGTGAAAGAAGTTGGCAGCAAACTACTCAGGCCAGTAGTTGTAGCAGTTTTGGGGGGTTGTCTGAAGCCGTCACAGGACGGCAACAAAATTCCTGCATTCCCCAGTCCTTGCTACTAGCCAACAGGCAGAGTCTCTTTACCAAATATAGGGAATCTTTCATAGATTGAAACCCCATTCATTGTTTTCTTACATTTGTTCCATATTTCTCCATCTATTTCACACGTGGAGACACAAGCTAGCCCAGTGTACAATTGTTTCTTTGATCTGTGCACCAGAAAATCTGTATCAAGTCAGCTGCACATTTCTAAGGAGATTAAATTTGCCCTTGTGGTTCATCTGAAGCCTGGCAGATCTCCTTTGTGTGTTTTGTGGTCCAAGATGCCAAAGCAGCAAAACCCTACAGCCCATCTGTAATCTTAAGCATATGAACCCTCCTTCCATGGGACTTACTCATTTAAGGTTAAGCATGTGCTTAAAGCCTTGTGCAAACAAAATGCTCTGCTTTTATATACTTACGAGTGACCTTCACCTGAAGATTACTGAAATGTTCTGGGCTTGTAATTTGATTTTTTTCTTGGGACTGCTTTAGAAAAGTGAAAAATGCCTACAGTCTTCACGTGAAGAGGTGGAGCCCCTTTGGCGTTTATGTGTGATGGAGGCATAAGGACCTAAGGTAGGGCATCAGTTCAAAAGGCAAGACAAGGACATAGCTAAAAGTTTCTGAAAAAGCTGTAAGAAATTGTGTGTGGCAGAGTGTTTCCTCTTTGCCTCCATGAGGTTACAGGTTCATTTTCTCTTTCCATGGCTCAGCCTAAGTTCAAAGGAAGATATGTAGCCGAGAGAGAGACCTGAGGTGAAGGAAAGGACTTGAGGGAGGATGTTACCAAGGGTCAAAGTAACGTGGGAGTTGTGGCTGCAAGGAAAACAGACTGCTTTTCCCAACAGTAATTAGGGAAGGTCCGTTTGGGGGATCTAACATCTACCCCTGGGTTCCAGGAAGCAGCTTTGCCACAAGATCAACTTTTGACAGAGGCAACGGCTCTGAACCAGCTCTGGGTCTACTAGGCTCAGCTCCCTCCCATAATTAACAACAGAAATGCAGTGTTCTCTTCCAGATCTGAGCTATTTGCCCACATGGCAAGGAAAAGAACTAGAGAGACCATGTAACATTACCATCTGGTGGTCAATATCATAGGAATGTGTTCGTCAGCTACTTTGTCCAAACTTTTTCTTGATTGCAAGGCCAAGCTGAAAGGCTGTCATGCCTGGTGAAATTGACGTCTTGGTACATTTTTATAAAAATGCCTTTTTTGCTTTGGGTTGCTATATTTAGCCAAGCATATTCTGCAAGCTGTATTTGAGTGTCATTCACAGTGGAAAATAGTCTTGTGAGGTCAGTAGCCAAACACAGAAAGGAATCACCCTCAAAAGTATTCTTCTGGACTGTGCACATCCTCTCTCATCAATGGAAATATTCCCATTTTGGTGCAAATAATTTATCTGGTAAATAACAAACATCAAGGTAAAATATTATGAAAGGAGTAGGAGCAAGAGGAAACTGTGCCTGGTTTTCCTCTTCTTTTGCACTGTTTTATAGCCTTTTTGAAAGCTGAAAGTTTTTCCAAAATATGTTTCCTCTGAATAAACTGCATGTTTATTTATGGTTTCTGATGAGAATCTAAGCTGCTGATAGCTTTGATTTGCATATTTATTTGGTTTTTTGCAAGAAAAATACAAAGCAGTTGCTTGTGTGAATCTGAAATCTATTACAAGTGTCCCAATTCTTGACTAGGGGGTGTTCAGTGAAATACTTTATCTGAAAAATTAATTGCTCCTTTTAATCTTTTCAACCTGCCAGGAAAAAAAGAAGAAGGGGGAAAAAAAAAAGCAAAATGAAATGAAAAGCAACAAACCACTTTTTGATTCAAATGCAACTGAGGGAAATCTAAACTGATGGAGGAAAAATCCTGGCTGGTGTTATTTGTGGGATCTGCCACCTGAGAAAGCAAGGGGAGGTAATCTCAAGGGGACATCTTTGATTTAGGTCCCAGGGCTGAGGGGATAAAGGGATCTCTCTGCTAACATAAAGTTAGGAATAAGCAGGGGTTTTCTATCATTTTGATGATATTCATAAAGCCATTTTGACTTCTTGTGCCAGTGACTTTAATTGCTGGAGTAAGACAGCCCAGAGGGCTGCACTAACGCAGTCCAACCCAGATGCTTCAAAGCCCAGGTCTAACCTCCTCGTCATCTCCTGTGCCTGCACTTCCGTATTTATTCGCTGCACAGAGGTAAATGGCACTGTAGCTCTGAGGAATCAGGAGATTTGTGTGTGTTGCCATTGAGACTACATTTGGTTTTTAATCTTCAGCCCATAAAAGTTGCAACCCATACTTCTAAAATACACTCACAGAAGCTGAACTGATTGAGCCATCGCTGCTGCACATAGCTAGAAAGGAAGAGAGGCAAATTGCCGTGTTTTTTCAACCCTTCCTCATAAATAGCCTTTGCTTTGATGTTTCAGATGTCCTTAACATCAATCAACAGTTACAGCCCTCAATAGCTTATTCAGTAAGCTGATGTTTGTAAATAAAGCAGAGATTTTAATCCACCATAGCAAAAGGTCAGTTTGAAAAGGAGGAATGATTTATACATGGATCCCGTCTCTGCTCTCACAGAAAAACTGGGCAGGCCTTCAGGCTGTAAAAGTCACAATATTTTTTTTTTCACAAAATCAGAAAAAAACTAATTTAATTAGATTGTGACATATTGCTATGCTATCAAGGAAGCAATGGTGGGGAGGAATTTCTGGCAATTTGAGTTCTCTTTTTAGTAAAGCATCTTTTGTAAACCACTCCCATGGTCTTTATTCACAACCCTTTAAAACTCTGGGAGCCCTCCTCATCCCCACACGTCTCTGCTGTTGCTCTCGATGACCTCCACGTGGGAGCTAGCTTGTACGCTGAAATACTGTTCTTCCTCAGTGATTCCCTGCCAGAGGTGGAGGTCGCGGCAGGGGTCCTGCAGGGAAAGGTGCTCCTGGCAGCTGCCTTTTCTTTTGCTGAGCCACAGGCTCTTTGCTGACAGTTTTCTAGCTTTTGCGATCTCTGGAATTCATCACTTTCAGCAAAAAAACAACATCTGTGCAGGAAACACGTCCTTGGTAGCTCAGCCTCGAAGGGCTGTATACACATAAACCACAGATACCTGCAGTAAGCAACCCAGAGCTTTCCTCCAGGTCTAGCGCTGAGGACAGGAAAGGGAAATCTCCCATAAATTACAGTTGTGCTTTTAAAAGTTTGTAAGCAAACAGCCATGAATCTTCTTTGTTCTTCACAGGGGCCTTCTTGTGCAGTGTGCCAGATAGCTGCTGTGTGGGGAGGGCAGCCCTTGAGCAACGGAGCATGCCCATGTTCAAGGTCTTCCATGAGTGCCACAGCTATGGGGCAAACAATTGTCTCCCCAAACCCAAATATTGTGATGAAAAGGGAAACGGCACACTTTCTTAAAGCAGATCGTCCAAGAAAGAAGTCAAGCTTGCAAGCAGCTGGATGGTGAGGATGAGCGGTGAGCCTGGTGCTTTTCTGACAAATTCAGGAAGGTTTGCATTGGTTTGTAAAGCAGCACGGGCCAGCTGAAGGAGCACCAGGCTCCCTGCATCCCAGTGGCATCTGCTGGTATGTCTGGCCTCACTACCATAAGTTTTATGCCCGTTATGTCTCCTCCAACTCTTGAGTGGCTGTAATGTCCTCAAAGCCCACGTGACAGCTGATGCAACGGGTACCCAGCACTGCCCCGTTGTTTCCCTCCTTCTTTGACATCTGTCAGCAACCGTTTCACTGCGAGTTGTGAACGGCGAGGAGCAGCACGGAGCTGTCTTACTCCCACAGACTCCTGCAAAAGTGATTTAGCCAGCTGTGAAGCATGGCAACTGAGGGGCCAGATCCACACCGCACTGCCCACATGGATGATACAACACATCCCCATGGCTCTCTTCATTGTCAAAGAGGAAAATGCTCTAGCTCTGGCACCTAAGCCCATTTAAAAAAAACAAACAAACATTATTTTAGTATTGGTTATTTCATTACTGTGGTAAAAGAGATTGTGGCCGTTTAAAGGACCATGATAGAGTCTGTAATATAATTAGATGATCCTGAAAAAGCAATACTGGAATTCAATCACTCTGAGCAATCCACATGTGCTTCCTGAAGGTAATCAATCCCTGTGTCAAAGGAAGCTTATTGTTCTCCATCCCCCAGGGTCTCCTTCTCCTATGATGTACAAAGGGCTTTTTTGTCAGGAACAACAAATCTACTTCCCCAGCTTAGCTAAAGATAAGAAAACAATGCCTGGATTATCCAAACAATTTTTCTTTCTTTAGGCACTTAGCTTTTCTCTTTCTAGGTTTCCCTGTTTCCCTGTTTTGGAGATTGTTGACGTACAACTGATAATACTTTCCCTGGGGTAAGGCTCTGCTGATCTTTACACCAGTGTAAAAGTGAAATTCAGTGAAAATCATTCTGCATTCAGAACAGGGTACTGAAGGGCAGCATGCACATCCCTAACTCCATGGCTCATATAGAATTGATAAAAAGTTACTAGAAATATAAGCCAGCATCCAAGCTCCTCCTCTGGTGGCCCTAATGTAGAATCAGGCTTTTTATTGTCCCTTCCCAACTCTGTACTGTGAGATTTGATTTGTAAACACTGGCCCAGGATTCGGCATTCATTCATTAATTCTACCAAGAATGTTCTGTTTTGTAACCAGAAAATTGAATTACTTCCTCTACTTAATTTTAGTACTTTCCACCTTTTGGCTAGGAAATTGAATTATCCGGGTTGGTTTTCTTTTTCCACTGTGTAATAATACACTACTCTTCTGTGTTAAAATATATACGATGTCCTTCCAGCAGGTAAAATTCCACCTCATTCATACCTGTCCGAGCTTGTTGAGGTTAATAGGAGTTAGTTAGTGAAACTAAAGCCAGAATTGAATTAGTATCTATCTTCTGTGTAAGGCCTCCAGGGCTCAGACAATCTGGGAGAAGTAAAATGAAGTGTCTGACTCAATGAAGCTACCATTAGCTAATGATTCTTGATTCCAATTGGTGCAGTTTTTCTAAAGGGAAAACTTTCCTTAAGAATCACATCTCCCCAGCAGCAGTGAGAACCCCAGTAGGCACCCTCCATAAACATGCAGTGCCGAAGCAGTCAGAAGAGATTAACGGCATTTCCCCAAGGCTTCCCAGTGGAATCAATGCTTGCTAATCTTTAGAAAATTACACTAACAAGCTCCAGGTCTGAACTGCAGGAGTTCGGCACACCAGTCTCTGAAATCACGCACAGGCCATTGATGTATCAGGGCTTTAATGAACCAGAAAATCTCTACTAAGCAGAAGCCAGAGGGATGCTTTAAAGTTCCCACCTCTCCTAAGCTGGTCTTATGACAGACAGTCAACTCCAAAAGCAAAAATGCTGCTTTTGGGACTGATCCAATCTGGGGAGCAACCTCAAGTCCTCACAGGTATTTAGGCTTTGAAGTCCATGCGTGTGATGATCAGCAGCTCTTGAGAAATCCTGAACTCCAAAATCCTCAAATGGCAAGTTCAGGAAAGACTGCTGGTTGTTGTCCTATAGATGCTGCATGTAATTTCAGGAAAAAAAACGTTTTTCTCCTCTTTCAAACCACCAGGCAGAAACAGAAGATGTAGCTGCCCAAAATCCGATTGCTAGAGAGGCTGGCAACTTGAATGAAATCTTGCTGTAGCCTGCATTAAAAAAAAAAGCTTTTTTTTCCCTATCAGTCATAAAATCTACTTATTTGCTGAGCAATGTACTAATTTGCTTGATGCTTATGAGATATATTGCCTGTTTCCTACTCTGTTTCCTATTGGGCAGTCTGCAAGGTTGTCTAATCTCTAAAAGAAAGAGGCATCTGTTTCCTTCATGGTCTATGTCTGATTTAAGGTAGTTATATTATACTCCTACACAACATATCCTAGTGAAAATAAGAACAACCGAATTTTTTTTTTTCTTTCTTGAAAGATATTTTAACTTGCAATCCAAGAGGAATGCACATTGGATCATTCTTTAAAAGAAACAGCCTGCAAACTTTTGTCCCCGATCCAGGGAAGAGTTCTGTGAGCCAGTTCTGTATCATTGCCATGGAACAGGTCCTGATGTCTTTGCAGAATTGGCACCCAAGGGGCTCCTGCATTTAAAGTTCTCCATCCTGATGCACCAGCAATTGGAGCAGCCCAGTGCTGTGAAGGTAGAAATAAGAAAGCTGGTTTTCAAGGGAGGGGAGAAAGAGTGACAAAAAAGCGGAATGAAAAAGCAAAATGTTGGGAAAAGGACAGAGTGCAGGAGGCAAAGTCTTGGAGATAATCACATCACCCTGTGGAGGCAGGCAAGGTGTTTTCTCTCACTTCTCCGTATTTTGAAACACTTTGACTACAGTTCCCTGCATGTGTTGGCACTGACAATGAATGGCCCATCAGAGGTTTTTGCTGAGCATCAAGAGGCAGACAACCGTGTCTCCTCATCAAGAAAGCCACGTGAATCTGCATCTTTATGTGTGGTCCTTATATTTGCAGTAATTAAAAAAAAAATAACATAACATCTTTATGTTTGTTCTTTGGGGTCAAGTATTTGACTTTTGAATCCCTAGGAGTCAGTTCCTCCAAAACAAAAGGCGCTCTGTATCTCCGCTGCCCTGAGGTGGAGTCTCAGTTCCGTTTTTGTTCTCAGATGTGGGACTTTTCTTCATCTTTATCAGCAGCCATTGTCTCCATTCTGCAAACCCTGTCACTTAAAACACTCCAACAAAGCAAATTTCCCATTCAGACAAAAACAACTAGCCATGCATCTTAAGGATTTCTGGTTTCCAGAGCTCCTTAACCTCATGACCTCACTTCTCAGATTTTATAAGAAAACTTTTGTCTTTTTTTTTCCATATTGCTGATTGTGACATGGGGAAAGGGTAACTATTAACTTAGATTTGGCTCTGAACTAAAAATGTTGCAGAATCAGCATTTTTTTAATGCAGCCTTTGAACAATTGGAATGTTTCCTTGCATAAAATCCTCAATGAAAATTGTGTCTGAAGCCAGTATTTGCCCCCCTGCAGAGTGTGAAACCCACAGATTTCAGCACAGATGCTGCAATGCCTGTGCTATAAGAATCAATAGCAATTTCACTTGCAATGGGAACAGGATTCCATCCTAAAGTACAATCGTTCCAGAGCAGTTTACCCCAGCTGAGGATCTGCTACTAAGTGGGAAATTTAAAGCAGGAGGGACATAACTTGAGACGTTACCACTTGAAAAAATGAGTTAGAAATAGTTTCAGGTTCTTCTCTCCCTGTTGTCAGTTTTCTGACTTTACACTCCCCACATTCCTACTTTATAGGGTCGGGGGGTTTCTTTTCTCTGTTGTTCTCTGAAACACACACCCAAACAGCAGGGGCAGTCAGTCATAAGTGAGAATCAGTCCCAAAATATTCCCCGTGTACAAAGAGGGAGGCCAAGCACAGACGGATGAATGTAGAGCCCTCTGATGAAGTTTGGTTTCCATAAACTAGAATTTCACTCAAACTCCACTGTAAACCCTTACGCCCTATCCTGGGTGGGATGGGGTGGGATTGTATTACATTTCAGAGTGCCCTGACCCAGAGGAGCCCTCAGAGCCTGTAAACACAACCCCTGCTCATCCCTGCCTCTTGGAAACACTCATCTGCTGTCAACACTGGTCTGCTGTCAACCATCACTGCTCTTCTAGCCTTTCACTGTTCCCTTTCTACCCGTCCATGACCCCAGCGAGGGTCAAAACTTTCAGACTGGGCAACACAGGATCAATGCAGTTCCAAGTATTAATTGTGCTTTGGGGTGGAGACCATCATTGTGTTTGTTTGTACAGTAGCTGAAACAACAGAGTCTTGCTCTGCGATGAGACCTCCCCAGTATTACACTCGTAGCTTGCAATGTCAGCAGATAAAACTTTTTGGGATGTACCTTGGCACTGCCATCCATTAATTCTCAAGGTCCAGGCTGATTGAAACATAAAAACCATCTGCTTTGATTTGAACTGTTCACATTAATGTTTTCCTTGCCTCATTCTGGACCTAGTTGTAAAACTCTCTCTCAGTTTTTCTCCTTTCCTTAAATAGGAGTTTTGTCCCCTCTGAGGAATAGCTGAAGATTCCAGGATTTGCCCTCATCTCCCACTGCCTCCTGGCATGGTGGGAGAGATGCAGCATGCACCATACAAGGACAAACAGCAGCAGCAATGAGGCTGATCCACCCCCACTTCGTTCAGTGGAGAGGCTCCAGCTGGCTTCAGTGGGAGCTGGATCAGTCCCATACTGGGAAGGGTAATCATCTAGCCATTTAGCCTGGCATTTGTTAGACCAGAGCAGCATCAGAAGTGCAGACATTACTCATGTCTCAAGATATGCAATGCTAAGGCCAAGATTTCTTGTGGATCTGCAGGCTCAGTGGGGCTCCTTGGGGCTTCTTCCGTGTCTCAGTGGCTTTGCCAGTAACCCCTCGTCTTCTGGGCAGTGCAATCAGGGCACTCGCTCCTCTCTGATCATCAAGCCCCTCTTTTCATGGTGGCCCCAAACCTCCAGTCTGGAAGAAACTAGTTTACAAAGCCCTCAATCACAAATGTGCTGCTGGTGTTTCTGAGAAACCAAAAATTATTCTCTACGTCTGTTCTCCACTGAGTATGGAAATTTAAACTGCTTTGAGCTAATATATAATGAGGAGAAGGTGAAACCACCTGAAATGTCTCCTGATGAAACTGGTCGGCACATTCTCAGCCTTTCTATTTGAAATTCCCATTCCAGGCAAACAGAGTTGAAGTCCATAAGACTTTTTGTTCTGAAAATTTGGAAACTGATGACATATACTGGCATTTGGGTTTGTGATATACCTGGCAAAAACACTTTTATTGAGTATTACTACCTAAAGTATACATGTTTAGGTGGTCATTTTATAAGTAGCAACAATTTACAATAATTACTCCCCTTTTTGGGGGAAAAGCCATTAGTTATTCCTGTGCTGAACATGTTTTTTCCATGTTTCCAGAAGCTGCTTTGTTTAATGAATCACAGCTCCAGTAGAGGTATTGTGTCTCATGCGTTTGCTTATGCATTCCTGAGAATTCGCGTTTGTCCCAGCAGCCACTTGGAAACTGCTGACTGCGACTCTCACTAACGGGCTGACCTTGCAAATATTCACTTGAAGGAAGTTGCTTATATTCTCAGTTATTATCTGTTCTAATCTCTTAGCAAACAGTTACTTGCAAAGGAATCAGGGCGATACCATGTTACATGTAATTATAAATCTACGTGTGGAGGAGCGAGAGCAGCATGTTTTCTTTCTAAGAGAGAGAGGAAGACTGCAGGAGCTTGGCTGCTGTGCCAGGTCATGTGTGACCTGTGTGTGAGTTCTGGAATTTCTGACCTAAATTCCAATGTTTTCTCATGGATATAATGTTGCCTTCCTATAGCATAGACTACAAGAGTGGTTTATTAGACTTCATTCTCCCTTAATTTGAGTAACTTCCTTCTATTGATTCAAACAACATTTAAATCTGTTTTTCTTGATAGTTCTTTAAGAATGAGGAGTTGCTTTGTAATAATTCACAATTATCGTATAGATGCTGATTATCAAGATGTTTAAATATGCCAGTTTAGGTTAATAACAGCAGTGTGAAAAACTGCCTGTATGGGAATTCAAGACCACAGCTCCAAACAAGACCTCTCCTTGAGGCAGCTCAGCAATGAGTCCTAAGCTGTTAGTTGGGAAGATCCTACTTTAGACAAGTTTTGCAGCTTGTTTTGTCAACGTTGACAGAGTTGACTCTGGAGAATGAAGGGTCCTCTGCTCAAGCAATTGTTGGGAAGATGTTTGAAGGAGGTAGAGAGCTGCCTTGAAGTTTCTAGAAGCAGGACTATCCAGTGATCCAGCTGGTGATCGTCCAGTAAATAGCTGTGCAGAGGGTGCTAATTGTTACTCACCCTTTAGAACCTTATGTTCAAATTACTTGAGACTTTGATTTGCAAAGGCTGCCTCAGACTTATGGCCGGCAATAAGCTCCCAAAGGAAAGACCTAGAGGGATGGGAACCTGGATGGAGCAAGATAGGTTTTCTACAAAGCTAGTTTGGGAGAAGTGTGATTTCACCCCTTAAGACAAAGACAGGAGGCCTCACATCTGAGGGACGTGCATCCAGAGATGAAGAGACACAACTAACACTTCCACTATTACATTTCATTTAAGAGTCTGGAAAAGCTCAACTGTAACTGCCGTAACTTTTTAGTCACAGTCTGAGACAGCTGTTTAAATCTGCACAGAAAAGTAAATCTGCCCTGCTGCAAACAGCATGTCCTGCGTTTCTTTGGCAGAAGTGTTGAGTTAATTGAGACAGAAAGTTTGTAATACTGCAGGTTCTGCTGAAATGAAGCCCCAGATGAAAGAGATTGTACAGCATTTGTCTTCATTACCTTGTCATGAGAAGGATTTTCCCTCTATATATGCACACCTGCTCAGCAAAATATGGATGTGGGGCTTGCAAACCTCAGTGCCCGAAAAACCTCAGGCAGACTCATTGCTCTACCACTGACTTTCAACATTTTAATGCATCCTCCTTACAAGGACCCTTCCCATGCCTACAGTTGCTCCAAGGAGCCGTGGGAGGTGCCTTTTGGCTGTCAGCTGAATTAGCCTTGCCATTTTGTCTCTGAAGGACTTCATAGAATAAGAAATGCTTTGAATCCTCTACTCCAGCTACTGAGTCTCCACTTACTCCCAACACATGGACTTTAGTCTGCATCACTCCTTTGACATAACATCTGAAGGGAAAAAATGTACAGAGGAAGAGGCTTTCTCTCTGGGTGGAAGAGATGAAGTTCAGAGCGCGCAAATGTATGTGGACAATAAAGGAGTTGGTATTTAACCACACAAGAAGCTATGATTAAATTAATCCATCATTCTCCTTTTTGCAGCTCTTTGGGGGAATTAGAACAAGAAAGTAACAAAGGAATGCCACAGTCTGCCAATAATGTAATTAAGGAGTCAAGCCTCATCTGAGCTTTCTCTTGCCAAAGAGCTTGCGTGATGTATGTTGGAAAAAAAATCAAATTCAAGACTTTAAAGAGAAGATGGAGAGATATTGTGAAAAAGTATTTGAATATTCAGCTATTCACTTCCTCCAGTTCCCTTAACACTCTCAGAATGCAGAAAATATAAATGATGAAATAATGCAGCTACTTTGGGAAGACTAGGCAGAAAAAAGTGATTTGTTAGGGCTGGTTACACTCAAGAATAGGTTAATGGCTTTGAAAGACAGGTAGACTTGGAAGGGGATCTGGAACTCATGCCAAATCAACTACAAATGTTTATCCCATACTATGAAAATATGCTAAAAGAATGGTCCAAACAAACCAGATGTGCTAGTTTGGCCTGAACACTTCTGGAATGTCCTGATATTAATTTGGAAGGTCTTGGTTTTTCCTTCTCTCTTGCCTAGGATACAGCATTTTCCTTGGTCCTCATTTTGAGATACAACAGTGGGAACTTCAGCAAAAAAGGAGGAAGCAGAGACCTTGGCCTGTTTGACACCTGAATGAGCAGTGAGGTTTGAGTGTTACTCATCATGTAACTCCATGTGTAGACATGTCTCATAGCCTGATGCAGGGAGCAGGCCCCTCACCTCAACGCCTGTTTCAGACCATTGAATGTAGACTGGCAAAACATTTATGATTCCACTGAAAAAAACCAGCCACAATGTCCACCAAAACCTAATTGGCCCATGGAACTAGTGTGCTCAGTCGTCTCTGCGATGCTTTGAGAATGTTCTGCTCCTACTAATTAGATATCTATTCATAGAGGACTTAAGTTGCCATGTTTCAAGCTGGACAAAATATATAAGTACTTGCTCTGTAGAGATTATTTGCATTGGCATATGTCCAGAATTGCTGGGCACTGGAAATCTCAGATAAATGAACCCTGAAGTTGCCAAGTGGGGCAAAACTTATGTAAATCTGAACTCAAGCTCTGGCAAGCCTTTTACCCACTTTGCAGGTATTAAGTAGCCTATATTAGGAAGAGCTATAATATACCAAGCAGAGAGATTTGATGATGTTCCTCCCTTACTTTTCGAGAGGAATGGCTAGAGGGGCACAAACAAACAAGAAACGTGCTGGAGATTAAAGTTTATGTATATGTAAACATATATAATTATATAGAAATACATATAAAATTTACCTTTATATAACATACATAGTTGTATAATATTTAACTAGAACATTGAACCAAAACTGAAATAAACATTTTCCATCTTATAAAATTCACATGGTGAATGGCAAAAGCAGCTGTGTCATGCAGAGCTGGGAGTGTACTCTCAAGAGAGTTAGAGATGTGACCATCTTCTGTAGCCCCATTCGGCGCTAAGTAATGACAGAACCCAGGTCTGTAATACAGTCTGGTTTTTAGCACTGCTTTTAATCTCTGCCTGGCACTAATAGGGTGTTTAGAGACTTTTTGCTTTGTGCTTAGCTAACAACATCCAGATTGTTTTGCTGCAGAAGTAGGGACGCCCATTGCTGAAGTCTCCACGCAGTATTCAAAATGTTGACTTTGTAATAGACATGTCACCATTTCTCATGCTGCCGTTCTCCCGTAATGCAAACATCCTTCTCTGTTCTTTCTCTGCCTTGCCCAAATGGTTTGCTGCAGCTGCACGAGAGCGGAGTGTGGAAACGAACTGAACGTGGCAGTGAATGCAAAGCATCGATTGACTGGCTGAGGCACAGCGCGCACAGCACGTCCAAAGTACCTTCATGTTTCCCCTTTATGTCAGGAGTGGGAAACCTTGTAATAGGCAACATCTGGGGCAAAATGCAAGTTACTGTCATCCTAAAAATGAGTTGCTCACTGGAGGACAATAACTTTCCCATTAAAGAGACTCTTCAAATGGAAAGTTTTATGCTGAGATAAAAGGTGGAAACTCCATGTGTCTCTCCCAGCCTGCTGAACAATTCAGAAGGAATTCAGCTGGAATACTAAACCTTGCTGTTCAGGACCTCACATGGAGACACAAGGGCAGGAAACCCCTTCTATTATACTTCTTCCAGCACCTTCAAAAAATTAAGCTATGTCTGACTGCTAAAAGAAGTCCCTTGCTGAGCTGAGGAATGAAATTGGCCAAGATAAATGCTATGAGATGCATCCTCTTAATAAGGGGTACATACATCAAAAAAGGACACTACCTGAGGTCTCTTGTGTTTTCCTGCCACACTGAAGCTTGCAAAAGCTGTCTGTCTGCCCAGAGGCCTTTTGGAGAGGACTTATCCGCGGGTGTTCAAGGGCACATGTGGATGTCAGCAAGCAGTTTTTGGAACTTTCTTGCAGGAAGTTTTTGCTTTGCAATGCCAGTTTTGCATCACTTGATTTCTGATTTTGAAATGACATCTAATTATATTTAACACCCAAGCCAAGAGAGGATTCAAAACAATGCCTAGCGAGAATGCAGGGATAGAAGCCAGAATCTGAGCTCTACCTAGGCACCAGGAGTCAGTGGTGAATGAGATCCAGCCCACTTAGCAGAGCTGTTGGATAGGAGAGAGCCTGCATGTCCCCTTCAGACCAGGTAGGTGATGGAAATGCATGTACTGACTTCCAGACACTCTGCTGAAGGACATGAAAGGGAACACTCCCAGATAAGCCCAGTCTGCAACAGCTCAAAATACTGCTGTCTGTCTTCAACCAGCTTTAGATAAGACTTTTATCAAGAGGTCAAAGGCAAGTGGGATTTTCTATAGCTTGTTTAACCCTGCTCCTCTTGTCTTCCTGCTCGTCTTACCTAAGACAAGACAAGAAAAACTATCTGCCTTCTTATAGCAAACTTCTTAAAAGCAATGGGATGATACAGCAAATGTGACTCTCAGGCTCCTTTGGAGGAGATCCTTGGATGTCTTCTAAGAAATTTTGAAGCAACGTTACCGACTGCAAGTCTTAATATCCCTGTATGGCTGATGAGCTGCAGTGATGCTCCCTGTCCTGCCAGGTCCCTGCACCACTGCTGGTTCCTGCAGAGTGCTGAGGCTGTGCTGTGGTGTGGTAGAAGCACAGCTCCAGGTGCACATCACCAGCTATTCTGGAGAGTTTTGACACATCCTCAGAGCTGACGTAAGGAGCTGTAGTTTTTTCAGAGCTCTTGAGACATTTGCTTTGTGGTTGGACCTGGGAAATCACTTAGTATCCTTGCCAAAGTACTCATTGCCTCAGAGCAGCCACAGCAAAGAGCGAGGGAGTTCACTTGTAATAGTATGTGGGACGCGGAGGTTAAAGGTTTCATAAAGGAAATCATATGCAAGCACAATGCTGATATACATCTGGTCCTTCATCTGCGTTGTTCAGTATTTGCAGGTGCTACTGACAGGCACTTTATTAAATTGCTATTTCTGGATGTAGGCAGGACGCTTTTGTTATGGGAAACCATCTGTCTCTGGGGCTCCAGGCACACAGATTTCAAACTCAGAGAGATGCAGCCCCCAAAACAAACTGCTTGGCCCTGGGCAAGTCTTTGTGGGTTGGTGCAGGGAGTCAGCCACCAAATAACCCCTGTTTCAATGTCGTGTAAAATTGTGAATGGCACGTGCCTATTACATGGTTTTATGAGTGTCCATGCTGACAAGAGTGAATGGTCCCTGGCTCTGCCTTACTGTGGTCCAAGCAAGATATCATGTGCCTCATCCTTCTTTGGAGTCCCCAGAGCACAGCTCTGCTTTTTCAGGGCCAGGGGTCCCTGAGTACAATCTGTCTGCCCCCAGGGAATTCACTCTGGCTGCTGTGCAGAGCATGGTAAAGGGCTGTGAATTTGCTGTAAAATCCATGCAAATCCAGAGACAGACTAAGTCCCCGTGTCTTTCATTTTAGGGTGAACTCTGTCCTCCAGAGGGATTTCTCTGAGGTTTCCAGTGCGTGACTTGGCTTCTCTCAGCGGTCACAGTGTGAGACCTTCCACAGTATGTTCCCCCCCATCCAAAACATGCAACAGTCCCCTCTGGGCTGAGAGGGAAAGGGTCCCTGCTCCCCCCCAGCCCCTCTGACCTCCTCTCCTGCCTCCCTGCAGGGACACCAACTGCTCACAGAGGCCTCTTTGGAGACAAAAGACTTTGGGACAACAATGCCCCAGAGGGAACTGGCACAAGGGAACGTGTGGGCAAGAACCACAGCTCTGGTGATCCCACCCAGAGGAATTGTTCGGGATTTGCAGTGGTCTCCCGGGGGCACATGGCATCACAGCGGAGGCAGGGCCACACGCTGCACCCCAAAGGCAAGCCTCTCCCCCAGACTAAGTACCTTTCTGCCTCATAATTAATGCAATGTTTTGATCATACATTTGAAGACTTCCTGCTATTTTTTTTTTTTTAGTGGGATGCACCACTCATGAGAGTGCTTCTCTAATAACATTCATCTGCTTAATTTATATCTCATATGCAATAAAGCTAGTTAAAAGTAGGGACACTTTATATTCTTCTTTATAGGCCTTTCGAAATGGTCAGGGGCCACTTAACATTGACCTCTGCCAGGCTTTGCGAGGGTTTGAGGCCAGACGCTTAAAGAGAATCACCTGTCTGTGTTTTGAATTGCTTTTGATCTTTTATTTTGTCCTATAACTTCCCAGTGGAGTTCACTGGTAGCAAACATCTGGCACAGACACAATAGCCAGCTTTTCCTGCTGAGAGAAGGAATTAATCCATACTGAAAACCCAGATTTGGTGTCTTTCTGTACAGCTGGCCCTAAAATAACTCCCTTGGTGAGGGGGTGTATCATCTGCATTCAGTGTCACCCCTCAAGAGATGCTGCAGTTTCTTTTATTTGTTGATTATCACACTCACCCACCTGGGTGGGCACACATAAGGGACTCCTTTTCCTGCTAGTTCATGCAGTGAGCCATCCCAGTCACTGGCTGGGCTCTTAGGCAAGAAAGAAAAGTTACAATTATAATATTGCTGCTTTAGGATATCTTCCACAAAGCAGAGGTTTAAGGGGTGATCATACAGATAAAAGTGATGCTGTTGATCGTTGCTGGGGAGCCCAGCACTTCCTATAGATTTCCCTGAATTTCACGTGGCAGGTTTAGCTGAGGGAAGCTGAATCGGGGCTATGTTTTTTCTATGCTTATATTCACAACAAAACAACACTGGATTTACTTTTTTTTGCTGATTTCCTAAAACTAAGTGGAAGTCTGACTGGTAAGCCCCCAGGGCTGAGCCTTCACAAGGCAGCCAGGAGTAGCAGGGAGGAGCATTTCGCTTGTTTTTTTGTCACTGTGATCAGTGGAGTTGTTCTCCTGATGTATGTGACCCATAAGAAGCCCTGGGAAGTGCTCTATCACCCTTTGCTGATCCCAGCACACACCTGCAGGTCTCCCCCAGGCCACATAAACCCAGTTCCCGAGTGGTACATCAGGCAGGTCCCCCCAGGCTGGCCACCAGCAGTTGGGTGTGCAGGAGATGGAGGGAGGCAGAGCAGCTGTAACCTTGCCTTCCCACCACATCAGGTAATATCCACAGTCTCTAACCTTCTCAACCCCCAGAAAACCATTGCCCTTTGCTACTGGCAACAGAACCTATGCCGGGCTGGTGAGGAAACAGCTGGCCTGTAAGTACCACGGATAAGGAATTGCAGCAACCCTTGGCATGAAGGTACTGTGATTATATCAAGCTAAAATGAGTCACCTCATGCTGCTGGAGTTGTGTGCTCTGAGGAAACTCTCTCTTTGACATAATCTTTCCTTAAAAGTCAGATCTTTCCTCTGGGAAAGGGGAAGTCTTGGCTTAGGCTGACCTACCTCACTTGTTTTTGGCTGGAGAAAGACATTTTTCCTTGGCTGCACAAACACCTCGTGACTTTCACTCAGAACCTCCCTGAGAACATTTTTAAAAATGATTATTTAATTCATTCTAATCAGGCAGCATGAATCCTGGTTCCAAAAGTGATTTTATTCTTGTAGCCTGATAAAATGGCTGTCCTTTTATTCAGATACATCTTCCTCGCTGTAACAAATGATGCTGAAGGTTTCACAAGTCCTGGGGAGATGCTCAAGTCTTGGCCACATTCTCGCACTATCGTCTGACAGCAATTTATGTTACTGCAGAATTTGCCTTATTGAAACCATTTGTGGAATGGAAATTCGCACAGATTCATGCACAGAATATGACGCTTTGCTTAGTGGTGATGTATGAAGTGATCTCATTTAACATCCTTGAAGGCAGCGGGAATTTTGTGTGAGGAACTGCACCACAAATCTTGAAGCAGAGAAATCTTGACTTGGTGATGTTCTGCATGTTCCCTGGACAAGCATATAGAAAAAAATTATTTTATTATGAATGACACAACCGGGCACACTGAAAACTTTCACTAGTAGAAAATTTGCTTACTGCTTGGTTCACACGCATTTTATACCTGGCCAGATGTGCTGGTTAGGCCTGTGGCTTTTCACTTTAACGCTTTCCCTGGGCTAATTGCTCAGTGTGGATACAGTTATATACCTTACTATGCTTGCACTTTTCTCCAGCTGTCAGTCTAACTGTCTGCTTGCTGAATGCCCAAGATTTCAAACAACCAGGAGCCAAATCTAGCCAAGACATTATAATAATATAAGGATGTCTTATACCAGCCTCACTTATTCCACTTTGCATAGGATAGGCATACAGCAACTTCATATGGATGTAACCATCACCAGAGGGTGTTGCTCTACTTAGAGTAAATGTGAATGGAGTTAAATCCAGTTGGTGGCCAGTCACAAGTGGTGTTCCCCCGGGCTTGGTACTGGGGCTGGTTCACTTTAATATCTTTATCAACGACCTGGATGAGGGGATCGAGTGCACTCCCAGCAAGTTTGCAGATGACACCAAGTTAGGCGGGAGTGTTGACCTGCTTGAGGGTAGGATGGCCCTACAGAGGGATGTGGACAGGCTGGATCGATGGGCCAAGGCCAATGGTATGAGGTTTGACAAGGCCAAGTGCCACGTCCTGCACTTGGGTCACAACAACCCCATGCAGCGCTACAGGCTTGGGAAGAGTGGCTGGAAAGCTGCCCAGCAGAAAAGGACCTGGGGGTGTTGGTCGACAGCCGGCTGAATGTAAGCCAGCGGCGTGCTCAGGTGGCCAAGGCAGACAGTAGCATCCAGGCTTGTATCAGGAATAGTGTGGTGAGCAGGACTAGGGAAGTGATCGTCCCCCTGTACCTCAGCACTGGCAAGGCCCCACCTCGAATACTGTGTTCAGTTTTGGACACCTCACTACGAGAAAGACATTGAGGTGCTGGAGCGTGTCCAGAGAAGGGCAACAAAGCTGGTCAGGGGTCTGGAGCACAAGTCTTATGAGGAGTCGCTGAGGGAACTGGGGTTGTTCAGCCTGGAGAAAAGGAGGCTTTATCGCTCTCTACAACTACCTGAAAGGAGGTTGTAGCGAGGTGGGGGTTGGTCTCTTCTCCCAAGTAACAACCAATAGGACAAGAGGAAATGGCCTCAAGTTATGCCAGGGGAGGTTTAGATTGGATATTAGGAAAAATTTCTTCACCGAAAGGGTTATCAAACATTGGAGCAGGCTGCCCAGGGAAGTGGTGGAATCGCCATCCCTGGAGGTATTTAAAAGATGGTTAGACGTGGTGCTGAGGGACATGGTTTAGTGGTGGTTTTGGCAGTGTTAGGTTGATGGTTGGACTTGATGATCTTAAAGGTCCCTTCCAACCTAGGTGATTCTATGACTGTGGCCCAACTGTCGTGTGTAGATTAGATGTAGTTTAAGAGAAAATGGCAGTTAATTTTCTTTCTTGTAATAATAGTTTTAAAAACATCCTATGTCATCAAATGCCTGGCATTTAAGGTAACCTAACTCAGAAATCTGCTTATTTACTGCTCAGTAAATTTAAAATTTCTAATTATTGCCAGTGGCTGTGTTTGCTAAGGATTTGTGTGATTCCTATAATTACTTCACAAGCTGCTAAGAATGCTTTTGCTAATAGTTGGAGCCATAAACCAGCCGAGAACTGCTTTGTTAAACAAGAAATTCTTCAGAGAGTCAAAGCTGCTTGTCTCTTTTTTTTTTTCCTTTTTTGTTTCTGAATGGGCCGTTCAAAAGGGAAATTGATAAGACATGAACTGCTCAGTAGTGGGAGTGAGGAGCCTCCATAACTGAGTGGACTAAAGTCTGTCTTGGTTTAGGTGTGCACTGGGCTCCAAATGGGAGGGCATTGTGGATATGAAATGGGCTAAAGCTGTCTTGCAGTTGTCCTGTGACAACACAGCCCTGCCAGGGACTACCAAGAGAAAGAATGCCCAGAAAAGGTGAGAAATATATTCTTTCCAATGTTGCCAGCTAAAGAAGTTTTTCTTAATCCTATAAAAAATGTAAAGTCCCTTGCCTAGTTTCCAAGACAGACTGGAGGTAGAAGCATGTGAGGAATGGAAATGGGTGACATGAAGAATTCCCTGTTGAATGTGAGTAGAGAGCATTGAAGCACAGGCCCTGGTCTAGGCTGAGCTGTTATAATTCTAGCAGTGTGGTCGTGCAGCTGGAATAAGGTCTAATTTCAGCAAATCACCCACCTTGTGCCTCAGTTTCCCCAGCTGATCGTAGGGATAATCCAGTCCAGGCATTGCATGCAGTACTTCGGGAAGTTAAGGTGAAAGGGTTATATGCAGGAGGCCTAAGTGTTATAACATCATTTTTATGTGGAGGCCGTGACCAGCTGGTCCTGCAGGAGGATTCTCACTTCTTTGGTGTACAATCCATGAACTGTAATGCACAGACCCTAGTTTCTCCTGGGTAAATGTCAAAGCTGTATATCTGCCAAAAGAAAGGCCAGTAAATGCTGTCTGAAGTAGCTATTAATCTCTAGAATTAGTTGCTCCAAGTCCAGATTGCAAGTATATGAAACAAACAACAGAAATGAAATTAAATTAGGGAGATTTATTGTGAACAGTTGTTGTTTCACGCTGGTTTGGGTTTCAGCAAGAGCTCAGACAAGTGAAATATCAGCACAAAGACATAAATTAAGGAGAAAGAAAAAATCTTGTTTATTCTGTGCAACCAGCCATGTCATTTGTCACCTTACAACACAGGAGACAGGAGACTGGTGGGAGCTGCTGGTTGTGCCCAAAAGGTGCTTTATCAAGGTGCAGATATTAATATTGTAACAAACAGGGGAGATTTGTTTTTAAAAGGAATTGGAGGCATCCTGTTGCGTCAGACAAAGTTCTCTGAGCAATAAAAAATAAAGCCATAAGCTGAAGTCTTATGGTAGTGATATATTCCTCTCTGGATGTACTGAAGATGTCTGAGTGTACCTTTCACTAAGTCCAGCACAACTGTTGATTTCAGATGACTTTCAGGTGGGATTTAGGTGGAGATGACAGTGACCTGTAGGTGCTGAGCTCTGCCTTCGTCTGAAGGTAACACTTCAGTCGTTAGGGAGTCACTTTACATAGCCGTAGACTGACCTGTGGACATGAGTTGTCCACAGTTGTCTGTATTAAATGCAGAAGAGAAGACAGCCTGAGGGAAATGACCTGTTTAAAGGAAAACTGGGATAAATACTGTTTTAAATGGGTGACTACAGCTCTGGGAGAGAGAATAACCGGCAGAATGGTGCAAAGCAGGTGCCAGAGACCTGGAGCTGTGCTTTCTGCTGAGACGCTCTTCTTAGCAGCCTGGTGGAGGATGGTTAAGCCGCTGTGCCATGAAAGGCTCCCCAGCCCAAATGTATGCTCCCTGTCCCCATCCGTGCCTGAAACAACTGTGCCGTGGGGTCCCCCCAAATCCTGTCAGCCCCCCAAAATGTCTGTTGCACCTTAGGGAGTGACTGTCATGTTATTGCAGGAGCAACCTATGGATCAAGCAGTGATGAAGATTATACAAACACAGAGCAATACACAGTCACTGCATCTCCACAGAGATCCCTTCCAAGACACTTGCCATCAGAGCCTATTTGGCAGTCCATAGACTCCATGCAGATGCAAGGCAGCTTGCTCTGCCAGTCCCAGGAGGACCTCCTTATATTGCTGCAGCTGTGAGGGCAGTGGCTCTCCCCAGTTTAACTCTTCATTCTCTTTCCCCACCCTTCTTTCTCCACTTTCCACCCATAACAGTAGTCCCTGCTTGGCTTTTTGTACCAACTAAATTCCCTGGCACGAACTGAAACAGTTCTGTTGCTCAGAAGCTTTCTACAGCAGTAGAGATATGGACAGGACTGCCCCAAAGCACAGTTACTGCTAGAAACCCTGTAAACCCCTTATCTCTGAATAAATCAACTATAATTAGTTAAATACATAGCTTTTAAAACCCACACCTCACTCGTTCTTCAGATTCCCAGGACCGTATTCTGGCAACCTTGGAGATTAAATCCTTTGGCTACCACCTACATGCAGCTATTGACACTTAGGCATGGATGAAAATGACTTGCCACGAGTTTCTGATATAAGGAAGAACGGGAAGATTTTTTTGTAGTTGTCCACAAGGTCTAACACTCCTGTGTAGACACATCCTACAGCAGATATACAATAAATCCAGTGCATCCAGCAAGGCTGCGGCTCTGCGAGACTGCAGTCAGGGTAAAAGGTGAAGGCAAGCAGGGCTTAGTGCTTTCATCTCAACTCACTTTGTGGTTCCATTTCTTCCTTCGTTCCAGGTGGAGCCTGGACAAGCTGCTGGAGGAGAAGATCATGGAGGATTATAAAATAAACAGACTCCGCATTTGGCTCAGGAAGCCCTGAACATTACTGAAGCCTGTGAAAATATATGCATACATACATATATATTTAGATATACATACGCATATACATATACAAATACATATACGTATGTATAGAAGTATGTATACTCATGTATATGTAGTAGTTACCCTGTTCTCATGCTTTTTCTTTGGCACCTGCCTCTGTCTCCCTCCCAGGCAGGATGCTGGGATGCTTTCAGCCTGATTTCATAAGTCCATTCTTGTTCTTCAGGCACTTGGATGTCCATGTAGGGGTCTAATACCCCACGTCCAGTCTTTCCGTCTCTCCCATTGTCAGGCACAGGCTGACTCATGTCCCCTTCCTCACTTTCCATTTGGTCATGTCATTTGTAAACGGCCTTCCTTCCCTATTCCCCACCCATGCATATGGATTTATTTTTCCCCAATGGCCACGGCTTCCCCTTCTTCGAAATCATTTGCAGAAAGCTAACGTCAACTTGGTTTAATTAAAGCCCCTGCATGTTTATCATGTCTTTAAATAATTTCCTACAAGCAATCTTCATATGAAGTTATCACTTTGTCAAAACATGATCCAAAACCACAGCTCAGGGCACAGTGGGAAGCACACAAAGGGAGAGCCGAGTTGCTTGGAAAGTTTGGGTGAGCTGTTTGCTAGAAGCTGCCGAGCCCACCCCTCCAAGACCTCTATTTCCCCCTGCGGCAGCTGTCATCTGATCCCACGCTTTGGCTTTGAATGGGGCTCTCTGAGGATGCCAGATGTTGGGAACAAAGGTCTAAAAATAATCTTTCCAAATAATCTTCCCATCTATCATTCAAGGAGAGCATGTGCTTTGTGCGAACATGTGAGCCGAGAACCTGATCTAACTTTGAGTAAAGAAGTTCAACAGCAGCTCTTGGCTTCTGCTCGTGGGCTCCTTTTTTTTTTTTCCCCCTTTCCCTTCCCAGAAGCTGCGCAGCAAAAAGCGGCTCTCACCAGCGATCAGCCCTCGCTCTCCCTCCCTCCCCGGCTCCCTCCCTCCTTGCCAAAACTCTGAATCGTCTGGATCCTGAAAGCCGGGCTCCTTATTTCATCTCTCCTTGGGAAAGTGGATTCCAGAGTGCTGTCAGAGATGCATTTCTGTAAAAAAATCTTCACTGCAGCCGTGTGCGTCTTAGTTTTGCTGCCAGATTCAGGCTGTGCAAGGAATCTCTGGAAGCGTGCTCTACATCTGAAAATGACGGAGAAATATGATGTGAGTAAACTGCGCTGGGGTGGTTTTGGGGGAGCTGGGTATGCTCACTGTGAAAGGGGAGTTTTCTTTACGTGTGTGTATCATTTTAGATTAAAAAGTATTTGAATCCACAGGCTGTCTTTTTATAAAAGGGTTGCATTAAGTTTCCCAGGCTGTACTAAACTTTTGCCACCTAGCTGCTGCAATGGGAAACATGTAAAGCAGCTTGGAACAGCGAGAAGACATTGGTACGGCAGCGTCACTGCTTTTCCTAGAAGCTTCATAGGGCAGCAAGGGAAGCATGAATGGGGAGAAGGGGAATGCAAAACCTGTGTGTCTGGGGATAGATTTAATGGAAAGAAGATAATGTGATTTATTGCTTAGAGTAGGGAGGAGGGTTCCCTGCCCAGTTCCTCCACTGCCTTTTGGGATAACTTTGGGTGAATGTGTCCACTCCTAGTGATAATGTGTACTAGAGGGATGGTGGTATTGCCTGGGGTTTTGTAAATCACTGGAGCACAGAGACCTCCAGCTCCACAGTCTCGGAGTGTCGTGCCAGTCACCTAAACGGGCATAAGGAGCCAACAGAGAAATCCATTCTCATGGCTGTGCCTTGCCTGGCATGTTCCCTTGGAGCAGAGCTTCCCTCTGCTGCCCGCACTCTGGCAGCCACTCAGGGGCACCGTCTGTCCCTGCCCGCATTTGGCAGACTTGCATGGGGTACCGAGTGCAACCACCGTCTCCAAATCTGCAGTGGTACTCAGAGCAGTAGTGCTGCAACTGAAGCTGAAGCAGCAACAAGTTACTGTGAGTGGAGAAAATGATGGTGCTGGGTCTTGTTCTGGTGTGTCTGGGCCAAAAGACCCTTAGAAATGGCCATAGAGGAAACTGAAAAAAAAAAAGGGAAAATAATTTGACAGCTTGACTTTCAGGACCTGCTGTTTAGAAAGAAAAAAAATTGAATCTGAAATTTTGACTTGCTCCATTAAAGTCCCCTTAGAAGCCAGCACTGACCCAAGGTTCTGCCCCTTGACTTGCTTAGGTGGAAGCCCGAGCCAGTCTGTTTTCTCATGCTCAGGTTTGATTGCATCTTCCAGCCATTGCATGTGCTCTTTGGTGTCACAGGGGGATTCTTACACCTGTTTTCTGCAGCCACATATAAAAGCTTTTAATTTAAAAAGGATGCTTTTTTGCCCATGACATCTAGAGTAATGTTTGGGGACAGCTACATTGGGTTTGTGCGATTGCTGACTCAGAAGTGTTACACACATCTTTTGCCCATGCTGAATGAACTGAAATACCGTGCTCTTGTCTCCTTGAAATTGTGCAGAAAACATTGTGCTAATATTTGAAAGGCACCCCAGTATTTTACACCAAGATTTTTTCTTCATTGTAGCTTCGCTTGGCACAGGGTGTCATCTGGTTTTCACTTTAATTGGAAAATGGTGATGTGAAGAGCTGCGTTTCCTGCAGAACCACTCACTGGAAAGTGTATTTATTAGTATGTTGTTCTGTCATATTTCAACGCAAAGCTCGAAGTCAGTAGAAGCTATGAAGTAAATGACCCAGAGAGATAGGACAGGAGCAGAACAGGAATTTACATGTTGATCTTCAGATAACGTGCTCTGTAGAGGCACAGAGCCCACTCCCCTGAGGATATATCATCTTCTTTCAATCTGTGGTTCTTCAAAGGACTTTTTTCTGGCAGCCATGAATCCAGGTGCTACTGATCTGGCAAGCTCAGCTAGAATTGCTCATATTGACAGAAACATCTTTATCTAGGGAAAACAGAAAATGCTTTTCTTTTTCCTTCTCCTCAAAGCCTTGTAAGGAGAAAGGCGTCCACTCTCCATCCTCTTATCCACCAAGAGTCTGTTTTGGCAGCCCGTCTTGTTTCTCAGAGCGATGCTTTCTTTTCTACCAAATGCTGTATGTTCCCTACAGTTCGAAAATCAGAGGCTGTGGGTGGAACAGCTGATTTGTGAATCACTTGGATAGACGGGTAAAGGATGGAGGTGCTCACGGCAACATGCAGCCATAAAGGAGATGGGCCCTAGACATCCTTGTGGGACCCCCAGAAGGACACAGGCAAGGTCTGTAAGGGGAGGAGGCGGTGAGGGGTAGGGAGTTGACTGAGAGTGATGTTGTCTGAGTCCAAAAAATCTGAGTCTACGGTAGGAGAAATGCATCCACCAAGCTGCTGGCTGCAGAATGACGAGTAGGTGTTACGATGAGGAGCTGGCTTGAGGTCTGGCCAGGAGTTTTTCATTAAGGACTGTGAGGAAGGGTGTTGGTTGGCAAGGAGGGGTCAAGTGGGAATGGAGAAGAGAGAAAGAGGAGAGGGAATGTAGTAAGAAAAAACTGGCAGTAACAGGGGGATGGAGGAGCTGGGCTTCCGGCTTTTAGCAAATCCATGTATTTTACAGAGGGAAACTGCCCCTGCACAGGCTGTGGACTGTTCCCACAGGGCAGAGGGAGGGATCTACCTGGGAGTGAGCTTCAATTTATTATCAAGATACCCACATGTCTATTGGGAAAACCTGGAGCAGTCTTGATTTTATTGCAGTGTCAACTGCATCAAGCATTTTAGAAAAAATCCAGCCTTCTTTTAAAGATTTTGAGAAATGAAAAAATCCTCACGGTTGGTGTAATGTTCTTCCAGAAATTTATTTACCTCAGCCTCCCCTTTGAAACTTGCATGCACACATATAAGTCTTGCACTGTATTCCCTGCTTTCCAGTCCTCTAATCGCTATCATGCATCTTCTTTGAGCCCACCATAATTTTCCAACAATCTTCCAGTACTGCAGACACCAGAACCAAAGCTACTAATGGTCAATAGCAGGAGAATATTATTCCTATTGTTTTGGTCTTGTCCTTCAGATTATTTAACCCTCTTTCAGTCCGATATTTGCAACTTTAACCACCCATGATCTGTGTTTTTCCAGGTCTTTGATAGAAATATTGGAGAGCTCTAAATTCCTCCTGACTGTGTATTGTTTCAGAGAAGAGGTGATTTATGGCCAGTGTTTGGAAATACCTGCCAGGGGTAGAGCTGGTGACTGGAGGCTGGGAATAAACCTCACGCGTGGTCTCGGGGGTGGCCATGCAGAATATGAGTTAGCAGAGAATTGTGCTTTGACACAAGCCCAGGGTCCAGTTTCAGGCACAAATAATAGAACAGATCTGGGATTTTTTGGAGGCAGACAGCATCCCACAGTTACTATTGAAAATACGGGTTGAGAGTGAGTGATGGCATTCAGGTTTTTGCTGGTCATCTGTACTGACCTCCAGGGTTCCTCAGCTGAACTCTGAACCTTTCCCCTTGCTTTGTTTCTGGATATCTCTAAGGCAGATATTGTCATTAAAATGATTTCAAAAATCTCCATGGGAAAGAGCACTTTGCCTCTTGCATTGAAAAATATTCTTAAAGGAATAAATTTTGACTGTTGTCACAATCTGTAAAAATAATAAATCTGAGCTATGCTCAGAGCCAAATTGTGAATCCTGGGAGAGCTTTTAAAAAGACCTTGTGACCCATACCTGGAGACATCCTTAACCAGGCTGTTTTGGGAATGAGGGAATCCTGTTTCCCACTAGGATGCATACATAAACCAGTGGCAATGGTTTTACTAGATCAAATGTGGAAAAAATATTTTTTTGACTGTGAGAATTTGAAAGAAAGGGCTTCAGAGCAATAGGTGAACAGAGAAAATGGGCAGGGAGGTCATGAGCTACAAAGTTATTTGGCTAAAAATGTTATATTGTTCCCAAACGGAAATCTCATTCATTGAGCCGACTGTTCATTGCAGTTTTGGCTTCTTGGTTTCTGAATCATCTGTGAAGTAACTGCAATAATTGTTGGGGTTTGGATTTTGTTTGGTTTTCTATTTTGGTTTTTTTTTCATGGATCCATTATTTGCCAGTATTATTTTGGTCACATTTCAGTCTGCAGCTGACATTTCAAATCCCAGAATAGTAAACTGTGACCTTCCAGGATGAATGCTCCTCCAACAAGACCTGTTAAATGTTTGGAACTGCATAGATTTACTGTTAAATGCTCTCTTATATCTCAAAATTATACTTGGTCCAAGCTTTTTCTCTATTTAAAATCCAACATCAGCAAAAATAGTTGAACTTGCAATATCTTCAATTCAAAAGCACATTATTTCAAAGCTGGAGTGTTTTCAGCTTTTGGGGAATGGGATGATGTGATAGCTTACACCTTATTTTACACTTTAACATTGAAAAATCATCAAAATTAGGAAATATTTCTTTTCAAACCATTTTGTTGTTCAAACAGCCTATCAATTAATGGGAAAACAACCTCACAGAAGAGTTTTTGAGCAATTTCTTGTTCACTGAATGGAAACAACTAAGGAAAAAGCAGAAGAAAATTGTTTATTGATATTGGGAACAGGGCAGGCTGATTCTGGGAACAGGGCAGGAGGCTGCTGTTTGTGGAAATATTAGGAATTCTGTGTCTCACGCACAGACACACGCACACGTTATTTAACCAGTTATAGATATAACCGGGATATGGATTTTTTTTAACATACCCCTTGTAACAGAAATTAAAACTTCTAGTCATCCTGACTTTTCTCTATACTTCTACATTGGCTGACATTCAATCGCTGTGCAATCAGGCAGCGAAGAAACTTTGCTGCTCTCTGTTTCCCCCTACCTATGGCTCAAAGAATGGAGGTCAACTTTGGTGTAAAAACCACCTCCTCCATATGATTCTATGCTAGGTACAATATGGAATTTTTTACATCAGTACCACCAAAAATGCACATCGTTATTTCTTTTGGTGTCCCTTGGGATTGCCTTCATTCTCTACATTACAAATTATCCCAAGGGAATGAAGATGATACTGTTTTCACCGTTATGGATAATTGATTGCTGCTTGGTTGCATGTAGTAGCAGAGGCCAGCAGTCAGTCGCCAGGGAAATGGACCTCCTGGGGTCTCTCCTAGGACATTTTCTTGGACAGTACATGTGGGAACATGCTGTTTTGCAAAGGCACACATGCTCCACAGAAGCCGTCGGGAGGTTTCAACAACAAGGATGTAGCAGCATGTGAATAAAGAGGGATATTAGTCTCACCCCAAATTTCTCCATAGCCTGATGGTGAAATTTCCTGGAGACCCCCTCGGGGACAGTTGCACCACATTGTTTCTTGGAATAACAACCCCAGTTGTTCATCACTGATTTCGAAACACAACAGTGATGAGGCCAAGTATATATAGGACTCAAACTCAAAAGCCTGCTAGAGAGTTCACACCTTTGGCTAGATGCTGATCTCTTTTAAAAGTACAAATCCAGAATCCGTATTTTTATTTGACTAGAGCTTATTAATATGTGTTAATTAATCTGAGAACTGTTTGCCCTTTCTGAGTATGTTGTGCTGCTCTGGGAAGCTGATGTCAAGCCCAGAGATGAGTAGTTTAGCCATAGGTGAGAAAGGAGCGGACGTGGTGATTCACCTCTCTGTCAGAGGGAGTTGGCTTCTTGCTAAAATGCTGCCAGCGTGAATAATACCTGAATGCTGCCTTTATAAACGTTTCAGGTAAAATCCTGTGCCTGTTAATCCACTTTAAATCTCTCTTGTCCTTTCGGTGTGCAATGAGCAGCTGGGATCCTTTCTGCTATAGTCAAACAGAGCCTCATTTTCTTTGGGATTAAACTGGCATCACCCACACAGATCTCACCCAGATCATCTCGTGTTTTAGAAATGGTGTCTAATTTAACAACCCAGGACCCCACAGTGGGCAAGCTTGGAAGACCTTGTACCATTCCCCTGTAAATTCTGGTCCAGAAGAAGGTGAGGAAGGTAGAAGGAGCCTATCGAGGAGGCAGATGCTACCTGAGACATTAGTTCCAGGTGCCTTTGGGGACGTAATGTTAAAACAATAAATACAGTGTCATCATTTCCAGTGCTTTGCTATCAAAGTGTTTTGGTGTGCTTGTCATGATGATGCCCGGAGTCTTTCTCTCTGTTTCCCAGACAAGTATAAAAGACTTCAAAGGATTTTTTTTAACCTCCTCATTGTCATTACAATAATCTTAACTATAAAATTAGTTCCACACAATAATTTGGTGGTTTGGTGTTTCCAAAGCAGTGAGCTAAGGTGGTCATATAGCTCACTCTTCAGGGTGCTGAACACAGGGCTGGGGGAGCTGAACAGCCAATTCTCCTCTCTAATGGATACTTGAAAACCACTTTGAAAACCCCTCTTCTGTTTCAACTGATGGGATGTTTGGTATTCACCTTATGCCAAACCTTTGTTTCCTTTTCTTTTCTTTGCAAGGATTATGAGTACCCTCTTCATTCTCACAGTTCCCACTACCAGAAGAATGACCGCTGCCCCCCACCACCCCAGACTTTGCCTGACCGAGCCTGCGAGGTGCCCAGCTGCCGGTCGGATTCAGAGTGTGAAAGGCACAAGCGCTGCTGCTACAATGGGTGCATCTATGCCTGCCTGGAGTCCGTACAGCCACCACCAGGTAGAGTGGACCCAGCGATCATACTGGTAGAGAGGAGCGTGCAGAAATGATGGTAGTCATCCCCATGTGCATCGGGTCTCGGATGGGAGGCATGGTTTGAGTGTGAGTTGAGGATAAAGCTTCAGTCCCACACTTCTGATTTCTGGGGTGATTGCTGAATTGAAAAATTATCTAAGGCCAGCTGGTGTTGGAAAATTTCCACCGGCACAAATGCTAGAAATCATTTGAGGCTTTTTTTTCCCTGGGATTATATATTCAGGAAAAGAAGTAATCCCAGTCTGAATCACAGACATGAGGCAGCCATCTCATCTGATCCGTGCCATGGGATGGGAAACAACAGCTGCTTTGGCCTTTATGACACCAGGTTCTTGTGGCCCTGGATAACATCCATGGCTCTCTTGCCACTGCAACAACAAAAGCATGAATAAAAGTATTTTGCTGAAAACTGAAATCCATCCTTCAGGAGCCTGGCAGGCTTGTCACTGGCTGCTAGAGGAAAACTGTGACTTTTTCATAACTGTGTGCCCTGTGGCTACTCCACCTTAACTCTGTGGTTTCTTGTTTCTGTCTTTTATAGTTTTAGACTGGTTGGTTCAGCCCAAACCCCGCTGGCTGGGAGGAAATGGGTGGCTTTTGGATGGCCCAGAGGAAGTCTTACAAGGTACAGTACATTTCACTGCCTTCTCTGTGATATCAGTAATTATACAAAGGCACTAAATAATATCTTCGACATACACAGGACTTGCCAGGGATGTTGAGATGCTGGGGCTGCTAGTATTTGTCTGGAGTTTCCATAGGAATAACGCTGTGTGGTGCTGGGGGCTAATTTCTGCTGCAGTAAATCAGTTGCTTTTTATGGTTATGGCTTATCCAGCAGAGCACTAGGAATACTCCAGGGAACTGGAACTTGAAATAAGTAGAAGTATATCTTTTTTTTAGAAAAAGGCTTTGTCAGCATACACATATTTTCTGCCAGTTTACTGATGGACTGTGGGCAGACTTGGATTAGGAGATTTTTTAATCCAGAGTGGCCTCATTGCACAGATGCCTTGGGCTGGGGCTGTGGCTCTTGGGTCTGAAGGCTGCTTTGAACAAGAGCCCTGGCAAACTGCTGCAGAGTTGCGTCAAGCTGACATGGAGCTGGGAGCATCTAAGCTTGGGGATGGCTAATGAGGTTGGGCTTTTCAGGTTAATTCCATAGGGAAAGGTCTTTGAATTAATTTTTCTAATACCTCAAATTGAAACAAGGAGGGAGTGGGGAGGTGGGAAGAGTTTTCTTCTAAGAGACATTCCCAGATGTACGTATGCCTGAAGTTCTTAATTTCTTCATGGAAAGGCTATTCCAGCTTTTGATCAGCTTTAGTCAGACACAGGTAGTGCCAATAAATTACCCTCTTTCTTCTTACACAGATGATATCAGACTCGCCAAACCTTGATTCTCATCTATTATAGGAACTCGAGTTCTTCAAGAGAAAATTCTGCCTCCAGCTCACTGGAGTTGCACTGCTAGAAATAAGATAAAATAGGTTCCTCCTCATCCATCCTTGTCATGCTTATATTATTTGTTCTTACCTTAACACCTTCATCTCAGCTTGAGGGAGTAATTAGTGAAATAAGGACCATCAGTCATGGCATGAGAATTACAGCAGAGGTCCTTGAAATTAAAATCCTGGCAAATGAAAGGGTGGAGTGTCCCTGTGTAGTCTGTACATTTAATGGACACAAGCACTGCCTGTGAGTCCTGCTTTGCTTTCTTATTCTGCTTTGCACTTGCTGGATATCCAGGGTCAAGGTGGTTAAAGCCGCCATTTGTAACAGGGGGTGGTACTGCCTGACTCCATAGTGAGTCACATCTGAGGTTTAAATTCATCACTGAGTTAATGGGTGAGGAGCAAAGAACAAAGCAGCAAACTGCCAGCTTCCTGGTCATGTTTCCCTGATTCCTCACCCAGCCTGAAACACTGGCTGGAACAGACTTATGGCTGCTTGGAGAGAATAGCCGCCTGGAGGGACCACCCATCAGTGCGAGCGTGGTGGGCATTGGGTGGTCTGTTTTCATCACTTTCCAGCCCTCGCACAGACCCTGCACAACAGGCTACGATGAGAGTGTCCTTACAGGTAGTCAGGCTGACCTGCTATCCCCATATCGGGCAAGACACGTCAGTTTTTGTATAAGGTGTGAACTGGATCACCTGCTCTGCCCAGCTTCTTTAGAGGTGTTAGGTCCTTGGTACTCTTGCATGGGAAGTAGTCTGAGATCCTCTCTGGGAGGAGATACAGAAGAAAGTGGCCGTGTTGTCATATTTTGATTACCTGTGGGTGTTAAAGCCATCATTTATGACCTGCAGGCTTCTTTTGCAGCTGAGGCCTGCAGTACCACTGAGGATGGAGATGAGCCTCTGCATTGTCCCACAGGCTATGAATGCCATATCATCAACCCGGGTAACACAGCCGAAGGAATTCCTAACAGAGGCCAGTGCATCAAGCTGCGTGGAAATCCAGGTCAGTTGACTGGGAATCTCCCTTCCTTTCTTGTTTTGTCGTGCAAACACCAGTAAGGGACGGTGTACGCTCACTGGCTTTGAAGGAGATCTGGTGGTACATCTGCTCTCATGGGCTTCCTGGCTTTTCTGGGCAGCCCAAGATCCCAAGGCAGTGTGTGACAGCTGGGCTGGGAGACAGTCCCCATCTTGCAGCAATCTCAAGTCTATAATGCCCTTAATGTTGGCTAAGCTATGTGGAATACCCAAAGCAGGGGACACACTTCTTGTTTGCTCTGTATGCCAGTGTCCTCTGGGATTGTGTAAGCACAACAGGTAGTAACCTGCTTGTGCCATTATTACGCAGCACAAAAAATAGCAATATTTATATATTACTACACACTTAGCTAAGAAATAGGAGTTTCAAATTGCCGTTTTGACTTCTGACTTTGCTTTCTGCATCCAAAACATTGTTCTCTTTATTCTGCTGGCACATTTGCCCAATAAAGGAACTTACATAGGCCAAGCTATTTTCCAGGAAAGTTCCTAACATGTCTAGGTATGTGTAACTTCATTGAATAGCAGGGTATGTATGTCTGCACTGGGCTACAAATCGTCTCAGTGTAGAGAGATGAGACAACAGTTTTGCCATTTGGTCACTGTAAAAGCCAGGGGAAGCATCAAACCAGACCTTTGAACTGCTTCCATAAAAGACTAAGGTTTTTTTTCCAGGGCTTTTTGATCATCCCTTTAATTCTTTTGTAATGTTTTCTTTAATAACATCTGTAGTAACTAATGTAATGTATAGCTGTATGGGTCTTAAGCACTAAGTATTTCTAAGAGCTTAAGTAACAATATAAATGGTAAATAGAAAAACCTAGCTGGAACTTGGATTATGTAAACCACTAATAGATGGTCTAAAATTTTACCCAAATTTTCTTTCATTTGAGAAAGTCTGTGATTCCTTGACTCATAGCTACTGAAAAGAACATAACACGCTAGTGGCCAGCAGTTAACCACTCTCAGGGAAAGTGAGTTGTGTCTGCATAGTTGAATAATCTAAACAGTTTTATAAGACGTTTATAGCAGCCTACGCTACTTCAGCTACAGAGATCTTTTATTTTCCTGTTTGTGAGGTTATTATTTCCATATCTGTAATTTCTCTGTGCTGCGCACAGAAGGCCAGAGTTTAACACAAAGAATGAAGGCTGACTGGATATGTTCTCCTTACATACCTTCTTTTTCAGATGGACGCAACCTGAGGCATAAGTATTACAAGGAATATTTTGGTAAGCCACTAGCATGATGTCTTGGCTGTTATTAAGCCTTATAGTTATAGCATTGCTTACAAGGAATTCGCTGTTTATGAAATGAAGGTTTGTACATAGCAGAAAGAGATACTTCAGCCTCAACTCTCTATGACTTGGTCAAAAGATCTTATTTTAAGATCTGCAATGCCCTGACTGTGGACTCTTGAGAATCATTATCTCCAGCTGTGACACAATGTGTTCAATGGTGCAGCCTTCTGCCAGGGGTTCCCACCCAAGCGGTAAGAAGCACCCAATCGAATAACCTTTTGTTATTTTTAAGTATATTTTTGGAGCTTTGCTCGTGGCCCAGGACTCCTTGCAGATGAACACAGAACTCTGTCAAAAGCAGGGTCTTTTGCCAAGAGCTTGTATTGTGGTATGTGATAAGAGATGACCGGAGCCAATGAATCAGTCCCTTCTTGTTATCTGCAACCACAAGAGGTGTCCCGTGCACAAATTGGTAGATGCATGTCTCAAAGAAAGGAGAAGATCTTCTAGAAGATCTCTTTTCTCAAGGCTTCAAAGCTCTTGGTTTCTGCTAACTCTTGGATCTAGAGGGGGACAGTCAGATCAAATTGGAAGTAATATTCAGATATAACCAGGCAACATCTTTGATATGATAAGATTTATGAACAGCCAAATTTGGCCAGTTTAGCTGATAAAACTATGAAAGGATTTCCTTTCCTCTGTCCAGCGGGCTACTGCAGCTCTCCCAGAGAACGGCTAAATAACAAGACCAGTAAAACTGTACTGCTTAGAGAATCTTGAGAAGACATTTGCCGCAGACTAACAGAAAATCTAACTTTGCTGATATTTGTTTTACAGGAAGCAATTCCAACAATGTGGTCGGCTATGTGAAAAACCAACAGAAACATTTAGGCTAATCAAAGGTGTGCCTGGGTAAGTGTCCTGTGAATAGAGGGAAAGCTGGGTGAAAATAGTTGGTGCTTAGTATGCAATTATTTTAAAAAGTGGTTGTTTGAGGGTGAAATTACCTCTCTTACACCAGCATAAGTACAGCACCTTAAAACTGTGTACGGGTGCACAGGCTCTGTGAATTGAGCTGAAACACCTATGCTGCCAAACACATGGTGCTGTAAAAGTATCCCGAGAACCTGTGGCATTGGTGATTGAGCTCTGCAAACTAACTGTCCACGGAGAAGTTAATATCTTTCCCAAGTCTTACTGTCCCCCTCCCATTTTTTATTCTGATTTCGCAAGATGCATCTGATTTCTTTGAAGAACTTTTGCCTTGTGAGTGTTTAGAGGATAGAGTGATTTTCAGGGTGAAAGATAAATGCTGCAAAACTTTGTGAGCCTTAAGACTTTGAACTCCCTGTTTAGCGGCTTCTTCTAATGCAGGTATAGCTGCTCCTGCAAGACAAATTAAAAAGCTCTTTATTCTGGACTGATTGCAGCAAGGGTCAGTCTTGCAAATACTTAGGCATATGGGTGATTCTGTGGGGTAACTTTATGCGTGTGAACAGTTGCACTGAACAGTGTCACCCACTCATGTGAGTAAATGTACTTGTATCTGGCCAGAGCAAAGCCAACTGAAAAAGCTCCAATCATTTTATCAGGCTTTGAATTAGGCAAGAATGAAAATACTCATTATACCAACGGTTCTGTCCAAGATAGTTTTCTCAACACTTTCAGCTTCACTTTAAAACTAACTTAAGCTTAAAAGGCAGTTATGAAAACAAAGCAGTTCAGTGTGTCTTTTATGTACCTACGTCAAGCTGACTGTTAAGATTACACAGCTACATAAGGACAAGTTCTGTGCAAACATCCCAGGAAGGATAAATATTTTAATTCCTTTTTTTTGTTTGATTTTCACCCAGCTGGACCATTCTGTTAAGCAGCTGTCAAGGAATGCTTTACCCAACAGTTTTCTGTTTTGGAAGAATTCTGGTCCCAAATCTCCATGAGCACATCTCCAGCATTACCCTCATCCCTGCCCACCACTGATAAAAAAACTTCGCTATTCAAGGAACAAGATGAATCTAGATTTTAGGCCTATCAGCAGGGGGAGAAATGTGATCCCCTGAAAAAAACCACACCGTTTATCAGCTGCCCTTCTACCCATGAAATGTAAATACCTCTGAGCAGATCCCTTTAAGCCACAGCACCATTATCAGACTGCTGGAACAGAGCCTGCCCTTTATGTGCGTGTTAGGTGACCAATTCAGATTTCATGACCATGAACATAACTCAGTATTATAAAAATGAAGTGACGTCAGAATTGTACCTAAACATCATATCTAAGTTGCATTAAAATAAGCAGGAATGTAACACTAAAGGGGCTCTCTGGATCAAATCCAATGCCTGCCTATCCCAAACAACTACTTTAAATAAGCCTTTTCATCAGCTTAAAGTTCGAAGAAACCTGCAGGTTTCTTCTTTTCCTGTTTATACCTAGGGTTCACCAGGGTTGACACCCAGTTTACAAGCCTACACCTGAAATCTTAAGAATTTGAGGAACTCTGAGCTAAGAGCAAAACAGGTTTTCTAAATGTTTTTTTAAAGTTACTTTCCTTTAACTTCCCAGTCTGGTGAGCTGCAGATCGAGAGCTAATGATGGAACAGATTTATTTCTACAATATCTACGCAGACACACATGCGTTCCAGTCTTTTTGAGTTGTTTTTAGCCAGCACAGTTAATGCTCACAAAATGTACATCTGCGTTTTTGTACCTGCAAAACCTCAGCAACGAAGCTGAAGTCCAGATTATTTGTTGAACACATTAGAAAAGAAAAAGCAGGATAAATTTGTGTGATTAAAAGGATTGCCTTGCAGATGGGCAACTTCTTTTTAGAAGTCTTGTACCTTTATGTTGACTCTCATAAATCCTTAAGGTCAAGTTATTTGTATTTGGGCCTTATGGCTTCTTTCGGCTGTTTAGCATTATAACATGGAAAACCCATTTTCTATTAATGTTTTCCTTTTCTGTGGCAGTCCTAAAGGGGCAGTTGCATTTCATTTTGACAAATCTGCCAGAATTGCTAAGCAAAAGAAGCCATGTATGTTCCCTTGTTTAGTACGTGTCCCCATCTGCATGCATAAAATTAGCATTTTCATATGCAGAGTAGTAGCAGTGTATATAAATACCCAATTCACAAATACAAGGGCCTGCTTCCACCCACAAACTACGTGATTTTTTTCCACTCACCAAATGTTTTAAGCCAAAGCTAAGATGCCTATAAAACACTTGATACTTTGCATATGACATTTGCAGCTGGAGAGATGAAAGATGCCAAACTGCTCTTCTGTTTCCCATCATAAATAGGCACACTCCTTGATGCTTTACAGAGCAAAGCAACAGATGAAGGGCTCCACATTTTCCTAAATATCTTCATTTGTTGAACTCCATTCACTTCTTTGTGCCTTTGTTCCAAGTTCTAGGTATTAAATGCAACACCATATTTGGACAGATCTATTTCTAGAATTTTATCATATACGACTTCATACAATATCTTAACTGCTGCTGAGAGACAGGAGTCCATCCATATTTTATAGTTCCAATCTCAGTTTAGGCCAGAAACTTGCCGCTTTGCCACTGACACTACTTGACAACTTAAAGCAACACAGCTCATAATGAAAGTCTTAATGCAGCCTTGCTCCTAGGTGCTGCTCAGTGAAATGGGTTGCTTTTTTTCAGCATTATTTTTTGCAGAAAAATCAAATTCTGATTAAATGAGTAAAGCCCTTCAGTGATTACTGCAAAGTCCCAAACTGTAACTGCCAAATTATTCTGCTGTAAAACAAAAAATTCAGTGCCTAAAACCATCAGAGGATCCAGCTGAAAAACATGTCTTGAGCATTAACAAATTTGCAAGGGTAAAACTTCGGATCTCAACCTCATCTTGCAAAGCATCCAAAAAGATGCTCGATTTGAGTTTAATTCACTTTAGTGGCTGCTTTTTGTAGCTACAAAAGCACATACCCAACCACCTTGCTGGATGGGACAGGAAAGATATTTTCTACTTGCAAAAGGAATTTTTAAAAAAGAAAATTGACAAATTAATGATTTGTTGATTAATTTCTGTTTACTGGGTGTTATCAAAGACATCACCCTTCCTTGTGGTGCTATAATGCTTGGGGTTTTTTTCACGTTAATTCTTTTCAAGTTATTAATTGTCAAACTCATAAACAAAAGCCACAGAAGAGACTTGTCTAAATGCTGTGTCTTCAACACTGACATCCATCACATGTTGAAATGAAAACACAGACCAAATGAGTTGTCCTCAGCTTATCTTCTCTCCAAAGACAAATGGCTTCACAACAGTCTTTTGAAGCACAGTGGGAAATCACTAATGTAGGTTGGGCTTAATGTTCCCATGTACACTTTAAAGCATGTTTGGTGCTATAATAGACTTTACGTGTATCACTGTGTGCTAGCAATGCTCATGGCCTTCCAGATCCTCAAGCGCTGCTGGCGGTGCCAGTGGAGCTGCTCTGCCTTGCAGCAGCCGAGGGTCTGCGGCAGCCTCAGGCAGACCCTTCCCGGTTTGTGCCCCTGGTGCTTAGACATGTACAGGTTCTGCCACTTTGGTGCTTAATAAAAAAGTGACCAGTATATTTTTCAACTCTGCCTAGTTTCAGTTGTGTGTTCTTGACATACGCTTGGCTTTGGATTATGAAAAAAGGACAAATCTTTTAAATCTTAGTTGTTGGGAGAGCTCGGAAAACGTAGGCACAGGGAGACAAAAGTCATTTTGTCAACTGGAAGGGAGGTGACAGACCCCCAAAACACATCTACCACCAAGTGTCCCCTTTCAGAGGTGCCACCTTCATGGGTCAGAAGCTCACTCAGTTCTTGGTGCCTTCATTTCTGTTGCCCAAACAGGAGCTGATGGACAGTACTGTAAAGAGGATAGTGATGGTGACCCAAGTAGAAGGTGACCCTTTTATTTGACCAGTCATTTTCCATGTTAATTCAGAGCTGTTGTTCGGTGCCAGATGGGTTTGAGCTGCCAGCTCAGGCAATTTGCGCTGCACAAGCAGCTGCTCAGACAGCTTTGCAGGAGTCCAAGGCGTGCTCGAAGGGTGGAAAAGCAAACCAAGTCAGAGGTCAGCGTTGGGCTGGTGCCCACTGCAGGATACCAGAGCTGAAGGAGGAGCCTGGCATTGAGAGGCTGGGTGGCTAAGCACTGCATTTCCAGGAGCAGGCAAGACTTCACCATCCCACCAGCTCCACCCACACCAGTCTCGATCTACCTGCTTGGCCGGAGCAGGCAGGAGTCCTTCTGCATTGCTTCCATTCTGCCCTGAAACCATAACAGAGAAGTCACAGAGAGAGAAACTGCCTGCAATTTAACCCAGGAGGGAAGTGGGTTTCATTGCTTTGAAAAGATTCTGTGGTTTTCAAGAAGACACCAGCTAGCACTAGGTGTCAGGGTAGCTCTTCAGTCTGGCAGTGAAGTCATCCTTGGGATCACTAGAACTTCTCATGGCAATGGTCATCTGGCCTGTTTGCATGGGGAGATTACGAGACATCTGTATACAACTCTTGCCTCCTGAAGTGAAGTGTAAGGTGGACTAAGTACCTTGGCTTTCAAAAGAAAGATCTATTTGGTGAACACCACAAAATTATGTTTTGATTTCAACTTGTTTCCATGTTAAACGCAAGCAAATATAGTTTCTGTTGATGTAGCTGGCTAATGGTCTTTGTGGAAAAAAGATTGTGTGATCTAAGGCATCATCTGCAGATGTCACCGAAGTGCTATTGGTGCATCCCTGAACTCAGCAGGTGGAATCAACAGCACAACCTTTATATGAGATCTTCAAGAAGTCAGAGGTCTGCATTAAAACCACAGCATGCATCTCTAGGTTGGCAATCTGCAGAAGTTCTAAATACAAGAATAAAAAAAATTTGCTGTAATTTTGACATGTGTAGTTCAGAGCTCCATTCAGCTTTATGGTACAGAAGTGCTTTGGTTACCTTCAGGAAGCTGTTCCGTAGTTTCATGAGCAGTGAAGAAGCCTACGAGGTTGAGACAATCTCATAGCAGCGATTTGTTCATACAGGGGGTGGTTTACTTATCCCACCTCACACTGTCTACACAGTCTAGATCTTTCTCTGGAGGTTGTGTCAGGTGAGCATCAATTGTCTACAGCAAAGGGATTTACAGCATCATTTAGCATAGTTTAAAGATAAATAAAAGACACCTTTTGCTGGTGAGTCTACAGAGGTAAGTCCAATTTCTTCCCATTATTTTCTCCTAGCATTGACAAGACAGAAAGGAACCGTGGCCCAAAACTTTGTTCTTTGCTTTTATAACCAGGAGCAGCAGATGATCTGCCCAGGGGCCTGGGAAAAACCCAAC
This sequence comes from Burhinus oedicnemus, assembly GCA_008921705.1. Classification (NCBI taxonomy): domain Eukaryota; kingdom Metazoa; phylum Chordata; class Aves; order Charadriiformes; family Burhinidae; genus Burhinus; species Burhinus oedicnemus. The sequence goes on from VFFE01007004.1 coordinate 2,007,807, forward strand.
ATGAAAGCAGAGTATTTGGATTTTTGGGTGGCAGTAAATTCTACCCATGCACCAGAGGTTTTTTCCCTCAAGGTGGCACAAGAGGAACAAAAGTGTGGCGAGCCCTGGTTGTGGCGAGGCAAGCAGGTGAAGGAGCTGTGAGGTTTGAACTGAAAGCAGCACCCTGCCCTCACAGCGGCAAACTTTTGGGCTCATGTCATCTCAGATTACAGCTGCTTTGCTGTATGTATCTTCATAACAGGTATTTTCTATTTAAAAAAAAAAAATGGTTTCCCAAATAACCTACTGGAGTCTGACCCTGAGCTTTATTATCCAATTAAATAGGGAATACTATAAAGGTACTGTAATTGGGCTGTGTGTTATGTTTTTATAGTGTGAAAATTATGTCTTATTCCAGAATGAAGAAATAAAACTTGTATTAGTGTTGTGTTCTTTATATAATAGTCTTGATTCAGTTTATTCCCAGCATTTTCTGAGCCATGAGATAGCAAAATACATGAATTTTCCATTAGATTTCCTAACAGGCAGCAAGAAAATGAAACTTCAGTCCGTTCAGCAATTTTGCAGAATGCGTGGCAAATAGTCAGCAACAACTACATTTTCATTCTGCATTTGTTCAGTTTCATTCATGCTAAAATATAATTTCATGTTACAGAACTGAACGAACATAAAGAGGACAGACAGGGCCATGGTCCTGCACCCGAACAATACTGTTTTTCCTGAGCTGCAGGTCTGCTGGATAATAAACCGCAACACACCAAGTATTACGGTGCATTATTATGCTCATCAACTCATATTTTTCCTTTTCTATGTCCTGTTTGTCTCGGCATTTTTGTCATAGCCCTGACTGTACCATTCCCCCTCCCTAACCCAGGCCGGCAGGGAGTGCCTCCACACCAACCCAGGATATGGCATCTTGGCCCGTCTCCACATTGCGTAGATTCTGGGTTTTGTTCTCTGGATTGTGTACACAGCACTGAGCTCCATGTGTTTCCACAAGCAGCAGCTTTTTGCCAAGAGGAGGAAGTTAAATAAGGAAACCGTCAGCGAGAGCCTGTTACTCCATTAGCCATATTGTCAGCAGTGCTTGGCTAACGAGAGCCACGCTCAGGACTGCACAGTCCACGTACACATTGCACACAGCAGAGCCCCAAAAGGACACCCGGGCTCCTCCTGGGCAGCAGCTCCCTGTGCTGTATGCCAGCTTCATGGATGATGGGTGAGGTTTTGGGGTGAGAAAAGCAAGAACAAAACGAAAGAAATTTTTTTTTTCCTACCTGCCTAGAGAAGGGGAAGGTGTTTTTCACTACTTTTCTATCAGAGACACGAGGAACGGATTCAGTATGATCCCAAGGCTGTGACTACTACAAACACATGCAGATGAAGAGAAGAATGTATTTCCTTGCCAGGCAGTGCCTGCTTTGCCTTATCGGGACCAGGGCAGAGCCAGCTGGCTGTGCTCCAGAGCCTTACGAAAGCTACGGAAAGAGGGGACCAGTTCAAAAGCGTATGTGAGCTCGGAGATGTTTTGCCACCTAATTCCCATACGTTTCGATAAGGTCTAAAGCTCTCTATACCTCTGGGAGCCTGGGCTGCCTTCGAGCCCTGGCTAAGCACCTTACCTAAACCCTGGGTAGGACCTGGATGTAAGCTGCCTGAAAAATCAGTGCTCTGCATTATCCCTGGATATTTTCCCATGGAAAGGAGGGCTGCTGCAGCAATGCAGGAACTTCCTTCATCTGCCTGACGCATCCAGTTCGGGTCATTAAGAAAGCACATTTCCCAATCAGGAGCCAAGGGAGTTAGAAAGCCACAGCTGTGTTTTACGGGAGCCTGGATATTTGCAGAGTGTTTCCCAATCGCTTCACTTTCTCCTCAGTCTTTGGAAGGAAGCCCTCCCTCCATACGGCTTCAGTGGGACACGGTGTGTTATCTGTAGCAGGTAGCTACATCGTGCTGGTGGGGTGTCCCATGGGGCTCATCAGCTTTTGCCCGAGCTGGTGGGACCTGGGAGATGCAAACAGGCAACACTGAAACGGTCCGTTGGAAAACACGAATTTGATGGAAGTTGGCCAGGTTTTGGTTACCATGGGCTGTCACACAGGTGAGAGTCTGGGAGCTTGGCCCTATCATGGTCTGGGTGTCATTGCCTCCACTGCCCCAAAGGTAGGAAGGTGGCATCTGGATGTCCTGGGAGAAAACTGTTCTCCCACAGAAAATTGCACATATGTTTTTCTCTGACTGTGAATGATATTTATTCCCTCAATGCAGTTTTTACTGTCAAAGGAGGATCTTAATCTCATCATTTACACCTTAGAGACAATTTAAGCCTAAGTGAATCCTGTAGTCATGATGCCTGGGGGAGGATGTAGGTGTCCTGGTGCAGAGCAGAGCATGATGGTCCCTGACAGGCGGCTATAAATCTTCAGAAAGGATGTGACTGGTTAACTTTAGCCATATGGTGAGATCCACCATGGAAGCACTCCCCTCTACCAATCAAAGACTGTGTATTTTTAATAAATGAGCATGACAAATTCACACATGAGGCATTTATGCCCTCTCCCTGATGTAAATACTTACAAGTACCGGTGTTGTGCTGACTGGAGCATTTCTCAAGGAGGATTTCTCCAGCCTGGAAGTTTAAAAACAGGCTCGGCGATGTGTGTAACCTGTCTTGCCTCTGCACGCAACGGCCTTGGCAAAACAACCTCCCTATCTGCCTGCCCGAGATGTGGCACCCGCCAACGCTCCTCCCGCAGCAATTTTTCAGAAGGCGGAGGAAAACATAGAGCTGCAAGACCTCAACCTACTCTTTGGCTGCTGGCCGTGCACGCACGTAGAGCCACCTCACTCCTGTATCAGCCACGGTCTTAAACACAGACAGGCGTCCCCTGGCAGTTTTATGGGCGAAGCACCCTGCGTCGCTGCTGGAAGGGTGCGCAGCCTCCCTCCCTCCAGCACCTGCGGCCGAAGGCGTGACTTGGCGGCAGGTAAATGCTGCCTCTCCCTGCCTGTAACCATAGCCCCACGCTTGCAGGGGAATTCGAGCCAGCACTGCCGGCAGCGGGTGGCTCCATCCCAGTAGCCCCATACCGGTGGCCCCCGGGGCGCTTCCCACCGCTGTGCAGCGAAGATGGTAGAAGGTGGTTTCACCAAATTCTTCCAGAAAAGGTCATTTTTCCACTTCGTGCAGAAATATCAACCCCTTGGAAGCGGCGAGCCGGAAGAGGAGGTGAGGATTGCCTATGCCTCTTGCCTGGACCTGCTGAAATAGTTTGTGTAATTGGGGTTAATTTTGTCTAATTTGTCTGCTTTGTCCCACTGGTAACTTGATATTGCTGACGCTGTGCTCTCCTCTCTCTGCACTGAGTCGTCCCCTGTACAACAGGGAACGAGATTAATGATGTTTACCAGGCAGCAGGGTGAGATGGGGATACTTGTTTCTACGTGATACTCCCAGGACGTATAGCTCAGGCCAAAGTCCTGGCCAGGAACATTGTTCTCTGCACTGAGGAGGTTCAAAATGAACAAAACTCGTAGCAGGGCGACTGCCGTGCGGTCCGTGGGGGCTGTGTGAGGCTTTCTGGTGTGCTTGCACAAAATGCAAACGCTGTCTCAGCAGAAGGGTAAATGAAGATCAAGGCGAACTCTGTCCCCAGGGGTACCCCGTGCCACCAGTGCCGGTTGCTGGTGGATGGGCTGTGACCTCTCGGGCTGTCCTTTGTGCTGTTGCTGCAGTCATCACAGGTAACAAACGGCCAAGAAGAGCTTTGGCTCAGACCTGCAGAGTCCGCTTGGAAATAACGCTTTCTTTTCTTGAAAAATGCTGGTGTATGAACACTGATTTCCCTCTCCTTGCTTTCACTACCATTCCTTGGTGCAGATGGACCAAAGAGTGGCCAGTGGTGGTTTAGGTGACACATTTGCTGTTCTCCTTGTGTTTTCATCACAAAACCTTCCGGTCTGGAATTATCTTATTATCACCTTTGCTCAGCACAGGGATTGCCACTGCTCAAGCCCCATTTTTTTCGCCAACGTGACAGATTGATTGAAGTATGGGTATTTGCCAGCCCTGTCCTACATTCAGGTCTAAATTACTATTCTAGTTTGGGTTGAGGCTTTTTTCCATTTCATGTTTCACACCAATGAACATTTATCTCCTGGAGACTTTCACAGGCTCCATATCCTCCCGGATATGCAGAGCATCCTTATCAGAATAGTTTTATTATCATGCAGGTACCTATTTTTTTATATGCCCTCAAAATAAACTAAATAATGCAGCTTTCCTTCCAGGTGAAAAAAAAGGAGACCGTGGGATTCTCTCTGCACAGCAGTGACATGGGCTTCACTTAAACACATGTGTTTTCAGTCCCTTTGAGGTGTCAAGCCCAATTTCTCACATCTGAAAAGCTTCCAGTAGGCAAGGAGTTAACTCCCTCCTTCCAGCTCCCACAGGTTTTTGGGCTGAGGGTTGCAGCACCTCCCTCCCAGGAGACCTTATATACCAAGTTGCCTTGAACTCTTGAGTTTTGGGGGGTTTTTTTTGCCTGGGTGGGGCTGGTTTGGGTGGGCAAAGAGGCTCCTCAACTGGGATCACTGTCAGCTGTGGAGGTGCAGTGGCCAGGTTTTCCTGCAGAGATGACAATGCCATCTTTCAGCTCAAGGGGCTTTGCTTTAGATTAAAGGGTGCTGGAAGATCTTTTTTTTATTTAATTAAGAAAATAAGAAAAAAAGCCAGGTTTGAGCAGGAGCAAGAGAGTAGTGTGGGTGAGGGGAGTGGCATGTGCCGCTGGGGGCAATGAGCCCACGGTTTGGGCACTGCCCACCCAGCCTGAGTCTGCCCTCACATACCCCTGAAGGTGACTTAAAATCCAGGGAAAAGTTTTAAAGCAGCTTTTCTGGAAAACCCTTGGCTTTTTGAACAATCAAAGGGTCTGTTTTGAGGCTTATATCTGTAAGCAGGGAGACCAGAGGCTTCATTTCACATAAAAAGGCTGCAATTCTGCAATAGATGTGCGATGGGGGAGCGGGAAACAGCGTGCAAGAGGAGCTGAAACCACAGCGGTGGGTGGGAAGCAGCTGGGGGCTCAGATGAGGAAGGCCAGTGAGGCAGCCCCTCGCTTGCAGGGCTGTGGTTTGTGCTGGGTTGGTTTCTGCATGCTGCCTGCACCCCGTGAAACGCAGGTCCTCTGCCTGCTGAGCACACCAAAAAAAGCAATTCAAAGGGCTTTTGAGGGAATGGTTCGATATATTTCTTTTAGTAAGGATGAAGAATATATGAGAACAGGGTTTCTGCTTAATGTTTTACAGGGCTACTTGTTAGACTAAACCCAGCCCGCTTTTGACCAGATTACAATACACTAGCTGCTCCAAAGTAATCTAAGACAGGGAGTGAAAAAATATGCAAAACCTCAGTAAAGGCAGAGGGGGGAAGTCCTGAGAAGTGATCTGTTGGGCTATTTGCCAGAGTATACAAAAAGGGCTGTGTACTCTGCAGAAAGCCCCACGCTTTCTTCCTTCCCTCATGGGCTGCTCGGTGTGACAATTGATGGATTGTTTCGGGGCGAGGGATGCGGAGGCAGCGGCGCAGGTACCGGCAGCGCCAGGCATGCTGCGAGGTGCGCTGGGGCCGGCTACTGCATGGCTCCCAGCCATGACCAGCTGCTTTTTACAGCCTCCAACATCTCCTGATCTTGCAAAGCAATAGATAAACTATTAATTTTTCTTTTTTTCCCTCCCCCCCCACTTCTCCCTGCCCCGCCGTATGGAGTTGTGCACTCTTGTGCTTGAGTTATGCCTAAAGGATAAAGGTTAAAAATGTAAATGGATAATGTTGATAGCCAACATCTGTTTTACAGTGTAAATAGAAAAGAAAGCAGTGCACACAGAGAGGTTAGTTTATGAAGGGGTTTGCTCAGGACACTGCCTGATGCCTAACAGACATGGGGTGGGATGTGTTTTCCGGGGGGGATGAAGAGGCTGTGCACCGGCATCGCTTTGCAGAGGAGGGGGAAGATGGGGCTCCACTGATGCATTTCCAACTTGTGCATCGCTGGAGCTGTTCATCTGGTAGGAGAAGCTGTGCCACGTTCATCCAGGGGAAATCGTGTACAGGTGTAAGCTAATCAATACAAATTAACTCATCCTAATAAAACTGTTCATTTCACAACAGCCCCGGGCTGTAAGGAGCACGGCGCTGCCAGCGTTTCTATTGATCCCCAGCCAGCGCTGGCTGCGTACAGCTCGGGCACATCCATATGCTTTTGTCATTCATTTCCTCCACACCTTTTTGAAGGTAAATATTAGTGATAGAGCTGGGCCCTGGCTTCCCGCACTGGCTCTGGGGGACTGTAGGCATGTTTCCCTTGTGCCTGGGTCCCTTCTTGCCCTCCAGCTCCTTTAATTAAAATTTAAACTCCTTCAAGGCAAGGCTGTACCTTGCTACATGCATGTGTCACCAGTGGTAGAAACCACGTTAATCAAATCTGTACAGTAATGAGTGCAAGGTATGTTTCTATACATGACAGCCCTGTATTTTCTTCCCAGCAAGTCCTTCCATTTCCTTAGATGCATGGGTGGCTTTTGGTCTGGCAGCATCTGGGTATTAAAAAAGTTACATGGAACTGATAAATTTGAACAAGTAAGACACACAAGTAGGAGTAAATTGTTGGTTTTAAACATGGAAGGACTTTTTAGTCACTGCTAGGGATGACTGTTAAGGAAATGTTGAAATAAGGGTGATGGCCAGTGCCAGCACACCTCAAAACAGTGGAGAAATCCTGCAGCTTCTTTGGGCAAAACACCATCACCAGCATGAGGGACGCATGGAAGCAGGAAAATCCTTGGGAAACTTGGGCAAATTGCTGGGATTTTGGAAAGGCAGGTTGCTCTTGGGGCAAAATGGCTTCTAAATGAGCACTGCGCAGACCAAGGGATCACAGCACAGTCTGCAGCATTTCCACCGGCAGCAGGTCGGTGCTGGTATCTCATGTGTTAGCAGCTGTACCGTGGGTCAGCAAACAGTGATAAAAAGGGGGCTGCAACATATGGAAGTGGCAAAAGCCTTTTTAAGGAGTGGGGCTTAGAGATGCTCCTGTCTCATCTGCTGCGAGCTCTCCAGCAGCCACAAGACAGAAACCAATTCTGTGTACCGGCATGAGCGAACAGCCAAAGGGATTTTCTGCATTTATCGCAGGCTTTAGATTGCAAAACACTGGATGTTCCTAGAAACCACCTGAATATTCATAGAAGGGCTAATTCTTCAAATACCACTTCAGGCACCTCTGAAGTTCTCCAAACCCTTACTTAGGTGCTGCTGTGAGGTGGACGTGAATGTTTTCCCCAGCAAACACCCCAGGGTGCTGGTAGTGGGGAGCTGGTGCCAAAAGCCTCCTGCCCTGCTGAGCGAGAGCTGGCCATGGGCTGAGCTCTGCCGGGGGCTGAGCGCCACGCTCACTCGGGATCCTTCTCTCAACGAACACACGCTCTTGTGCTTTATGAATGAAGGTAAATGGAAATGGCTTCTCCTGTCCGTCGGGAAGTGTGAGGTTTCTCCCTCTCCGTACTTACCCTGCAATAGCGGTCACACTGTCTCCATTGTGTGCCTGGCTGAGATTTCAGGGGATGCTGCTGCTCTGGAAGGAGCGTTTTGGAAAAGGAGTCAGGGGATCCTGAAAGGGAAGAGAGGTTGGGGTGCTGAGCCCCTGGGTGCTGGCAGCTCGGCGCAGCCCTCGGGCAGCCTGGATTGGGCAGGAAGGGTTTGTCCTGCTTGGAGGTGTTTGCAGAGCTGATGGTGGAGGAAAACAGCCCTGGAGATGGGAGAGACTTTTGCTTTCTCCTGCTGGCTCAGGGATTTTCTGTCTCACGTTTGCTCTTTGTTTATTATGTCTTTAACAAAGGAAAATAGGGTTTTTTTTCTTGCTCTCAGCATTGAGTGTGCAGTGGGCTGTGAGACACTGGCATGGAAAAATCCTCAGCTCAGGCAGGATACCTGCAAACAGCAGAGCCCGGCACACTTTTCTGACCACGGCAGTGGCATGGGTTTGTCTTTTTGGTAATCCAGCTCCTAATAGCTTTGCTTTCCGCCAGAAGAATGTGCACCTGGCGCTGAGGCTGTAATAAGGATTAATTAGGGAATGTTATAAAGCACTGTGATTTAGGAAGTGTTTTAGCTAACGGTGAAGTCACATGGCTGGCAAGGTGAGGGAAGGGAATGGGATAAAGGGAAGAAGCAAAGAGATGCTGAAATGCTTTTATGAACTGTGCTCTTGCCTAACAATTGCTTTATCTCATTTACTCAGACCCATGAGGAGTGCGAGCTGAAAATAATTGACCAGGAGAAGAAGGTGACAGTTCTGCCCCCGAAAGACGCATGTAAATGCCATAAAGAAGACTTGGCAAAAGCTTTAAATGTAAGGGGTTTTTACAGGTGTTTGTGAACATAGCAAGGCAGACTGTGTCATCTGACTCTGGGAAGAGACAGGTCTTTGGTTTCACGTGCAAAGTCCTGGAGTGCCCGATGCCTCTGCCTTTATGTGGGATGAATCCTCAATATTGGCTATGTTCAAGCATTGGGCATTTGTGCTTCACTTTGTCCTGGGGGAGGATTTCACTGAAGTGAGTGGCTCTGTGAGCTGCAGGCAAAAGAGTTCAATTGTCCAGGTTGGAAAACCAAGAGCTCGCAGTGCTCTGGCAAGGCTGGCGGAGGAGCCCTGGGCGCAGGCTGCACAGCTCATCCCTTTGAATTATCAGCGGTTCCTTGGAAAATGTTGTGCAAATGCATGCAGCCCTTTTCCCCCTGCTTTTCGTAGCAAGTTCCATTCCCGAGGCAAAACTCACCACATTTATTGTCCCAGACGACTTCTCAAAGGCTTGCTCGCAGCCTGAATTGTCAGATATAAATTCACCTCGCCATCCCTGCCCCAAGCAAACAGCAAAGCCGTAGGCATCTCCCAGTTCAGCTCAAGTGCTGAGACCCGTTTGCCCACGCAGGGTGAGGAGATCAGCCCTGGCAGGGATGTGTGCGGTGGCAGGACCGGCCATTCTGCCCCGGCCCTGCTCCAGCTTCCCCACAGCCCCAGCAGGGACGTGGCCAGAGGGATGGAGGGACACTGGGGCCCAGGAAGGAAACTCCGGTTACTTGATCTGCACTGGAGTTTGCCCTGGGCAAAAGAAAATCTGATGTTATAACTCACGTTTAACCCCATGTATGAAAAATAGATGGAAATTTAGAAAGGCTGAGTCCCCACAACCAGGCAAAGCTACAATGCTTAGCAATATTTTTCTGTCTGACCTTGCTAATTTTTTTAATCCAGGCAAAATAGATCTTATTCTTTCTCTATGCGTTCTCTTTGAATTTTTTCAGGGTATTTTAGTTTTATTTTTTCTTTAAATGTACAATGAAACCAGAAATCAATTCTTTCCTTTACTATTTTAAATTTCTAATTTGTCATCTATTGTATGGTTTCTCAGTTGTGGAAGTATTTTTTTTTAATTAACTTGTGCTTACTTTATGGGTTGCTGTGATGGTTGATGGCAAAGTTTTATAGTTTAACAAAAATAAATTCCTAAACAGAAAAAGAGTGGATAGATTTATCTTTGTTGTGGGGGACTGAGCCATGAACATCTTGCCCAGTCTGCTTACAGTGTTTTAACATAACTTTGCCTTACAAAGTTTTCTGTAACTGTTCTACAGTGTGTAATATTTGTTGGTTTGTTTTGTTTGTTCTTTTCAAATCTCCCTCTAGGTTGATTTACAAACTGGACTCTCTGAGTTTTCTGTGCTACAACGCAGGTTAAAACATGGTTGGAATGAATTTTCAGTAGAGAATACAGAGCCGATATGGAAGAAATATCTAGACCAGGTAAGGATTGTCTGCACAGATCCTCATTTCCTGCCAAAAACCCCTGGCTGGGTTGACCTGAGCGTGTCTCTACATTGAAATATTCAGGATTTCTACTTCCACGGATTCAGCCTTGGAACAGGCTGTGCCCTGGGTACAGAAACTGTCTGTTCCCCCGGGAAAACCATTGTAAGATTCAGATGTGGGGTCATTTAATGTGAAGATAACATCTTAAAATAAAAAGAAACCTTTTTATCTCCACGCAGCCCACAAATCAAAAGCCATAGATCAGTGACCTGATTTCTGGAGCATATTTATTCCCTTTAAGATGAGTGATACAATCTTGAAAGGTTTGAGGAAAATCAGTAGTAGCTGAAAGCAACCCCAGTGAAGGAAAGCCCTAAACCTCCAGCAAAAGCAGAGGCAGTTGCAGGGCTCAGATGAATGTTAGTGTCTCTATTAGCAATACGTCAGTAACGGATACATTCATACACGGTGCCATGTGCTGTGAAGATCCACAATTTCAAACCTGCTTCCCCTAAAAATCCAGGCAGAAGGTGGTATTTGCTGTCTTGTTTTTTCCCCAGCTGAGTTATGCTTGAGTTTTGCCTTTATTAACTGGTTCTCATCAGTATTTAATGCATCCTGCACCTCTCTTTTAGAGCTTTTAAATGAAGAAGGGTCTGTCTTTTGTTGTTTATTTTCAACCAGCAATTTGACTGATTTTCTTCTTGTTTAGCTGGATCATGAAGATTTTAGTTGCTTTGAAATACTTTATTTTTATTTCATGGGTTATCCCTTTTTTCCCCTGTATGATCAATATTCTTTTAGCACTTTCTAATCATCACTATATCTCTTCAAGGATTCTTTTATTCTTAATAAAAAGTGACACGGTGGGTTTTTTCTGCTCTCCTTAACAAGTTGTTTCTCCTACGGGGACACCAACCGGACTCTTTAGTGCATCTCTGATCCTTCCACAACCTGTCAGTCTCTCTGGAAGAGCTGCTTGCAGTCCCACGCCATTCTCACCTCTGCACTTGAGCACCGTCCCTCAACAGACACTTGAACTGGCTTCTTCCACCTGCTATTTTTGTAAAACATCCTCTTTGGCTCAGTCTTTCTCAAGAGAAATGAAGGGACTTTCACCTTTGGCTTCAGCAAGGAATAAATTTAAACCTTGGCTTTCCTACCGTGCATCGCCACACATCTGTTACCCCAAAACTGGCAGCCTTGTCTTTGCCTGACTTAATTCCCTTGCATCAATTCCCACATTAGCTAAACAGAGCTGTAACTTTCTCAGGTAGGAGAAAGGTCCTTAAAATCTGTTTAAAAGTGAAAAAAGTGAGGATCTGACTCCCACAGCCCTGGGTCCAGCACAGGGTTTAGCAGATTAATTAAAGGAGGGTAAAAAAAAAAAAAGAAAGAAAAAAAGGAAAGAGGATTTCTGGTTTCAAATTCTAAAAAGACAATAAAGTTTTTGTTTGTACCTATCATGCCTCCAAGGAGCTTTTGAGACAGTCCTGTGCTGTATGTCTGCAAAGGCGAGCCTTGCCTGTGCAAGCAGGGGAAAAGAGAGGAAGCTCCTGTCTTTTGGTATGAGCCTTGTCCTGCTGGTCCCTCATGCTGTCCATCTCCTGTATGAGGGGCAGGATCCAGCATCAGCCCCACCACAAGTGGTGCACCCATGCTGTCTGGGCAGAGCGATGCTGCTGTCATGTGCAAGGAAGGTCCCTGCAGCAAAACCACATGTCTGATCCTTTCTGATGAGATCTGAGGCCAGCTCAGCTTCCGCAACTCCATATTTAATTTTCTATTGCAATTTGGTTTTATTTTTTCAGTTTAAAAATCCTCTCATTCTCTTGTTGCTGGCTTCCGCTTTGGTAAGCATCATCACGAAAGAATACGAGGACGCCGTGAGCATCGCCATGGTAGGTGATACCTCTCCTACAACCCAACCCTTCGCTCTCCAGAGCTGGTGTGCCCATGCCTGTAATGCCTCTTTGTTCACAGGCGGTGCTCATCGTGGTCACTGTGGCCTTCATCCAGGTACGTCAGCCGGAGCTCAGCTCCGCGGCCAGGGCTGTCATGAGTGAGCCCACTTGTGTAACTTGACTTTCTTCTTCTTTTTCGTTTAAAAGGAGTATCGCTCGGAAAAATCTCTGGAAGAACTTAACAAGCTGGTCCCCCCTGAGTGCAACTGGTGAGGCATGCCTGGTTTGGTGGGTTTTAGTACGGTTCGGGTTATGAGGGCGGAATTTTTAAACTAAGTACCCAATGGAATTGAAAAAATGCTGAGAGCCAGGAGGGTCCCAGAAGTGTCCTGTTCTGCAGCCTGCATAAGGGTCCCCACAGCCTCTTGTGTGTCGCTGACTCCCCATGCAAGAAAAACCTCACCCACAGTTTTTTTTGACTTTAGGGTAGTTTTTCCCCTGGTTGATTGGCACAAAATGAGCGGAGGTGCAGGTGGGCTGGGTTTCCTCACCCATGCCTGCCCATCGCTGTACGTATGTGCTGGGCATGGGCACCCCAAGTATTTCGGTGCTGATCGGCCACATGCGAGTACAGTGACACTACTGCCCATGGACCAGTTGTAGGGTGTATCAGAAACACTTCCCTGACTGCTTTGATGTTCAGTATCAGTGCTTTAGCTTACAGGAAACACTTTTCCTATTTATGTCCTTGCAAATCAGTTTTGTCATGGCCAACATAAATAAGCTGTGAGGCTCAGAGAAACCTTTCACTGCAAAAGCAGCGTGGGGTTTTCGTCTGGTCCAGAGTTCACCCAGGTTTGAATCTTACAAATGCCACTGTTTGTTCTTTATTTATTTATGATACGACACCATAAGCATCTAACCACTTGGAAGGCCGCACTTCTAATACAATATTGAAATGCCAGTGGTAATTCTAGCTTTAAGAAGCTTCTTTTTAGGTTAAAGAATCTGCATTTCATTATCTAAAGCGTGAGCCACAGGAAAGCACACGACCTTGTCACTCCTATCTACTGTATAAGTGCTGTTTAAGTCACTTATTGCTGAAATACAAGTCTTCCATAACCTGCCCATCTGTTTATGAATTAAAACTGAGCCCAAACTGAACATAATCATCTCTCCTCATTGTTATGCAGATTTTATGTTCTTATTTACACTGGAAGCTCACTGGGGCAGGGCTTTTGCTTTCTTGCCAGTCACATTCCCAAGCCTGCAGAAGGAATAAAAACCTCACAGCCTGGTTTCCTTTCTTCTTTTTCCATTTGTCTCATGTAGCCTAAGGGAAGGAAAACTGCAGCATCTTCTAGCACGAGAGCTTGTGCCTGGAGATATCATATATCTGTCTGTTGGCGATAGGGTTCCTGCAGACCTCAGGCTGATAGAGGTAAATACAACTATATGTACAAGAGCCTGTTTTGAAAATTTCTTGGCTTAACAGTGCCAGAAATGTGCCTTTTTAATTAGGTTACAGATCTGCTGGTGGATGAATCCAGTTTTACTGGAGAAGCTGAGCCTTGCAACAAGACTGACAGTGTATTACTGGCAGCCGGAGACATAACCACGCTGAGCAATGTTGTTTTCATGGGGACCCTGGTGCGATACGGGAAGGGAAAAGTGAGTCCTGTCAACCTCGATCATTTCTTCAACATTAGTTACGGAATCTCTAGATTTTTTCATCTCCGCCTCTCCTTTTTCCTTCTTTTCAGGGCGTAGTTATTGGGACAGGTGAAAATTCACAGTTTGGAGAGGTGTTCAAAATGATGCAAGCTGAAGAGGTAAAGAAGTCTCCATGTCTCTCTGGACATGGTGGATGTTCTGGATGAAAGTCTGTGAGGAGAAGCAATTCCAACAGTTGATGCACTGGGTTCATTTCTGTTTCTGCTACAAAACACCTGTGTGACTGAGGGACACCAAAGTGCTGTATCCAAAAAGAATGTTCGAAGCAAGACTTAGGCTTCTAAATCCAGACTTCTGATGCTCAGCTTGTGTCTAACTTGGTAGTCACCCAAACATCACGGTTGCTTCTTCCCCAGCCCCCTTTCCACTACATATATAAAATTTTACTTCTATACATGCCAAAATTTCATGGGCCAGAGCTCTGAGGTAACACAGGTGAAGGTCTAGAAACTCTTGATCCATTAATGCGTGAAATAACAGCAAAGCAGAAGTAGACACTTCTGGGTCATGTGTGTGCAAAGCCTCTGGGACAGTGATGAGGGTCCAGACTTTTTATTCCTGTCCCAGAGGCTTTGCACACTCATTATCCAGTCCTGGACTCAATTGCTAACGTCCTTTTCCAATTTAGCCATTAGTCTGTCTCTACCTTGGCTCCCTAGCTATAATTGAATGTAATTCTTCTTTTTCCTCCCACTTTTTGCCTGTCTTGAGTGCTTTGAGGCAGAGGCCCTCTCCCTGTGGGATGGTCTGTTCCCAGCAGACCTCATTGGGTAAGCACTAGGGTGTATCGGGCAGCTGCAGGGACCACAGTAGTGAAAACCAGGACTGTGTGGGTCAGTCATTCTGGGCTGAGTGTCATCTTCTTATCTTGTGTAACAAGCAAAGAAAACCAGCTATTCTCTAACGTTTCCAGACTCCCAAAACACCTCTCCAGAAAAGCATGGACAGACTGGGGAAGCAACTCACCCTTTTCTCCTTTGGCATAATTGGTGAGTTGGACACAATGCTCATACTTGCATGGTCAGCTGTGAAAGCCCTCTGTGCTCCAGGGCCACTTTTTTCAAAAGTACTTGTTGATGTGGGTTACATGGACTTTGGGCGTTCAAGCAGAGACACCTCAGAAGGAGAGATATGGGGGGGCCTCATTGCTTGCTCAGTTCCCCAACAACAGCTAAAGCAGGTTAGAGATTTATGAATTTCTTGAAGTTTTTTAATTGGATGGTTTTCCTCCACCAGGTTTGATAATGCTTATTGGCTGGTTACAAGGGAAGCATCTCCTCAGCATGTTCACGATTGGAGTTAGGTGAGAACTGGAGAGCACCTTTCTCTATGATTTCTAATGAAACATATCCCAGGGAATTCCCTGTTCAAAAAAATGGACATTTCACAAAAGAGAACTTGAGTAAGACCCTTCATAAATACATATTGATCTTACACTGGTGAAATTGATGTGAGCTTTACAACAGAGTTTAATAGACAAAAAAACAAGTTTGAGGGTTTATTTAATTCTGGAAATCAGTATTTTGAAAATCTTCACTGGCTTTTCTACCTCATCCCTCTGTGAATGTCCTTTCCCATCTGTAGTACAAATTTAGTGGGAGTGTAGCAACAGCAAATAGTAGTCTTTGCTGTTCTTACTGGGTTCACATCTAAAGACAGGAATGCGCATTTTATGTGGCATAAAAAGCATGCACAACGTCTTAATCAAACATAATAAACCATGTGTTTTTAGTAGTACCCATAAAACCTGTTGTTTGATCTTGTCATGGCTGTATAATCAATCCTTGTTAAAAAAAAAAAAAAGACAGAAAGACAGACTTTTTATATGGAAATAAAAACAAAACCAAAGATGAGGAGACGACGGAGAAGCCAGACTGGCTCAGTGCCCACGTTCTTGTCTCCTGGGGGAATGTGGTGGCCAAGAAAAGTGGTTAAGCCTGAGTTTTGGAGAGCAGCCTATGGTTTCAAAAGTTCTCCTTGATTACTTTTTGCACATACCTAGAAGTGTTCAGAGTTACCCAAGGAATAACTAAGGGAAAGATACAGACTGTGTCAGGATTTTTCTAGCATGTCAGGTGTTGCAGGTTTTGATGTGGCTCTGATTCAGTGTGTGTAACATGGGGACATCTGGGGAGCTGATTCTGTCCCGCCATAGCTTGTACCCACATGTAAGAGAGATGAGAGGCTGCGTATGGCCAGGGGCCAGTAGCCAACGTGTGAGCCGTGATGCCAGGGAATATTCAACTTCCAGCCTCAGAAAAGTAAATAAATGAAATGAAATCCAACCCCTAAATCCCTACTTAGCCAGAAATTAATGCTCTTTGGCAATGTAAAGAAGAAAAGTAATTGCTCTGTCAAAATCATCCTGAAAAAGGTTGAAGGGCTGGATAAATATCCTGCTTTTGTATTTATGGTGTGCCAGGAGTCCCAGTGGTTAGTACTACACACTCCCATTCAGATACACACGTATAAGCAGAAAAACTCTCCCCATGGAAATGTTGATTTGACATGTTTTGGTCGGTACTTGTAGTTTGACCCCTGTGTTGAAGCTGTTGCGTCTCTGCTGTCCCCAGCCTGGCTGTGGCTGCCATCCCAGAGGGCCTTCCCATCGTCGTCACCGTAACGCTGGTGCTAGGCGTTCTCCGGATGGCCAAGAAAAGGGTGATTGTGAAGAAGCTACCCATAGTAGAAACCTTAGGTAAGGCTGCAAAAGGGCCACGCAGCTTGGTCATCTGCCTGCCAGGCTTCAAAATCTGAGCTGAATAGCAACGGGCTGGCCAAGTAAGCCTTGGTCTGACTAAAAAAAAATAAATGTAGAATATGCTTACTGGGCCAGAGCAACCCAACCCACTCAGACTTAAACAAATTTCCTACCCTGTGTTTCTCACCCTTTTCCCTTATTTTAGTGATATTAACGTGCTAGGAACGTTGCAACCCAACCTGTGGCATTGGTCCATGGGGAGCAGAGCCCCTCTGCAGACATGCATGCCCTGCTGGGGTTGAAAGACTTGGTTTCTTCTTTCTCCCCATTCTATGGGATCATCCTGCAGATCCATCCTGTCCTCTTCTTCAGTGTCTGCCTAAAAAAAACTTGCAGCCCCTCAAGTCGAGGCTGGTGGCATAAACAAAACCATTTGTCCCTGCAGCCTGTGTGGCCGTCTTCTGAATACCTAGAGTGTCATGGAAACCAGGGACAGAGAGGACCTTGAGAAGGCCAGCCCGTCCTCACAACCGCAGGGCAGAATGAACTGTAACGAAATTATTCTTCCACCTCCCCTCGTCCCCAGGTCCCTCTATTCCAGGCTTTGCTACTCTGACATTGGTCAGTATGGCAGTTAGTTACATTAAGGAGAAGACATGCTGTGCATTTAGTACCCCTCGTTAAAAAGTACACTAAATGCCAAGCCTGAACCATGCAGTCGCAAATATCTGCCGCGCAGCCGGCTCCTTCAGCTAAAATCTGTCTTCCTTGGAAATGCTGCTATTATTTGAACTCCCCTTGTTTGTTCTGCAGTTAAGGAATCTTATCACCCTTATTTAATTGTATCTGCCCTGACCCAGGACATCTGAAACGGCCTTATCTCATGAAGAATTTCGTTCTGGTAGGGCTGTGCCCAAATAGGCGTAACTGCCAGATGCCTGGGTGCTCTGCGAGATAGTCTAAGCACTGCAAAAACTGTACTCTCCCACACATTAATTGTGCCGTGTCTGTTAAAGTTCTGAAAAGGAGAAAAATAATCCTCCTTCTTTATCTGATTCTTTAATCGTTAATAACTAAAAATTAAATATTGGAGGTGATAGCTTTGCTCTGTGCTAGTCCTTCAAAACTGCAGTTAATTTAATTGCAGACCAATCTGCTTTATTCTCTCCAGGCTCTTACATGGTGGTCATCATGCTCACGGGGTCTGTGCCCAAGCCATGTGGTCATCTCCAGAGCCAGGGAAGATATTCAGACTTAGAAGGGAGCTGGAGGCTGATTCTTTTTTCCATTAAACTCATTTTTCCCCTTCTTGGGAGTGGAAACTAGGTTGAATGTGGTAACTCTGCTAATTCACTCCTTTGCTGTATTGTGGTGTAAATGTGCCCTGGAAGAAATGTGCTTTACTGAAGCAGTATTGTCACAAAGCAGAGCATGAGTGAGGCAGGTCCTGCTCTTAGCTGTGGATTTTTAAGTATTTTTTGTAGCAGTTGTTAACACATCTACCCTCACAATCCTTTGGAAAGGCAGGGAAGGGCTGTTGTTCCTGATTTAGAGAGGCAAGGGTTAAATGGCCCATCTGAGGAAGTATGTGGCAGAGTAGGAATTCAATAGGTCTTTTCAGTATATAACAGCTGTTCTGTGTGTGATATTGCAGCTCGGAAACATTGATTAACTCCCTGGAGATCAGTGTCCTCTCTGACTGCCCACCATATGATTCTCGAGACAATGTGGCCCTCTTCCGATGTCTCCTACCACATCTTGCCTCCAAATTATGTGCACGAGGCACTGACATGCACTCAGATCCTTTCCTTACAATACCCTGTTAGGAAACTCATCCATTTCTTGGTATTTTCTCCCTTTTGTCACTGGTGCAGTTTGAGTGACATTAGGGAAACATGTTCTCCCTCTTCTGGAACCCTGAATCTCATTGTTCAGTTGCATTATTTATTAGTTCTGATTAAAAACTTTCCTGCATCAGGTTGCTGCAATGTCATCTGCTCAGATAAGACAGGCACTCTGACAGCCAACGAGATGACAGTGACTCAGCTCATGACCTCGGATGGGTTCCAGGCAGAGGTATGGACAAGGTGGTAATACGGACTTTCCTGTGCAAGCTCAGCGGGGTCGATTTGCTTTTAGTTCAAATGAGGGATGCTGAGTCAGTCCCCAAACAAGCGGTTTCTTGCACATCACCAGTTCCATTAAAGAGAAGGGACTTTGCCAGCGCCGGAGACAGGCAGAGGTGGGGCTGAGTGTACAAAAGCTGCTCAGATACCATACAGAAAGATGTTCATTGACATAATCTGCTGTTCTCTGTAATTATTGTAAATACTGAAACCTGCCACTGACCCTTGTGGGTCCATATTCTGTAGGAATATTTATTATACAAGTGACTTGATCCTTCTGCTTGGTTCACCCTGTGTG
Organism: Burhinus oedicnemus; assembly: GCA_008921705.1. NCBI lineage: Eukaryota > Metazoa > Chordata > Aves > Charadriiformes > Burhinidae > Burhinus > Burhinus oedicnemus. The sequence continues at coordinate 2,026,439 of VFFE01007004.1, forward strand.
CAAAGTGGGTGAATAATGCAGGCATGCAAACTGTGAGGCAGTGGAGACACAGGCCAGTCTTCAGTAGTGTAAAACCAGTGAACCCACTGCTACCAAAGGGCTGGATCTCTTGACCGAGCTGCAAGAGACTTCTGAATTCATGGCGAACCAGTCCTGCATAAGACAAGCTGATTCCTTCTGTCCCTATACAGCTATTGTAATATTATACTTTCATTATCTGCAGCCTTTCCTATAAGCATTGCTTTGAGCTAGAAAGAATAATCCCAGCGTGCCTTCAAAATCAGAAATTTGCTCAAGTGCACCCCAATGTATACAGATGTAGTATAGTCCTGCTTGGCACTGGGAAATTTGCTCTTTCCGTCTCTCCATTCCTCAGGTCAGTGGGGTGGGCTACAACGGAGAAGGAAACGTTTATCTTCTGCCATCAAAGGAAATTCTTAAAGAATTTTCCAACGTCTCAGTTGGGAAACTAGTGGAAGTAAGTATAAATTATGAACCAGCTTGTCCTATTTACATTCAATTTTCATTTGCACAGATCACTTTGGGTAATGAGTGTGAAAAAAAGCCCCTTTTGTAACTCTAAAATGAATTGTCTTGCTGGAGTGTTTTCATGAAAAGGCTCTGAGTAATTGTGATGTAATACCTGAGGCCTATGGGTGAAAGGTAGCAATTGTAAGGTATGTAGGGAGAGACCAGAGTCATCAGCTTGAAGTGTCAATGACATTTTGGATAAAAATGCCTCTCTGGCAGAGGAGAGTCTAATTAATGTTACCATATTCAGGGTTTTAATGTGGACAGATTCTAGACTTTAGCTAGCTACATAGTCAATTTATAAATGTACTGTGATGGACTCTGGGTTTCATGTTAGCATTAAATAGAATCTTGCACATTCAACTGTAGGCTAAAGCAGCGTGAAATGGTCTGAGTTGGAATCTCAAATGGAGGTGAGGTCTTACTTTATCCATGCTGTACATTAGAAGCAATGGTAGGGGAGACTAAGTTTTTATTTTCATAATTTATCAGGTGGGTTAGATATAGATCATGTTTTGCTTGATGTTAGTTTATCCAAAATGTAACATTTTACCAAAATGTCAGTGTATCCTATAGATTGAGCGGGTTTAGAAAGCACAAGAACTGATCTCAAGAGGTGCTGCTATGGGGAATAGCACATCTTTGGGGATGTGGCCGCTTTCATTCTCCAATCCCTCATTATTTCATTTAAAGAGATGAAAAAGCTATGAAAAAATAAACCATGTAAATATGTCCCTTTCTCTAGGCTGGCTGTGTAGTCAATAATGCCATTATCAGGAAAAACAGCGTGATGGGACAGCCCACAGAAGGAGCTCTCATTGCCCTTGCAATGAAGGTAAGATTGTTAAGAACTAAAATTTTCCAGAAATTTAAAAAAAAAAAAAAAGAAAGATAAAAAAGAGCTGGGATTGTTAGGTCTGACAGCAGTGATCAGACTTCTTTGAAGTCCCCAGACTGGTTTTAGTCTTTTCTTGGCTCTTCTCCCCAAGGTCATAGATATACACCTCTCCCACATAAACCTCTCATCATGGACAAACACCTTCCCTGAGCTTCTGTGCTAACAGCAATAATTGTTTTGCTTGCTTAACCTCTGCAATTAAGCTGCTTGATGGATTTCTTTTGGGCTCACACTGGACTGCCTTTTTTATATTTTCTGCTCATGCCAATTAAGAGTTCAGGAGGAAGACAAAGAGTGAAAAATGAGCAAGAACAGACCATATGAAAAGCACGGCAGAGGGTCATCATCGATTTGGGTCATCTGCTAGCTTTTTACTATTTTCTAGTCACACTTCTGTAAAACCAGAATTTTTGATGACTGTTGCATTCATGCTCATAGGCAGAGAGCTGTAAAACACCTCAAGGTATCATCTAATCAGCATTACGCAGCCTGTGATCCACAGACCTCAGGTGGTCTGTAAAGCACAGAAGGTACCCGATGAAATGATCCACCTACAAACATCTGTTCTTACCTCCTGTTTTTAAAGCCTGTAATTCTGACAGTGAAAACATGATTTTTTTGGTAAAACAATGACATTTTATTTCCCTAAATGCTAAATTAAAATCTACATTCTGCTCTGCCATTCAGCAGCCAAGCAATAGCAGAGTATGAGAGGGGTTGTCTCTTCTATTTTTTTTTTTTTAATTTTTTGGTTTGGTGGGAGCTCAGGGAGAGAGAGACTGGAAGCTACTTCTGATCCGTACCACTTCACCTAGAGCACGGTGCATGCTGCTAAAGCAGGCGTGTATTGATTTGAACTGTCATACTTCATAGCTGAAGGGTCTTCTTGTAGTGAATTGCTTTTTGAACTTAATTCATCAGGAAATAATTTGAAACCACATCTACAATTGACCATTCAGTTTGCAATTTTCCCTTTTCTTCCAAGTAGGGTGGTTGGGAAATAACTGACGTGGGGGAGCCTGAGCTTGGGCTGGAAGAAACATGCTCTGCCCATGGCTTTGCCGCAGGTGTAGGGAAAGGACTTGAGCCTCCTTTGACCCAAAGCCCCACCAAGACACCAGTGCAGCTTCCTAGTTCTTACAAAAGTCAACAGGGAGCGAGGTTCAAGCTCCAGTTTAATTTATCCCATATCAGGCACCAAAAGGAAAAGATAGGTTTGAAAAATGAGTTTTATGCTCCCCGTGCTTTCTCTTGAGCTCTTTGGTACATGACTGCCTGGAAGTCCATGGTCAACAGTCAATGCTTGTAATATGGAAAATATATACAAGCTTTGGCATTGTTCAGCATTACAGTGTTCTTTTTGTTTTACCTTACTTTAGATGGAACTAGCTGACATAAAAGATATTTATGTAAGAAAGAAGGAAATTCCGTTTAGCTCTGAACAAAAGTGGATGGCTGTGAAATGCACACTGAAAACTCAGGTAAAGCAAACAGTGGGGCTGGCTGGTTTTGTGTGTCTGATTGTGCACCTCAACAATGGGCATGAAACGGTATCTCTTTAGCAAATAGTGTTTTCAGAAGTTAACTATGTGAGCAAAAAAACTGAACAAACCTCAAAATTCCTGACTTGGGTGTAATTTTAGCTTGTAAAGCTGTGTTTGAATGGGAGAAGATAGTATTTTTCATATAGTGGTTTGAGCAGGAAAACAGAAGCTTTTCAGAGATAACTGACAGGGGAAGAAAGGTACTGTGTTTGGAAGAAAATGTTGGTCATTTTTCCGTGACTGGGTTAAGCAGTTCATTTTGGCTGATATTGTGCTCAGGTTTAAAAACTCACCAACCTTTTCATTACTATTCTGAACATGAAAAATGGCTAGAGCAAAAATATCACATCTTACAAATATTACGTGCACCTGGGCATTTTATAAAACAGGTAAAAGAGCAAACAAAAGTTCTTTGTTTTATCTAAGATGTAAAGCCTTATGCATTATCAGTATTTTTCAATGTCTGCTTTTCATTTTGTTTCATTGATTATATTATCTCCTTACTTTAAAGGATCAGGAAGATATTTACTTTATGAAAGGAGCATTTGAAGAAGTTATTCGATATTGCACTCTGTATAACAGCGGTGGCATCTCATTATCACTTACACCCCAGCAGAAAGCCCTCTACCAGCAGGAAGAAAAAAGAATGGGCTCCTCGGGTCTACGGGGTCAGTCATTACTGCCTATGTCCCTTAAGCTTACAGGTTGTCATACCCTAATACTTTCCTGCTCTGTTTTGGTCAGGATGGACAGAGGCTCACTCCTTGGCATCACTTGCACGATCTCGTCATAATACTTGTCAGAGTTTGCCAAGGGCCCTGTCTTAGGCTTGCTGGCTGCTTGCTTTACACTCATCTTTTTTTGCTGGGTTTAAATTAGTGAGATTGAAAGGAGCTGAAAATAAACGTGGGAAATGGTGAATGGTTTTCCGCCACGGAGCGTTGTGATTGCCTGGGATACGGTCCGAATGTTGCATTGAAGAGCTTCGCAGTGAACCCGATCTCAGCGCGGCTCTGCCAAGTTTTGCTTTTAGAGAAGCTGTTTCAAAAGCAACAAAAAGCGACTTTGAAAGGGGTTCAAAACATGGATTTGGGCACCGAGATTTTTGTTTGAAGTTTGGTTCAATTCTTTATTAGGCCCAAATCTAATGATCTCCTTTTGATCCTGACTGCATGTCAGTGCGCAGCCCACAGAAGTTTTTATACAATGTCATTTCCTTCATCACTGGAAACATCCTTTCACAAATGTCTTAGACTTTCACACAATAACAAAGATGCCGTCTCCTGTGCGTGTTCCTGGGTTGTAAGTAAATGAGAACAAGTCTTGGCAGCTGGGTCTGGAAGATGGTATAGTTAATGTACGTATTCTCCAGCCCTGTGTCTTGCGGTTAGTAACTCATGTACAGAGCTTGCTTTACAATATCTGAATCATCTGCTGTTGTGAATGGCAAATTACTGCTCTGAAGAAAAGCGATTAGCTCAGGCAGCTGCTGCGAGCTGTGATTCAACCATCAAAGCAACACTGACATGAACCCCTGGCAAAATATCCTTGAGTGATTTAAGAACGATTGAATGATATGGTTAGGCACCAAGAACAGAAACAAAATGTTCAGAGCCTTGATGTTTACACAATGGGAGTTTCACTGGTTTAACTGAATTTACATTTCACATTTTTAGATTTGGAAAAAAAAAAAAGTATAAGTTTTTACAGGAGTGCTGTTGTTTAACATAGTAGTTTCATAGTGTCTGGTCTAACATTGCACTGTCCCAATTTAATCCATCTGCATTTAGGGAAGACTTGGTAGACAGCTTTAAATTAGAAAGAAATAAATCCCAAGAGAAACATGTGAAACAGAAATGCTCCAATTCAGATAAACTGCTATTATTTGGGTGGACCAAATTTTTGTGTCTGTACAAGATCTGAGTGTAATGACTAAGGATCTGGTTTTAATGACTTTTTCTGCTGGAAAACTAGCAATTTAATATCTCCTCTAAATGTTAATTTTAATGTATGGAAATACATTCTTAATAATTTAGTCTTGTCTTCTTTTTTTTCCCCTCTGTTTCTAGTACTTGCTTTGGCTTCAGGTCCAGAACTTGGCAAACTAACATTTTTAGGTCTGGTTGGAATAATTGATCCCCCGAGGGCTGGAGTGAGAGAAGCTGTTCAAGTCCTTTTTGAGTCTGGTGTATCAGTAAAGATGGTAACTGGAGATGCCCTGGAAACTGCTGTGGCTATAGGTAGCAAACTTAGCTTCTTTCTTGTGGGTCTATGTTATGTCTGTCAGATCAGTCAAATACATCACTTAATAATCAACTTTATCATTCTTTTTGTGTGTGCAACAGAGGTTTTAAATGCCACTGTGTTCTTGCTTTTCCATTGAAACAAATCATATTAAATGCAGTCATAGAATAGCTATGAACTACAGGCCAAATTCCAGTGACTTAATTCCACTATTTTAGTGCCAGAAATGGCAAAATCTCAGTGTAAAACCCGTAAATGAGACAGGTGGCATTGCTGGGATTATAGACTCCACAAATGCTCGGAGTGTGAGCATCTCTGCATTTCCCATTTTTGCATTTTGCTATTAGAAATACACAGAGCAAGCAGCAGAGAATAGAGCGATGGATTTAGTAGCAGCTCCAGTTCTGGGCATTGTATTGCTTCCACAACTGCAGTTGAGTAAGGACAGGGTGACCGGCCCAGCTTAGACCCAGAGAGCTGTGTGCCCTGTCAGATGCCCCAGGTTCAGAAATATTTCCCACTAAATTCCTTAATTGCTGCCTCTATTCTTTGAGTCAGGAAATAGTTGGCTTTTTCCAGAGCTGACGGCCAGATCTCATTTTGGGCTTTTCTTTGCAGGACAGAATATTGGTCTCTGCAATGGGAAGCTGAAAGCCATGTCTGGGGAAGAGCTGGACCAGTTGGCAGAGGCAGAGCTATCATCCACTGTCAAAAATGTAATGGTTTTGACTACAAAAAACAAGGCCTGGTTCCATTTCCAATAGTATCCATCTAATACAAGATTGTATTTTTGTTTTTTTCAGGTTTCCATTTTCTTCAGAACAAGTCCAAAGCACAAACTAAAAATCATAAAGGTACTAAGAGCCTCTCAAATCCATTATATGCCTCACAAAAACCAGGTGTCAGGGGTGCCCCTCAGTTCTCTAGACCACCTGGTCTTCCAAGACAGGATCAGCTCAAACTAAAGGACCACAAAACCCAAGCTAGAGCATTTGCACTATTTACACTAAAGACATTAGCGTTTCTCTTGCAGACCTGGCCTGGCTAGTGAGATATTAACAAGCATAACATCAAGAGAATGATTTCTGAGGACTTTACTCCCCTCTTCTAGCTTCTGCTGGAGTTGTGAGTTTCTATATACTCTTGAAAATCCAGTCTCTTAATTCTTGGTCTGAGTTTTGTCCTCGGTGGGCTGCTGAGTCTACTTTACCCTCAAAGTTGCATAGCTCTTCTGCTCTTACAATATTATGTGCAAATCCTGTGACTGCCAACAGGACTTACTTCTGGCCTCAGAGTCTCTCATCTCTCCACTCTCACAGGCTTTGCAGAGGGCTGGTGCCATTGTGTCAATGACAGGAGATGGTGTTAACGATGCCGTGGCCCTTAAATCTGCTGATATTGGGATTGCAATGGGACAAGCTGGTACAGACGTCAGCAAAGAGGCTGCCAACATGATTCTTGTGGACGATGACTTCTCAACAGTGATGTAGGTTTAGCAATTTTCTTACCATCAGACACTTTCTTACCTCAGATACTTTCTGGCTATCCATAGCAACAAGTCTGTTGTGTGACTAGCCCTGGAAATAACACCAGACGCATGACATGTAAGTCAGCAGGCAGTATGTGGAGATACCTAGTGTGGGTCTGGCTCATTATCTGTTGCATACACGGCAATGACGTTTTTGTTTCAAGTGGTGGTGACAAAGCCACCTTTCATCCAAAAGCCCTGGTTTCTCATTGCTATAGCTAACCGGGGATTTGAAAGTGCCTAGAAGTCTGGGTGGATCATAACTTGTGCTCTCTGCCTCATCCAGGAAGCTCAGAGGAAAGACATAATTTGCAGTGCTGTCTCGGTTCGTAACAACAAACAGAGCAGGCAGAGTAGAGTGAGGATATACATAGGTCACATGCCTGTTTTATGAACCAAGACCTGGCCATATAAACCAGGCTTTTCAGATCTACTAGTCCTGATAAAGTCATTTTAACTGAGAAGCTGCATTGATGTCCTCTTCCTAAGCTGGAGTCTGAATTTCAACTGAAATAAGTGCTAGAGAAGACAACTTGTCTTTTAAGGGTTACAGGGAGGTCAATGTAAAATAGTGCAATTACTAGTTATTTAATAAACTCTCCTTTCCCTTCCAGGAATGCAATAGAAGAGGGAAAGGGAATATTTTACAACATAAAAAATTTTGTCCGGTTCCAGTTGAGCACGTAAGTTCCTGTTTGCTTCGATTGCCATGAAAGCAGCTTTCGGGTGAGGCCATGCAGAATAATGTTCTTCTGTGCTTTGCAGGAGCATTTCAGCTTTGAGCCTAATTACTCTGTCAACAGTGCTCAACCTACCAAACCCACTCAATGCTATGCAGATCTTGTGGATCAACATCATCATGGATGGGCCGCCAGCCCAGAGGTACGGAAGAGTCAAATGCACAAAATATTCTTGGTTTTAATATGTCTGAATTTGGTTTAGGAACACAAGCCATTATGATTTCTTACCAATGCACCAATCATTTGGTGGGTAGATAAGACAAGTTGTACTTTTGCTCCCTCCTGGTCCCTCCAAAAGCATTTACTTCAGTTTTACTTGAGGTTTTACATATTCCTGTTTTGTGGTGGAATCACTTTAACTATTCCACTTTTTTACTATGAACGGTCTGTTGTGCTGAGTGCCTCACGCCTTAACTAAACGTGTCCCTCTGCTTCTCTTTGGGCAGCTTGGGAGTTGAACCTGTTGATAGGGATACTATCAAACAGCCACCCCGATGTGTCACGGATACTATACTCAGCAAATCATTGATCCTGAAAATCTTCATGTCAGCTATAATTATCATCAGTGGAACCCTCTTTGTCTTCTGGAAGGAGGTGAGGAAATCTGCAACCGTATCTTGTTTTCATCAGGGCGGAGAGAAAAGTGAAGGGCAATTTCTGAAGTACATGCGAAGGACTTTCTGAAACACATCCAGTGGGGAAGGATCAGTGTGGGCAGAGCGTCAAGAAACCAGGGTCAGCTCCTAGCTCTGCTTCTGCCTTCCTGTGTTGCCGCTAATTTGGAGCTTCCTATCTAGAATGGGAAAATTATTACTTGATATGATATCAATGCTTTAAGGTACTTGTCATCTCTAGCTTTCCGTGTAAGTAGAAAATACCAAGTAAGTACGTACTATGGATTCCTGTTAGTAAATAGTGAGTTACTATAACAGTTTAAGTAATTTAATTTAGAATATTCTTTACTCTGATTCCACATCAGTTTAAGAATTTAAAACATGGTTGATAGATCATAAACTCAACAATTAGTAAAGAGAAATTAATGCTATATCTGTAATGGTTAGAACTAGATTTATTTCTTTGTTTTACTACCCTTCGAATTGACGGGGGTTATTAAAGGGAATATTTAATTCATCTGTTGAATTGACATATTTTTGTAAGGCTTAACTTACCCCTGATTTTTTACATGTGGTTTCAGAATCCAAAAAGTGGCATAACTCCTCGAACAACAACAATGACTTTTACCTGTTTTGTGTTTTTTGACCTCTTCAATGCCCTGACATGCCGCTCTCAGGTGAGATCACTCTGTCAGCAAAACACTAACATAAACATTAGAATACTAGTATTTTGCATAGGAAGGGAGGTTTCTTTAATGTCATTTAAAGCAGCATTTTTATCATCTTTATTTATAAAGTTATCCACCATAGTTCAACTGCAACTACACTTTCAACTACATAGCTCTGCCTAAGTTAGCATTCACGTAACGTCAAGAAGTAATGGAGTTTACATGCAAGGAAACAGTGGGACATTCAAGTACCAACAGCAGATTGGAAAATGTTACGTTTCTCTTTTTTTTTTCCCCTTCTCTAGACAAAGCTGATATTTGAAATAGGCTTTTTTCGAAACCGCATGTTCTTATATTCTGTGCTTGGGTCATTTTTGGGACAGCTGGCTGTTATATACGTCCCTCCATTACAAAACATCTTCCAGACAGAGAACTTAGGCACGCTAGGTAAGTTGTAAAATAAATAATGTTTTGTTTTCTTTAAAGCTACTTTAAAAAGCAGACGAGATTGCCAAATTGTTGCATGATAGCTCCCAACAGATTGCTGGTAGGGGAAATCAGTCACCAGCTCCTACATCTAGATACATCCACACAGCTATACACAAATAGTAGTAGTATTTTATGATATTATTCCAGCCTAGGTTTTGAATTTTGATTTACTGCACATAAATGCATGTAAATGGAGATAGGTCAAGATTTTTCCACGAGCTCTGTATGACGATATTTCTCTACATAAATCTATCTAGGATCACTATGCAGTCACTCCATTTTGAAAAAGCAGGGTAAATGTTTCCTAGCTGAAATACAACGCATATTTTACCTTTTGAATCAGTCTAAGCAAACTCCACCATACTGCATTGTATTGCATCTACATGAGGCATGTTGTTAGAAGCAGGGTTCAGTGATCCCAAATGATTAACATACAGGTTACCACCCTCTATAGTGGACTATACCAACTGACTGCATGGTATTCCTTGTCTAGCACGCTCATTTCTCTAATTCTACAGCTAGCAAAAGCCTAGCTAGGCCATACATCCGTGGAGTTACACCAGCACAGATATCTGCTGTAGGAAGGCCCTTAACTGGGGATTCCTGCCCAGCACAAATCCAGCTGTCCGCTGTGTTCATCTCCGCTCTGTTTCCTCTCGGCAGACCTGCTGTTTCTCACCGGACTGGCTTCCTCAGTTTTCATTGTGTCCGAGTTCGTCAAACTCTGTGAAAAACACTGCTGCCAACCAAAGCACACAAAGGGACATCATAACTGATACAAACTTCCTCTAACGATATGCTTGGAACGGAGCTGTGATGCTGGATAATCCAAATGCACCATTTTCTGACGCTGCACATCCTTTCTGAAGATACTGAAGTGAACCCGTACCGCCAGTCCGTCCTACTCCAGAGTCTGGTCCTCCTACATGCTCTACCCAAGCTGTTTGAGCTGTCTACAGAAACCTCCGGAGCAGCTCCTGTTTTAAACCAAGATCAGGTATATTTTTATAACATTGACCTATATGTCAAGAATGCTGTGATGGTCCCAGACAAAATAACATAGTTTCACACCTGTACAGAAAAATCTATTGTGCATAAACTGAAATTTTATTTATTTAAATCAAAATGATTTTTATTAATAAAATCTATGTTTTAAAATGTTACAAATAAGTATCTGAATGAGACTGTTGATTTAGACGTGTCCTTTTCTATTAAATTAGAAGAATGGAAAAGACCTGCCTTCACTAGCACTTCTTTTCCTACAGTCAATCTATAGTGTTTCTACGTTCCCAGATGGCTAGCCTTGATTCAGCAAGACTCTCAAGGAATCTGTGGGGAGACGTCAAACAAAGAGCAGAGAGCTGAAGCGCCAACCCTCAGCTGTCAGCTTTTGCCAAACATTGCAGTGATTTTTTTGTACCTATGTGACGAATAGGAGCAAAGCAGAAGGTTGATCTGATGCACAGTAGTGGATGGATTTAATGGGGAAGGGACTCACTTTCACAAGCGCATGAGAATAAAGATGACTCACGTACATAGCAGGGATATGAAGCTTTGCAGTTGGATCAACAGCTGCATAAAAGTGTTTGAGAGATGTTTAGATCACAGCTAAGCCCACTGCTGACAAACACCTTCCAAACATTTTTAGATGCATGAACACGAAGCACATATTGCTTAATTATTAGGGTAAAAAAAAAAAAAAAAAGTTGAGTCTCTTCCAAGCCACTCTTTCACATCTAAAGAATAGATTTGAATAATCCCATCTGCTGGTTGGATTACTAGTTTCCTAGTAAATAATGCTTCACCAATACGTTTGGTAAAAGTGCCATAGTGTCAGTTTTCTTCTTGCCCCAGCTTAACGCCTTCACTTCAAAGTGAAGATTAAGAGTCTTAGATAAGAACTTGTTAAAAAACACAATTTCAGAGGTCAAAATGCTATGCTGATCTTCACAAGATGATGTTTAAACACCATTATATTTTGGATTCATAGCCTAGAAAGAACCAGCTATACCAATACTTATTTTAAATCAAAGAAAACCTGGCCACTGAAATATTTTTGGTGAAGAGCATGCAATTCACCCTCCCCAGATATAGTCTGCAAAGGTGCCTGCTCGCTATTTTTTTAAAAATCCTTGCAAATGGTTTCAGTCCTCAAAAAAAAAGTCTCTGCCTTGTAATGGAAGGAAAAGAAAGTCTAGTTGTTTATTTTAATGTGTAACTGCAGAAATTCAACTGTGTCTCATTCCTGTATGCCATCCACTTCAAGTATTTAGTACGCTTAGTCAGCGCCTAAGTGAAGAATACCTATGAGACTTATGGTGGGAGTTTGAGAATGTTAAAACAAAAGCCAGCATCACCACACTTACAGAGAGCATCATGTACTTAATTGCTGTCTGTATAGCACTCCCTACTTTGTACCATTTAAAATTCTTATTAAAATATACAGAGAAGAAAATTATACAAAAGTATCAGTGTAATTGTTTTAATGCTTGCCTTTTTGCCTATGCGTTACAAACTTGGGAGGTTATCTGGTTTATTTAAGCAAGTACAAGATAAAAGGACATTAGCTTAGGCCTTTCATGGCATACTCTGTACTGGAACAAATAGCATATATGCCCCAATCATTAGTTCAAGTAGCATACAAAATGCACAGTTGAGATCTAGGATGTCTGGCTGCAGTGATTTCTTCATGGTCTGCTTTCAAGGCTAAATTCATATTGTTTAATAAAATTTTTATAAATGGAATCTACATTAAGGCACAAGTGCAGATTATTCAAATCTGGCTCCCTATGAAAAACACTGGGTGGAAAAAAAGCCACTACATACAAGAAAACGCTAAGGGAAAGCATTTGAAGGAAGGCCATATCATCAAGAATTGCAGTAATTTTGTAGACTGTACAGCACATTTTTTGCTCTAAGCTGCATGGAAGATGAACTCATGCTAGGACAAAGAGGATTTGATATAGTCCTTCTCTTTAGGAGGAGAAAGACTGACAATCACACGTACTAATAACCAAACAGAATTTGCTGAGTTAGAAATGACAGTACCTGGTAGAAATTAGGGTTATTTTTGACAAGTTAATTACACATAGAATTAGCAAGGTCAAACTAATAATTACTCATAGATGTGAACAGATTCAAGTACAAAAAGCCCTGAGTATAAGAGACCTGACAAAATTGGCGTTGACTGGTGAACAGCCAACAAAACAGAGCAAAACCTCCAACCCACCAGTTATGTTTCCCGTTGCTGGCATTTTTGTCCATAATAGAGTAATAATTAATTGTGTGGAAATAAAGCATACAGCATTCTTCTTTAAATGTGTTACAGACATAACCCTGATTTTATTTTTTTTTTTTTTACAAGGTATCTGCAGATACTTTTCCCAATTAACTGTGGATGCGTCGTACTTAACCCTTTTTACAGCCTGATCTTTTACTCCAGTCTTAAGTGAGGCTACTAAAAAAGGTACCTTCCCTAGAGAGTTTCCACTGGAGGTATAGCCCATTCTTAGGATAAATATGGCTGAATGACTCCCAATGGCTCTGTTGTACTAAGCTTAAAAAGCAATAGGCAAATTTCTGCAGAAACCTCTTAAGTGAAATGCCCTCAGGTGTAGTGTAGTATTATAACACTGGGTATTGTATACTTAGCGTTCTGTACATCTTACAGCCCATATAGAGTCACTTGCTGAAAATCTAACTTAGGAAACACAAAATGTAATGCTTTAACTGGAGCAATGCAAATTAATAGCATCCCTCATATGAAATCACGCAGACTATTCTGTGTTTACCAATGTCAGACATCATTACAATTTGCAAGCTTCGCTGACTAATTTCATTGCATGCAAATAAATATGCGCAGTTGAGGTATAAGAGCCTTAATCAGTGTCTTGAACAGTCTTTATATAAATACATATCAATTTTCCAAGTCAGTAAGCTGTACTGTCAATAACTTTGTCTTTTGGTTTTAATTCTGTATGCAGGCAGCATCTATCAGGAATGCTAGCAAATTCATATTCAGCTAGAACTTAGAGATGTCTAATGATTAAGTACCTAGTTAATTCTTCTGTCCTCCCCAAAAAAAACCCTTCAGGCAGGATATTGCATCGGACCTAAATATTACATTAGTATAAGGCTTAAGCTTCGTCCCAGATAATTAGGTAAATGTAAGGAAAAAAATGAGGAAAATATATCCTGTTCAAGAAACATTAACACCGAGGAAAAAAAAAAAAAAAAAAAAAAAAAAAGGGTTTTCATGTTACTGTGATTCTTTCAATTATCATCATCATCCTCATCCTCTTCAATGGGTTCTCGTAGACCTTCGCTCTGACGACTTTTTCCAGCCATTTCTAATAAGGCCTGAGCCTCAGGATCTACATCCAGGATACTCTTCTTACCTTTTGTCTTCAAAACAAAATAAAATATAGTCAATTTAAAATGTCATTATGAATGAATCAATATCAGGCTACAAGAAAGAGACATACTCAAAAGTCCACAAGTAACCTGGTTTACAAGCTTGTCACAGTGAAGCATATATACTTTCCAAGTAAGGCATTTAAGATTCACTGGGATACATCAAATGATTTTTATTGCTGCAGTTACACAAAATAGTCATAAACTTCTCCTAAGATGACAGTGAACTATTTCAAGTTTATTCAGGTTACAAGCCAGCCAGAACATCTTGATTAACTTGACCTCAGTTTGAAGTGCAGATGTGAACTTTTTTTATAAAGAAGAGATTTGAGTACAATTCAACATTTTTTGTAAACAATCTATTCCGTTTCTGTTTACAGCTATATGTCCCCTGAACAGATACAGCACATTATTTTAGTATGAAAAGAAACAAAAATTTTAAAAAAACCCAACCAAACACCAAATTGTGCAAAACAGACTGTTTAATAAGAGAATAAGAAGGAGATTGGAAAGAGGTCTCCTACTCATTCCCAGAAATAAACCAGGTGCAGAAAGACTAGCATAAATCTATTGATGTAAATTTACTGTAAAACTATAGTAAATTTAAAGTTACTGATAAATCTTTTGGGTTCTCTTCCTGAACTATAGATTAGGCTTTACTTGTGAGCTTCCAGTGCTTTCTGTCTTACAAATACTGGGTTTTACTGAACCCTCCAAGGAGGTTCCTTCTGGAGACCATTCCTCAATATCAGAAAGGCCTTTTGAAATTCAGAATAAAGTATGGCTTTTCTGACTCTATCATTTCATGGCTCCTGATGTTATGATGGGACCCTCAATAATTCCACTACTGTTTTGCCATTCAAGTGCTAAAAAATATATGGCATCATAGGGCCAGTTAAAGAAAATTTTATTCATTACAATGCAGAGACTGTTTAATCAAAAAACTGCAACTGCAAATTTTGCATTTGTATCTCCTTTTCCAATCAGGACACAAATTCACAGGTTTCAATTCTGTTCACCTACCGCTGCACTTTCAGGGAGGTCTCCCACTGCCCAAACTTCCATGGCATCCAGTATAAAATCCTCTTTTGCTGACAGCTGGGGACTGTTGTAGGTGGTACATCGAGGTTTTGCTTTACTGTGTCCCTTCCCATAGTCACTGTCTATCCAGAGTCCAAAGTAACCATGTTGTCCACCCATACCCTGTAAACCAAAGCAGCATGCTAAATACTTGCTACACATGTAAAACAGACTGAACAGGTTAAGAAACCTAGAGTATAAATTGCTATTTTCAGTATTTATGCCACATTTCTATGGGTAGGGAAAAAGGGTATTCTGAGTGAAGCTGGGCTTCTGTACCAAAATCCAGTATTCCTGAAGACAAACAAGAAGTTACTGGAGTGATACTGCCCTCCCTCTACGCTTTACAGAATACCAATATCTACAAGCACTTCAGCTGTGTCTTGTGCCAGAAATTTAGCTCACTGGCTTTTGTTTATGGATTAACAGTTCCATTTTAAACAGGGTGAAAGTGCTCGGTTTTGCTGCCTCTTTTCCATTTGGAAAAGTATCTACAGAAACAAATAATATAATTTGATGTTGTTTGGTTTCTTCAGAGCAAATTTACTACAGACTGCTGCAATTCCCAAAGTTATGGGCACATAATGCTACAAATCTGTAAAGCACTTTTCAAGACAGGTAGTGTGTTGTAGCTCTGTAGAAACCCTACATCTGAAGAGCTCATTCATGAACTTAAGTAAACGGAGCTTCTGCCACTGTAATCACAAAACAGCAGCAGCCTACATGCAACTCTTGTACTCTGATTCTGTTGGGCCTTCTCAGCCTTCCCATAATTTAAAAAGCAGTTAGTGTGACAGTGAGAACAGCCAGTGGAGGGATCCTCAATTACACAGATCTGCTAGCTTGTGCTGCTTCAATGATGCGGATACATGCTGTCAATTCTTCCAGACAACAGGGAGGGGTGCTAGAAGGGTTTGCGTGATAACCAAACCTGGCAAACCTCCATAAATCTAACCTACATAAAGCCCACTTACTTGGGCCAGACACAATAAATTCCATCTTAGTTGATTCAGTACTTCAATATACATATCAACTGTAAAGAAACGTATAGACACTATCAGTACTGTAAGCAGTTGTCCATCGTTATCCATAGTTCACACTTTACACTGATGCTTTAATGCTTTTTTGCATTAAAAAATCCTCTTACTAAAAGTGTGGCGCAAGTAGCACAGAGATGGGATGAAAAATTTTCAGAGAATAGCAAGTGAAATAAATCTGCTCGCAGCAACAGAGGCAAAAAACACGAAACGCTTCCGAACACCAGCCACGAATCCTACCAAATTGTAATTTCTTAATACTTACAAGTCCATTTGGCATTGTTTGTTGGCCATGGTTCAAATACATGTAGTGGTCATTATACCCTGTGTATGTGTACACAGCAAGAGAGGGGAAAACAGAAAACAGAAAGCATCTGTTGTCACCTGTAAACAGAAGGGCATCTGAGGTCAGACAACTGGTCAAGCAATAACTTGCATACAAACAGGACAGGAAAAATATATTGAAGAAGTGCAGCTGAATAAATCAAAGACAGCAGCTGCAATCTCAGAAAGCCAATACCTACCTCTCATCAAGATCCAGACCTATTGTTTATTCTCAGTTAACTCTGTGCAGGGTCACAGAAATCAATGTAATTATATGGCTGTGACCAAGGGCAGAGTCAGAGGCATGACTAGTACATTACATTACTATGTAAGGGTACACCTATCACAGGCTTGCATTGTCTCTTCTAAAACTGGCCAACTGCTAGACCCATACAAACTGATATGAGTGCAGGCGCCCTTACTTCTGACTATACTGATATATAGATCAGTTTACGGTCAATGATTTAGAGTACAATTTTCATTGTGCCCAGTTAGGTATTCAGAGGGACCTGTGGTGTGATTGTCTCGTATGCTACATGTGTTATTCTATCAGGAAAAAATACAAGGAAAGTGTTGTGTAATCAATGTAACATACCATTATATTAACTGACTGAAGTGGTAATTATCAAATACTAATTAAGTATAGGAATTGAGTTTTTAATGTAGCAAAAGTGAGGATTCCCAGCAGGACAGATTATCCAGAGTCCAAAATTTTTTTTTTGAAAGCCATCACAAAAGTTCTTTCCAAAAAGTTACAAAAAAATCCCTCTCTTCGTTCCAGAGGTTTCAAGGGAACAAAAAGTTAAGCTTGTCCAAAGGACCCTTTTGCTGCTGGATTTTAAAAGGAAAACAAAGACAGACAGTGCACAAATGGCAACAGGAGGCTTAACCTGGTGTTTGGCTCAGCTGTTCTGAGATGGAAGATTGCCATCTGCTGGACACGTTATTTAAACTCTAATTCATCGTCTATGCTGTATTTCCTTCCTTTTCAACCTATGCAGCTACAAGGGTTGATAGATTTCACTGAAAACTTCTTCCATGATCAATAAGTCCTGCAATTTTAAAAGTCTTACCAAATAATAGGCAAACTATAAACATTAATCAGTAATATGCCTGACTGGGCACAAAGCAGAAATAACTTAGCGTGTATTTTAGATTTTTCAAAAATGAGTGTTATTTTTGCCACAGGAAAATACACTTGGAAGTATAAGAAATACTGCGTGTCATGAAAGCAAAATGACAGTATCCATTAAGTGGACAGGATTCTTGTACCTGTACAGAACAGGCAATGTTTACCAGAGCCATGAGATGCTAGAAAAAGAAAAGTGAGTTTTACCTTGAAACTGTGGCTTCACCTCCCAGGAGTGAGATGCAAACCCACCAAAGATATAACCATCTAAGTCCTTTAAGATTACTATGCAAGGACCTTTGTTCACTATATGCCCACATAACTGTGAAAAGCTTTCTCCATGAAGCCTAGAAGAAAATAAAAGCTGCCACTTGTGCTGTAGCTCTGCAGGCAGATGAGAGTTGATGTATATGATGGATGGGATGTCAAAGAGACTGACAAGTCCTCTTCCTTTGATGCCTTTGCATCCTGGAACCAGGTTGAGTATGTCTTTGGTTTGGTCTGGGAGAGAATGCAGAACATGGAGGCCTTGCCTGATAACAACACTGAGGAAAATTGAGATCTGTGGAACTTGGTACACCCAATCCTCAATGACACTTTGATCAAAATTTGTCTCCAACAGCTGAGGACCCACAGGTTTTGTCCCATCTAAATAATAAGACACACAGAAACAGTAGTAAGTCTCCCAGTCTGGAAAACAATCAGTTAATTTTTAAGTGTAAACACAATATTCCATTATTTTAATGGACATGAAACCACATACAAAAGGAGCCAGTGACAGTGAAGTGTCAACTACATTAAGCAGATGGAGAACAGAAAGGAGAAACATTTGCCTGTGACATCCATTGGTTGGGCTGTCATGATTAAGAAACATGGACTCGTAGTTACAACTTATGAGATGTTCTTTGCAAGACAGCAAAATCTGTTATTACACCAGTGCAAAGATAAACCTATGCTTTGTAAAAGGACATACAGTCATAAATACATACACATCCATCTAAATGCCTGTTACCTGCAGGTCAGATATTTGTAAAATAGACATGTTCCATGACAAATAGTTTTGCATGTCCACCTAAAGTGGGACTTCAAACCAAAGCTCTCCTGAATTTAGGGGAGAAAGATGGCAAGGTAAAATAAATAAAATTCCTAAGTCATTTGCAAAGCAGTAGGTTTGAAATACTGGTATCACCATGTAAATTCAAAGATGTGATCTTTGATTACATGAGATCTGTGCCATTCTGGCATATACTACATCAGTGCTGCTTACCTGCAAGCTTCAATTCTGATAGCAGCTGACAAGCCAGAGCCTTTACTCCACTTGCAGAATCCCTAGTATTCTCCAAATTCCAACCTCTCAGTTCCTTCCTGTAGCTCAGTACATGGACTACCGACATGATCAGATCCTCTGTGAACTTCAAAGATTAAAACATCACCATTTTGGCATTTCTTAAATTAAATTACCAGAGCTTCAAAGGACTTCCTGAAAATAAAGTCAAGTAGTACTGAAGCTGTAATCTCAATGGCAGAAACATCTCTTCTCATGAAGAGTCAGAAATAACAGAAGTGTCCTTTTTCAAGACATTTTGTAAATGTTACTTCACAAAGCATCTCCATAAAATACAGCGTGAAAGAGGGAGGGGAGGTCCAATTTTTGCAGTGATAGGAGCTGCTAGTGAATTACTGTTTTGTGAGATCCCACTCTTCCATCTTGCAAGCTCTGTATTTGATTCACACATCTATCCTGCAAGTAAAGCTCTAGAAAGTATTTTGCTCAGTTCCCAGAAGCACCAGCCACAGCACAACCCTTGCTGGCTCTTAGACATAGCCAGTCTCTGCACCTTGTAGAGTGAGCCTGTGAACCATCAGACAAAACAGTCAGTGCACTCCGCAAAGTCCAGATCCTGGTTCTCAAAGTAGGCAGGTCAGCATGGAAAAGCCCACAGCTGAAACAGTCATTACATATAACCTGGTTTGCCTACACTGTTTGTCCCAGATCAGCAAGTTAGTGGTAAAGAGATTAAAAAACCCCCAAAAGTCAGAAATCTCTGTTCTGAATCTTGTGGTCTAAAGATTACCTTCAAATTACCTATCCATCTCTGTTCTCTTACTGTCCCCCAACATACATTTAACTGCCTCTTTACCTCTTGGATTTGTTTGCCCTTCACAGGCCCTTCTGTCTTGGAGATCATTCTCATTATTATGGTAACCTTCTCATCTGCATTCCCTTTTAAGAGGTTTGACATAAAAATTACAAACTGCTCCTTAGCAATCTGTTCACTCAGCCCAGATGATTTCCCAGTCAGGTCAATACTTTTCATTCCGTTGTATAACCGGACAGTCATTTGCTCTGGTAATGGCTCCTGCATATACGCCTAAAACAAGAAAAATAGCAAATACCATATTTAAAAATGAAGAATAACTAACATATTCCAGCTAATCTGTGCTGAGATATACCGCTATGAATGAAGGATTTCAATATCAAGTATGTACTATCAGCAATAAAATTTTGTCAAAGGACTGGTTTTCCAAAAGAAAAAAAAATTTCTATTTTTATAGTATCTCCTTTCCAACACAATTAGTGATTTAAGTTGATACTGTTTTTCTAAAAATGCCATGGACTTAAAAAAAAAATCCACAACTTTGCCAGTCCAACATTTAAAATTGTGTTTTAACCCTGCTTTTGATAGTGGAGTTCACAGATACTTAAAAACAAAGAGAAAGTAAAGTTTTTTCCATATCTCAGTTTCAGCCTCACAACAATGCAGGCAACGTGTTTAACCCAACATGCACACATAGAAACAATTCTGAGAAGTTTCCCTCTGCATAGCAACACCTAATTCAAGCACAGAACACAACTGAGATCACCTGATTTTTACAAGGCATCCTTGATGTTAAGACAGTTGAAATCAAAACTTATTCATCTAAATTGCATGACTGGCCCTTTGAATTGAAATCTGTTACACAGCATCATACCTCACAACACTGTGGGAAAGATCTCACTGTAAACTTTCACTGCGTTCAAGATAATTACACAGTTTAAAAATAAATAATCTAAAATACATCCATACATTAGGACATGATTACACAGTCTTCACTGTGCAAAGCACTGTGCATAACATGCTGAACACCTGACTTGACTCTTTTAGACAGGGGTGTAGCACAGCGGGGACTACGCTGAAATCAATGGAGCTCCGCCTGCGTAAATGCACTCAAGCTCCATTCAATGGAGCTGCTATTAATAATCTATTGCTGGCTCAATACCACTCCTATCGAAGCCACCAGGGCCGTTCCTATTTGATGTTAATAGCTGTTGCTGTGCATATAGGGTGAGATCCAATATGCCAAGATCAACCCTGCTTTTGTTGACGTCAGTAGTAAAACTCCCATTGATTGCAGCAGAAGCAGAATTAGCAGCCACAGTCTTGCACATGAGTGCTTCATGTTGAGGGAGGGATGGTCACAAGGGGTACAGCTGTCTTTAAGAGGCTTTCTAAAAGTGCTATGTGAGCCTGAAATGAGACAAGCAGCAGGGAACATACTTAAAACCACTGTACTCAAGGGCTTTTTACTTCACAGTGCAGTATTACTTACCTACTCCCTACCCCCTCCCACCCACCACCAACTTTGTTGCACTGTTTTGTTATGCTTATAGCTATTCCAATGGGAGGCAAAAAACGAGGACTATAAAAAGGGAATCTTTAATAAACATCTAACAAACTCACACCTCTGACAGTTTAGAATCCTTGTCATAAATGGCTTCAGAAAAGTATCTAGAGATACCTGCTCTACCTGCTTTCCAAGCTACGCAGTGCAACCTGCTCTCATCCAGAAGCCATGTAGTTTCCTTCTAGTAAAGCACTGAGCCTAAGCAGAGCACATGAGGTTATGCCTGGGGCCCTGTTAATGTTACCAGACTGTGGCTAGATCAAATCTGCCACATATCAATCTAGCTCAGGCATAAACATAGACACCTACAAGGCAGCCATGCCACTGCAATAGTCCCCACATCAAGCAATTAGGCACCTACAGGCAGTCTTTCAAAAGATTTTAATTTAAGTTGGCAAACAAAAAGGCAAGAAGGGAAAAGACGAACATTCATCAAATGTCACATTGATCTAGGGGAAAACTAGAAAGAGAACTTCTTCCAGGTCCTAATCAAATAATAGACACCAAGGACCAGGTTCTTAGTCGTATTAGGGTTGAAAGGCTGGGGAGCAGCAACACTGCTTCCAAACCAGTGATAGCTCATGAACAGCCAGGCTGGAGGAAGGCTAAAGCTGGTCTGTAAGCAGATGCCTTGCTAAATACCTTAAAATACCCTGCTTCTTTCCTGGAGTTTTAATTTGATTCCATTAACTGTGTAGCATACATAAAAATGCATTTTTAAGACTAGATTCATTTGGCCACTTGGTTCCTGCCTATCTGAAGTTATCAAGTATTGCAATGAATAATTTTCCTCTTCTTTCTTGATTAGAAAATGAATGCAAAGTTAATCAGAAAGCATAATGTATGTTAATTAGCTAAAACAGGGAGCCACAGCTTAATGAAGCAAAATTGAATTCTCTCCTTTTAATGCAAGTGAAAAGATTAGAGACAGTGATGCAATTGAGGGAGAACGACATAACCAAATACAAACTGACTTTGTGACAGCTTTTCAAGAAAAATCTGTAAATAATCACACACTACAGAGTCCAGGGCGAAGAATATTCTTCCCATTTTTCAGGTTTCTGTAAAAATATTTTCATATGTCCCAACTTACTTCAGAATCAGGAAAGCTGCAAATTGACCCAACAGTGCAATTTAAGAGATAAATACAAACTTGAAATTCACTACTCGTCAAACTGTAAGAAAAAGTTAAATACCCATCCTGCCCCAAAACATTAAGCATTAAATTGAGATGAGAAACCCTTAAAAAGTAATTATTGCCACAGCTTTAGTTTCTTTCTGGAATTATGTTCAATGCACCACATCCCAGATACATCAGGAATAATAAATTGTCTTGCCTGTAGTGCTGCCAGAGTCACAGTTTTCTTTGTAGCTTTGCCAATTTTTGCTCCCACTGAGCCACTCGATCCTGATAAGATATCAAACACTCCATCAATGTCAGACTGCTCCTCAGGAAGAAATCTGGAAAGGTGATTCTGATAGGCATTGCTTTCTGCATTTCCCATCTTTTCAACCTGAAGCAAAGGAAAAGGAATAAAAAAACCCTCAACACAGAAAGGTATCACAATAGCCGTGAAAGACATATCAAAGAGACTACCATACCAGTGCAAGTTTTACAAAAAGAGCAAATTACTAGCCTTCCAGGAAACTATTACTAAAACCACTGTTTAGTCTCTGTAGTCACGGAGACTTAATGAACTTGAAGAACATCCGTGAACAGTAGCCGTGCTTTAAAAAATGACAATCTGTCAGCTTTTTGCTAAGACCACCCTGTCTATCAATTCAAATCTCATTCGAGTCTTACCAAATGGAAAAACCAATATGATTTAATGATTAAATTAGCTTGTACAAAGTGACCACGAGTCTGTCAGCTGGAATACATCGCTAACATGAAGGCAATAGCCTGATTATAGATTATTTATGACAGATCATGCTACATCTTTCTGACGCATTAATGGACTGATGCAAAGTCTGCCAATAATATGTGGCACTAAAACACCATCACTGTAAAGTCTCTGGAGATAACATGATAATGTTTTTTTCTAAGGACATAATACAAAAATCATTCAAAAAGCTGCCAAGAAACAGTAATAAAAACATTTAGGAAGATGATTCAAGACCCATCAAAAACACACAGCTTCATATGAAGTTAATAAATTGTTGGGAGCTGGTACCCACAGAATTAAGGTTGGGGTGGGAGGGAGTGGGTTGGGGGTTGTTTGTTTTACACATTTAATGGTAATGAGAGAAATCATAGTTGTACCACAGCGGCATCAGAAGGACTGTGTGTTTAGCCTAATCCAATCTTTCTGACATTAATGGATGCTGACTTTGATAAACAACTGTACATGAGAGGCCGGGTTGGGCTGCTTTACCATCACGGAACAGTACAGGCC
Source organism: Burhinus oedicnemus (assembly GCA_008921705.1). Taxonomy (NCBI): domain Eukaryota; kingdom Metazoa; phylum Chordata; class Aves; order Charadriiformes; family Burhinidae; genus Burhinus; species Burhinus oedicnemus. Next base: position 2,049,740 of record VFFE01007004.1, read on the forward strand.
CAAAAGCCTTGTTTGCCTGTGAGGAAGATGTTGATCGCGGGGTAAACACCAAAGGGTTAATGGAAACGACTGTAACCTGGAAGACAAACCGTGAAGATATTAATTTAAGCAGCGAGCCGCTGTTGGATGGGGGTCCTTGACCCCTCTCCCTCAGCCCGGGGAAGCACAAGCGGGGGGGTCCCGCGCTGACAGGGCCGGCCCGGCGGGGCTGTCCGCGGCAGCGGCCCGGCAGCAGGGCCGAGGCCCGGCGCTGACACTCCGCTCTCCCCGCACCGTCGCCAAGGCGGGATCGGTACAGGGCCGGGCAAAAAAGGCTTCGCGGTTTGCCATTTTGCCGGTTTATTTCCCAGTATTGCTTCGTCCATCCCTCCCCACACGGTTGTCGTGTCCGCGTCCCAACCCCCATCCCGGCGATGGGTGTGAGACCCCTGCTCCGGGGCGGGGCGGCACAGCGCGCCCAGCCCTCTGCTTACCGGCAGGGCACCCCCGGCCCCTCTCCGCCCCCCTCGATCGGCCCCTGGACTTTTTACACACGCCCCGGCACACGGGGCCGGCGCCCTTCGGCGCCTGCAGGCCGCCCGGCCGGGGCGGAGCGCGGCGGGGGCGGGCGCTGGGCCGCGGCGGGGTATGGCGCCTCGCGGTGCCGCCCCTCAGGCGGCGGCGGGGAGGGACCGGCGCCGTTAGCCCCGCGATGCGAAGGGAAGAGGCGGGCGGTGCTGGGGCTGTATGTGGAAAGCGGTGAGGCGGCGGCCTGCGGGCTCAGGAGCTGAGCGAGGCCGCGGTGGCCCTTCTCCCTGAGGGGGTTCTTGTCCCTGAGGCGGCCCTTCTCCCTGAGGGGGTTCTTGTCCCTGAGGCGGCTCTCCTTCCTCCCTGAGGCCCCCTGACCCTAAAACGTGGTTCAAAAAGAAGGTAAAAATTCAGACTTGTAGCTGGGGCAGAGCAACCACCCTCGGCGGCCCCTGTCAGACCGAGCTAAAGTGCCTGGGTGCCAGGTGCTGAAGAGATTTTAAAAAGTGCCGGGGCAAGTCCCAGAAGGGTCTGTGGGAGAAGGTGTTGCCGGCCCTGATACATGCTGGAAACAGGTCTTGGCTTTTGGGGAAAAAAGAAAAAAAAGGGGTGTGTGCCTGTGCGTAATATACATACACACCCTTATATGTAATTTTCATAGTATATAGTCAGGCTCTGGTGAATTTCCATGGCAGTAGGGAGAAAACACAAAGAAGTTCTCAATGAATAGTTTAACTTGTATTTGTGGCTGGCAAAATCATGCCAGTCTGCAGGCTGAGAAGTAAAGGCAGTACAAGGGCTGAGGGACAAACGCAAGGTTACAGGGACAGCACTTAGGGATCGGCCATGCCTTCAGTCAGATGTGAATACTTATGAGAAAAATTACGGCCTTGGTGGTTGCAAAACTGGTCCCAGAAATCACTTGTTTTCAGATCAACAACTTTCCATCTCAGTTACGTTACTTCAGCAGCAGTCCCCGTGTACTTCCAGCCGCAGGGTTTGGTTCCTGTGTATCAAGGCCTTTGCCTTCATAGCAGTGACACCTCGTTTGCCCGTAGTTCATCTGACTCTGGTTGGTTTGTTTGCAGCCAGAGCTCACTGTGAAGCCTCCTTCCAGCCAGGGGGAAGATGTACACATTCCCACAAAGTTGGTGTTGTTTGCGTTCCTGCAACGAGATACCATGGAACAGGTTAGCAGCTTCGGCATTTAACTTTCAATTATAGTCTGATCGGTGTGTTTTCAACAGAAAGCATCTATGTTCCTTTATATGTGCAAAAGAAAGAAAATTATCTGTGCTAGCCATGGCAGAGGTTCCTTTTTTTTGTTTTGTTCTTTTGCACCAGGTAAAAATCCTGATAAAGTTAAAGTTCCAAAAATACCCTTTTTAAAAAAAGAAAATCTTCATGGTATGCAAAACTTCATAAAACCTGTAGAATATTATTCTTGTTGTGTCCTGGTCTGTCGTTCCACTGGGTTGGCCCAAACCACGACATGTTGCCAGCTCAGAGTTAGAAACACATTGACCAGAATTCCAAGATGGTCAAGTTTGAATAAATGGATAGTGATTCAGGTTTGTTATGGTCACCACTAAAGCCACGGAAGTTAACTAGCTTGTACCAGCATGATCAGGACATAGCAAGTAAAACCTGAGAAAATCAGTGGTGAGTTCATGTAATGTGAGTAATGTAATTCAACAAAGGTCAGCTGGAAACTGCTTGAGACTTATTTGGCCACACGGTGGCATCGTATGTTTAGAAACTTAGCTGTGTAGCCTACACTGAGTGTTGCGACGCTGCTGGAAATGTTTAGATTCCCCCGTTTAAAGACTGCATGTGTGTAGAAGTAAAAGCTCCTATATGAAATGGTTTTTATCTCTTTCCCATTAACTCTGCATAATATGGACCATGAGGACAAAACTCCATTCTTGGTGAAGCTCCCTCCCTGGGCTATAAAAACAGGTCCTGGAAAAAGTCTGCTATTATGGTTTGGTTTATATCAATATTAATGAATTTCCAGTTGATACTTAAGGAGAAAAATGAAACAAACAGAATAAGAAGAACAAAGCTTTTGAATTCAAGTTAGATTTTTCTTTAATTTATTTTTAAAGGCTAATGCTTCTGTGGATGTACTGTTTCACATGCAATTGGATGATTTATTTTTTTTTAAGGGTTGTAGCTCTGTCTGTAGGATATCTTTTCAGTCTGGAAATAGAGGACTAGAGATTCTAGACTAACTGACCTTGTGCGAAGACTGACTGGCAGACTGACTGACCAGTACCATCTTCACAAACATACGGTGACTTCATGACCTCTCTTCTCTAACTATTGAACTCGGAGCTAGTCAAAAGCTACTGAAAGGTACCTGGCCTTAGCTCCAAGCAGCTGCTTTTGCAAAGAAGATGTGCGCTGCTTTGCCCTCTTTCATTGAAGTCTTGCCCATTTGTAATGGAGGTGACTCTACAAACAGTGGGTTTATTTGCCCTTCCTGTCAATCTAAATGGAGCTTCCTGCTGCTGCGGGATGGTGTTTTATCGCTTGCCTGTAACACTAGGCTGTAAACTGCAGAGTAGACATACTCTTAGAGCCACAAGATACTAACACTAAATCACATAGATTACGCTCCTACTGTGGAGAATTTCCAGGTCATAGGCTAACAGCCTTTCATAGCCTTTTTGAACCGAGAATGTATGAATTCAAGCTAGAAACCTGGTCCATAAAGGTAATAGTTTGCAATGCTCTTTAAATGACTAGCTACTTCCTCATGTGTATTTTTAGATGCTCTAGCTAAGCTAGTTAGGTGTCTCAAGTCGCTTTGTTTCTGCCAGTAAGAAAGAGATAATACACTAAGAAGCCTTTTAAGGACATTCAAAAATATACTGGTATATAAAAAAAGAGGAAGAAGACATAAGAGAGTTCTGGAAACAATTGTGGCTAATTTTGTGAACTAGTGATAGATGTGTGTTTGTTTGCAGAGTGGAAAAACAAACCCACAAAACCCCAAACTATTTTATTTGAAACACTGTATACTTTTGACTTACATAAAATGGAGTAGGTTTGGTTTTATTAGTTTGCCAAGACTATAGAAAATCTAAACAGCCTTAGTTCCAGGTAATTCTAATAATACCATCTTTCAGTTAAAGGAAATTACTGCAAGGTAACAACCTAGAATGTAAATGATGAGCCGAGCAGCTGTGTGTTTATATCAAGCACCTAGATTATCTTTAATTTCTTTAATTTTTTTTTTTCCTATCTTGAGTTAAAACAGAGAGAAATTTTGCTGCTCATCAGTCTTGTATACATATGTTAAGATTGTTACCGGCTGGTGACAGTGATGCAGAGAATCATTCTGATTTGCCTTTGATATGAGACATACCTTCCACTGTGTTCTCATTAAAGGCCAGCTGAGAATGGGACCCTGCTGTGCCAAAGACTATGCAGATGGAAAGATACAGATTATTTCTGTTCCAAAGAGCTTATAATTAGCTGCATTCACACATACATTGAGCACGAAACCTGCCCTCTCAGGCCACAGGCATCAGGGAATTTTATGAACTCCAAAGAATGGTGATATCACATCAGTGGCACTTTTCAGCAGGGTATTTTTGGGGTATATTCCCCCTTTGGGGTATATTTCCCTTTTGGGATGGGGCGAGTGCACTATACTTCCAAACAAGCCATTGGGCTTCAAAACTTTCTTAGTAAGCGGTATTTTAAGTCATAGGGAGGAAAGACATTTGATACTTGTAACTTCCCAGTTGTTACTCAGCATTTTAGTTACATTATATTGCAGAACTCTGGCCCTTGCAAAAGAGGTCAAACTTGACCTCTTGAAAAGAGTGGAGTTAAATTATAAAAGACCCTTGTTCATGTTTTAGGGTCTAGTGAACACAAAAGTCATTGTATCTCTTTTTAATGCCATTAGGCTCTGTGTTTCCTGTTTTGATGTAGACTTGAATTTTTACAAGCCATCTACAGTAACAGTAAGTGAAATCCTGCAAAAATGTTGATATTTGATGAAACTAGTTGTAAGTTCAGCCCACTGATCACCTTGCAGTGTGACCCCAGCACAAAATTCCTTTGACTTTAAAAGGTATGGTCCAAATCTACACATTGATGCCCTTTTATATACGTATTATTCAGCTCTGCATTTAATTGGCTGCTGTGACAGCTATAACCTTGCAGTTACTTACCTGATTTGTCTTCTGGTTTTTATGGGATTACCATATATGGCTAAAAGAAAGAGTCTGACTGTGATCAGAACTGAATCCTTGGGTAGTCACAGAGGAAGTTCTGAGTTTTGCAAGTCTTTGCACTTCCCTTTACAAAAACCTCTGCCTGCTAGTAACTAACTGCCTTCTATAAAAGGAGAAAGAAAGGGTGCACAAAGAGGTGAATCTGATTACGGGAAAAGATGGTAATATGTGGTATTTTAGAAAATGTACTTACAGGTGGGATAAAAGCCTCCTGTCATAGTCTGTTAACTGAGAGGAAACATGTTGCCAAGATGCAGCCACTATGTCTACAGCAAAACTGCAATGCCTAACTTTACTAAATTAAATTGTAGTATGTCTTGCATGTATATAGATCATAAAGGTTGCTCTGGGCTGTGGACTAGATTCTGGTGACTGGAAGAAATGCATGACCCATAGCGAGGGGAGAATGTGAATTTGAAGTTCTCCTAGGCTGCCCTAGCCTTGTCTTCCTTGAAATACTGTAGCATGTGTTTTGAGTGGGGGTTGGATCCAGAGATCCTTTCCGTCCTGTATTATTCCATGATTCAGAGCTGTTTAATGGGAAGAGCTAGGTGGAATTATTACATGGCTAGATCAAGTAGTTGAAAGATGGGATAAGTTGTATGTGAAAACATTCTAGGGCTTATGTATGGAGCACTAATGAAGATATGAGATGTTGATCATGCTGACTTCTGGACTCCACAGACTAAAAGAAATGAAAAACAAGCTCTCTGGAGGAAGAGAAGAGATATTTTTGTTGCTTCCAATTTGGGAGAATTTGGAGGAAGACATTCTCTTTTGTTATCCAGGTTTTCTTTATAACAAACACTACAAATGAGCAGTTAGCCTAAATACACATATAGTTTTACAATCAAAAATGTTGAACTTTGTTGTTCTTAGAAGAGATTTACATAAAGATAAAGCTGATTCCAATGTCTTTAACAAGTCAGCTTGCTTTCAGTTTATTGAATGTAGGAAGTGCAGGGCAGCTGAAATACGAAAGAATATAGTTTGGGTCAGATGTTCACAAGATATATGCGTAAGCAGTATAGCTGTTTATATAGCTGCTCCTGCTGTGCATACAATTGTGATTGTTCATGCAACTGAGAAATATGATTGTGCATCAAACTGGAAGAATATCCATCTACTTCAGACTGAAGGGGGATTCACTTGACAGAGAGAATTTAACTAGGATACAGTCTGAAGTCCTCTCCACTTCTGCAGGCTGTATGGTGGAAACGATAAGGCCTTCACGTGCCCCAGGAGTCAGGCTTGTCCTGCTCTGAAATGGTACCTGTTGAAACTGGGACAGTTCTTGGTTCATCCAATGATAAGACCAGCTGACATGCTGTCCTGAACTCTGACATTTCCCAGGTTTGGGATGCTTATGGGATACTTTGGGATACTTACATTGGCCATTTTAACATGCTTTTAATGTAGTTTGATATACAGCACTTATAATTTATTTCATAACGAGGCCTATGGCCCAGGTTGGAGTGTGAGATCTTTTACTTTAAGAAACCACCTGCTATAATCTTCATGTAAATTTAACAAGGCAAATAATCCTTAACAAGGGAACCTCCTCCATGAAATATGCAATCTGTGATGCTTAGAAACTGTACACAACCAGTTTTGTTTATTTTCTGTTTAGCCCAGGCCTAGTTTGAATTAAATACACCAGATTACTTACCACATTACCTAACTCTTTTGTGAAGGTTTGTAATCTGTGTTTAGTAAAAACTGTCGAGGAGTAGAGCAAGTCTGTAACTGAATAAAGGAGTCAAATGGGAGAATTCTCTCTCTCACTGAATATCAACAGTCCTTGGTTTTGTTTCTGTTTTGTTTGTTTCTGTGTTGGTTTGTTTTTTAAAAAGGCTGCTTTCCGTGAAGGAATTTTAGCATTTGTTCAGGGTATTTGTTCTAATAAGGATGTTTTTCACAGAGTCTGACAAGTCGTAACTTTAGCTGTTTCCATATATAGTACTTTGGGATGAAAAGCAGAGGATCCTTTTGCTCCAGATTGAAACAGAAGGTCTCATTTCCTCAGAGCACAGACTGCAGTTCATCTATTTCAATTGTAATGTGGGCAACACTATGCATAGTATCACCGTGGCCCAGATTTTTTTGAACTGGATATGGACATGGATAGTCTCACAGTGTGCTATCACAATTGTGTTCTTGTGGTCAGACTGTTTGGTCTACTGATCCAAAACCCTGGAAGTGTTAACACCAGCAAAGACAATACAGTGGAAATACAGTGAAAAAATCAAACCATTTTAGAGCATTGTCTCTGGCAAACAAAAAAGTGTTTGAGTAGGAGATGGGAAAATCTCAGTAACATTCCTGAACTCATTTTCACCCTTCTGCACCTCCTTAATGCATACAAATTCTCTCTCTTTATCCAAACAGTGGGAGAAACCCCCTTACAAACATCTTAGGTTTGTAGTTACTAGTGAAGGAAGTCTTTTTCAGCAGGACAGCTGTGTTTCTTGGCAGTGCACAGTATTTACACCCACCATGTAACAAGAAACCAGTGTTTTGTCATCTGTTGCATGGAGAACTCTTAGGTTTTGAAAAGAAGTGATGGAAACATGATCAGGGCTTGTGTGATTTTAAGAGCCATGAAGTAAACTAATAAATTTCTTGCAATTTTAGGGTGTTTGTGCAACTAGCATTGCACTGCTCTAGTTGTTACTTGCAGCTTCTTTTCCCGTATCACTAGTTTCTTCCCTACGACCTGGGCTGGATTTTATCTATTAATTTTTTTTTTGTGCAGTGCAGTTTATTTTTTACCGTAGCTCATCTTTTTTACTGCTTCCCATATTTCTGTCCAGGTTAAGTGGAGTGAGTCTATTGGAGTTCAAAGTCCTTGGCTTACCTTTCACTGAGTAAACAAGTGCCCATGATAGGATGTTATTGCCCAAAGCAATACTTGCCCAAACCAGTGCAGATTATGGGAGCACACAGTTGTTGCTGACTGCTCAGTGCTGGGATCTCTGCTCCAAGGATATCTGGTAAAGTGTGAGGAGATTAAAATGTGAGGGATGAAGCTGTTCCTGCCTCATGCCTTTCCCAGAGGTTGCTGTCTTCATGGCTGCAGCAATAGTATGCAGCCACATCCCTATACATTTCAGCATCACTAGTTTACTCCAATCAGTTACACGTATTTTTCAAAACTTTGGGCTATAAAAGCTTGGTTCTGGAGCAGCTTCCTGTGGGGTCCAGCTGTCCTGCCTACTGGAGCCATCTCTGTGTTTATCCCATGTGTGAGGAATCCAGTACCTTCACAAACAGGTGTGGCAGGTCTGTCTTTCACCGATGCTCTCCAGAGCAGAACATACCAGCTTTCTCTTTATTTTCTGTTTTCAAGTTGTACTTTATTACATTAGAGTGAAACCGTCATTAACAACAACTGGTCTTAAACTGTAAATCCAACTATTCTCCACAGTATAATGAGCTTTTTTGAAGGTCAGACGGGCTTTTTACAGCTTGGGCCCTATTATGCATTACACAAGAAGATGATAACGTGCCTTTATACTGAGTAAGGTACAAGTGAGATCAAGATCATAACAGAGAGCTGTGATAACTTTGAAGGGCTGCTGTGTAAGTCATCTGCAAGAGGTGACTCAGAGCATGTGTGTCCCCAGACAGGGCTCAAGTTGCAGTTTAAAGCGGTGATTTCCAACATTAAACAGGAGGTATGTCACAGATCAGAGTCCAAACCAACAAGCTCTGCCAGGCCTTTAGGTTGGTCTCTCTGCTGGTAGCTGATGTGGCAAAGAGGAGATTTAAGGTGTGGGGCGAAAGAAGGTGAAGTGGTGAAACACTCTGTGCAAATGGTTTGGAGCTACTGGGGAAGAAAAAAAATCTCCTGAACTAAGAGGTGGGAAAACTCTGAGTGAAAAATGAAAAAAACATTTTTTTTCAAGGTCTGTCCTTGTCTTGTTCTATGGCCTCAGGCAGGTTAGTTGTTCTCTGGTACATCTCTAGCTCGTGGAGTCAAGTTGCAAGCATGCTGTGGCAGAGATTGTCCATACAAGTATTGAAGAAGTGCAGAGCATAGTGGCCCTGACTTTATTCAAGTGCTGTAGCAATACGCTTTCTAACAACACAGGGAAAAAATAGCATTGTTGCTACAAGTATCCATGGAACTACCTCTTATTCTCATCCTGCAGAAGGAAGCCGCCTCCCTTAGGGACCTCCTTTCAGAGCCAGCACACCTGCCAAGTGGTGGAGTTGTGTAGAATAAAACATGCTGGTTCCAGTGGCTTGAGGTGCACCAAAAATCCCCTCACACACAAAAGCAGCCACACAGCTGGCAGGAGCGTGAGGCCACCACCAAAACTGTGTGTTACATGATACCTTATGCCACTCAGAAGCGCCGGCTGTTTCTATGGCTACTACTGCCTTCCTCTCAAACACATGTACTTTTGGTTCTGATGAGATCATGTTGTGTTATAGAAAAGAATTACTCACATACTGCTTTACACTGCAACATTTGCTGAGCTAGTAAATATCTGACTTCCTATAATAAAGACATTTTCCACTTCATGTATTGTTATAACGGGTAGGATTTTCCTCAGCTCTGATTTATAAATGCATCCAGTTTGGCCTCGAAAATCCTTGTTCTGGTTTCCATGACAACAAGTCTGATTTTTGAGGCTATTTCTTCCCTTTACTTCATCTTGGGTGAGAAAGAGTTGCTGTCCCTTTCCAGTAACAGTGTGATGGGCAAGCAAAATGATTGCTTTGAGGGAAACCAGAAACTTCAACCAGTTTTTTGAAACACAAGTGAGAAATGCATGAGAAGAATGGCACCACAAACCTAGCACAGGCTTGAATCAGATTTTTTGTACACTGAAAGTCAAGTGCAAGTAACCCCAGGAAATGTAGTCATATACCACACTGTTATGTACTTAACAAACTGATCCAGTAGCCCTGAATAACACTGTGTTGGCACGTAGGACAATAACCAAAGAGGATCTAGCCAGTCTGTTCATATGGTAACTTTATAGGTGAATTAGTACTGAATGCAATTTATTGTTTGTAATAGACTCTCACCAGCTATATTTTTTCCCCTCAGTAGAGCCCCTTTTTAGTAATGGGCTGCTAGGACTGTCTCTTTCGTAGATCATTCACGGGTCAACCATGTTCCTTAATGTGAAACAGTGCATTTGAGACTGGGTAGTAAAGGCATCATAAATAATCCACAGATGCTTTGCAAGGGTCTTTCTAGTGGGTTTTTTTTCACTTCTAATATTTGCAGGAAAAATGAAGGTAGGCAGCTGCTGCTACTCCATGGTACAAGTGGCTTCTGGTGTTCTAAAATGATAAAGAGGTGGGTTTTGCAAACTCCTCACAAAATCCCTGGAGAGGGTCTTGGTTCCCTTTTCCTGCAGAGAAGAATCACAATATACCTACATCTGTGTGGGCAATAAGTACCTTCAAATGTGCAGTCCACTAGGGCTGCAGATGAAATGTTTGTCTTTTGCTTACCATAGAGTTCTTCTTAATTTATATGAATAAAAGACCTTATTGAACCATAATGTCTAAGGTATTATTGTATTATGGCATTATAATCTCATTTGCATTTGTGCTGGGAGCAGCATGATAAATCATCTAGCTGTTCCTTAAACTAGTACAGGGTTGCTCCAAGTGTTTAATCAGAATGCTGGAGTTTCCAGCCTATCTTTTGGAGCAGAAGATCCAAGTATAGTTTAGGTATTCTCCGTTAAGACAGAATGTGGGAATATCTCATTTAGGCATGTTTTATCGATACTACTGTAACCTGTGCAAAGACAGATCATATCTGTAATTTACGTTAGAGGCTAATCTTTGATGCAATACCTAATGCATCTCACAATAGGATGAGATTGCCAACCATACATAAGCATCATTGAAAGCCAAGCACAGTTAAGAATCAATCAATATCCGACACAACACAAAAGTGATTTAGTGATTGCCTTTAATAACCATGCACAGGTTTTCCCTTTTGTCGTGACTAAAACATGATGAACAGCCTGCCGTAACAGCAAGTCCCTTGGTGAGAATGAAGTCATAGCGGTGCCATTTCTAGCTACACAGCCAACTAGAAACAATATAAACTGGGTTGTTTTCTATGCCCTACTGTTACATGTAGGGGATTAAGAAAGTGAGTCATTTGCTGGAAAACGTTCTGATCCTGTGGCAGCAGGATGACTCTTAAGAAAGCTCTTGCATCCTGTAAAGGCTAATTGTAACTGTGGTGAGAGATAATTTTTTGCTTTGACTAAAGCAAGGACACAGAAAGTAGATGCAATTGAAAACAGTGAAACCTACACAATTGCATATTGCACTTTTAACTTTTCTGATACCAACTTTTCCTTCTCTAAATTGCTATCACACTTAGAACACTTTCGTGGCTTTATAACCCAGGGCTTTGGAAAAGACATGATTTTTACAAGTTTGGGTTTGTCTTCATTTCTTGTGGTACAACCTCATGCGGTATTGTGCCCAACAGAAGTATTGTGTTGAATTTCTAAACGCTGTTTGTGGCACTGTCTGAAAGTTCCTCCAAATAGTTTACTGATTCCTGCTTTTCCTGTAGCTCAGGGCAAGTTTAGAGGAAATAAATGTAGCATGAGTTAGTCATCCTTAAATAATCTTAAAGCAGGGAACCCTACATTAACAGCAGGCTGATAATAAGCTCGGCAGTGCTATCTTCAGTATCGCTTTTCTCATGACTTGGAATAAATGTATGAGCTGTCATCTATTTGTTTGTTTATTTTTTCTCAGCTGGAGAATTTACTGTCTGGTTGCTGAAGTATCAATTATTCTTGTAAAATTGAATAGTACTGTCTTAGGATCATGCACATAGAAGGTAACATAATTTGAGACATGATAAAAATTAATAAAGTACCAACTCTGTTAAGACATCTGTGACAGGTACTTTTTTGTGTGCTAGAGGATAACTCCTCTGTTAGAAGAACAGCAAAGAATGGGGTTAAAAAGAACCAGCAGACGTGATCTAACCCTGTAATTTTTAATTTTTGCAGGCTTCTGCTGTCAGACCATCTGCAGCTGTTGTCGGTCAACCATTGATGTGACCTCTGAGAGGTAGAAAGCCATTCTGTTCCCTAGCTGGTCATTCAAGTCCTTTTATTCTAGCATTTAAATTGGATTTTATTTAATTTTATTTAAATCCATTATATCAACACTTAATGAACAGAAGTCCTCCCACTCTGCTCTGTGGCATCCCATTGTATACCAGCATTTTATTCTTTTTTGTGTCCTATACATATTCATTTCCCTTAATCTTTCATGCTAATGTATGTTTCCCTTTCCTATTCTTTTTCTCTTCTTGATTATTATTAAATGCCTCGATGATACTTAAATGTCAGAAAAGCCCTAAGAAATGTCAAATACTGGAGGAGGACACAATAGTTTATGTTTAAAAAGCCCTGGGCATGGTAATACCTGCTTTTCAGGCTGTGGGGCTGTTCTGGCTACCTCTCAGAAAAAATAGATCTCTTGAGAGAAATAGATTTATATTGCTGATGGTGTTTTGATTTTGAACTTTGAGACTGAAATTGGAGGTTCAGAAATGAATCCTATCTTCTCGCTGGTTCATCTCTGCCCTGACATGATAATGGGTCACTTGGAACAATCAGCTGCTTTCATTAATTATTAATGCTAACACATGGCAAAAGCAATTTGAGAATCACTGGATGTGTGTGGGTCTGTTGAAGAAAATGTAAAGGGGGCAATTATGAATCTGAAAATAAATGAGTGGCAAGTGCCAAAAAGGAAGGGGAATCAGCAGAAGGCTTAGGTATAGCTGGAAGAATAAAAAAATATTTTATTTTACATTCAGATGCATATCTTAAGTTACATTAAAGTGAACATTCCTAAAGCAGAGCATGTAGTTCACATGAGTATTAAGTTACTTGGCTGAACTGTGGTCTATGCAAAAATGCATTTATAAGCCTTTAGAAGAATTTTGATACTTGCTGAGTGCATACAAAAAGCAGTAAGTTATTCACTATTAGGGAACTGTATACCTAGACAAACAACAATATAAATCTCATCCATGCATTTTAGTAGCTTTCTTGTCTACTTATGCTGAGGGGAGAAAACAGAAGTCTTCAGACCATGGAGTAAGAGCTGCTATATAACATGAGTGCTATTTGAAGGTGACTTTTTATCTACACCAGTCTAATGAACAATGATACTTGCTGCCACTGTAGAAAAGGAACTGTACGAATTTGCCCCAAAGGGTGATAGAATGGGAGGGGTTATTCCTATGGTCTCTCCTTCTGTTTGCTGCATAGACGCTGTGGATCGTAACAGGAGCTCATGTTCTGGTAGTTTGAAACTGGCTGAAAAAATCAAGAGCAGAAGGAGCTCTCCATATATTTTCTTTCTATCTCCCTGAAGAAAAAGACTACATGGACAAGCTTTGTGCGCAACAATAACATCTTATTTGAATATCTTAAAGAACAGTTCCTGAGACAGTGGTGTGTTCAAAACTGCTACCCTACTCTATGATGTATTGCCAAGGTCTGCTGGCCTCTAGATGTTGTCTGGATTCAACTTCCAGGAGAGCTTTACCTCCTGATGGCCAGAGGCCCCAGTGACAGCAGAGCCATCTGTGACACAGCTCCAGATATGTCAGCCCAGTTTTATTCTGTGTTACCTGACTGCAATGGCACTGGAAGGCAAGGCTAGAAAGGGGCTAGAAAGGTTAACAACTCCCCCCTACCCCTAAATTGCTAAGGAGTGTTGGCACAGGGGAGAATAAAACACGAACCAGCTTTCTTTTCCTTAGGCTGCCTCAGCTCATGCAATGCCACAGATTAATGAAACTCCAGACTGTCTGATGAAGTTTTTCCCGCAGAGCAAAATATTAACTAAGTCAATTGATTGCATTTTCATTTCTTGAGGGAGCGTTCAGCCCACACATCCTATTGTGTGTCTGATCACAAAGACATGTCTGCTGTAGCAATATTGTGTTATCTCACAGATGCTTTGTGCTACATCTTGAGCTGTTGCCTCTGATGTAAAAGGAAATGGAAATTCTTGCTCAGAAGACCTATCTGACAAAGAAATAAATTCTTGTAAATTCAGTGTCCCAAACTTAGGAAATTACAGTAGCTGCTGCTGGAAAATACTGTGATAAATCCCCATCCATCTGGAACATTTCCATAATCCACTACAGATTGCCAATTAATTGCACACTTATTTCTGTGTAATAAGGACAGATAATAGACTGTATTAGTGTAAGAGCCCCAGAGGCAGTGGAAATACTTCACAATATTCTTAAATAGCGTATTTTTATTAAAGGAGTGCCTGCAAGCTTCTGTCTGGTACTAGAAACCTATTGTGCTAGGAACTGTACATGTAATGAAAGGCCAGATTGGCCAGATTTACAGCACATAGTCCTATTTAGTGAAGCACTTAATTGCTTACTTCAAGTACCAGTTTAAATAAACTGATCTCATCTATTTTCTAATTAAATGTGGGAAATTATAGTGTGGCTGGTTGGAACACAAGGTTTTTAAATCCTCTTCTAAAGCAGGAGAAACTGTAAATACTCTGTCTTATACTGTTAAGATTAAAATGAGACTTGTATTACAGAAAGATACCTTTAAACAATGGTGTATGAAATATTTAGGATTACATAAATAAATCACATATTTTTTGCTAATTTATGGAGAACCATTTGTGGCCAGTTAGGATTTAAACTAAATTCCTATTCATTAAACCAGTAAGATGTAATTTTTAAAAACACATATATTTCATTTTATTTGGATTAATCAAGTTTTTCTGTGCTCTACAGAATATAATGTAATTGATGACTTTTTCCTTCTTACAGTAGTTCAAATATTTTACTGCAGTGTGTCTGGGAGGCAACTCAATAAACAGTAATTGTTGTCCAGAGGATAAAAAAGGGAAAAATCTGTATGTTTTGAAATCAAGTCATATTGTCACAGGATTGTTAGTCAGGGAAAAAAAAATGGATCCTCACATTTCATTTTCATTTATTGCTACAGTTAGTTGTTTCTGCATGTCTGTGACAGCCATGAGTGACGTAATTTTTTCAGTTTAAAATTTTTCTGAACATTTTGTATTTGTCCTGTATAACTGACAACATATATTACATGAAGTCGTAATACTAGGTATAACTCTGTACATCCATGTGAAAATCAGTACTGCAGTACCAGAGATGGCTGCAGTGGTGCAGAGAGTTCATTTTATCTTGAATTGCTCTCAGAAAAGTTTTGGGTTAATTTAGAATGCCTTGGAGGGCTCCCACTGAAATGCCTCTGCCTGTAACTATAACCTGCCCTGAAAACTAGCTGATTTTTTACTTTCCTAACATATTGCTCCTGTGTGTGAGAAGTTTTTCAGAAAGGAGAAAGCTGACCACTTAGTTTGCCACTATCAAGAACCAATTTTCTTTGCTGTTTCCTTCCTTCTCTTGAGGTTGCCACATGACTGACGAGGCAAAAATTCTGTCATGAACAACTACGTGTAAGAAAAGCCAGATTGAGCCTGGACCTCCCTGCGTCCTCATGTGTTATACATCTGAAACTCATGATAATTTCATAGGATTTCACTCTCTAAAAATAGTGTCTTCATGACCTAGGGCCACTAGGTCTTCCTAGTAGTAGGCACCATATAAATTAAGTATTCAGCTGCGCCTTCGCTTTTGTGCTATAGACTCAGCTTAGCCTAATTCCCAGGGGTGCCAAGCATGCATTTGCCAGTTACAACAAGGGATGCTTTATTTATTACCCCTGGGCGCATGAAGCAGTTGTGTCCATTGGGAGAATTATCTTGCATTTAGCCTCCCACAAGCCCACGTGTAAGAGACATTATTATTTTAGAACAATTTAGCTTTTCTACATTTATAGGGAAAAGTCACTTCAATAGATAATGACTAGATGGGTGGGTTTTCCCCTCACTTAAATGCTTCCCCCCACCTTTTTTTTCTGTAGTCAAAGGTTTTTATGCTATCAAACTAGAAAATCTGATTCCTGTAATCCAATTAAAGATATTTGTGAAGAGAGCAACGGTTACTAACCAAATTGAAAACTGCCACTATCTTATTTCAGTCCTGATGAGACTCTTTCCTTTTAGCTGCCCCTGAAATCCACCAGTCTGGAAAGTGTCTGCATCGCTTGCAGGCACATGCCTGCCTTGATAGCAGGTTGTGGAAATGCTGATTAGAGCCATTTGATCTGGATTGGTATTAAAGCACCCAGAGGAACTCCCTCCCACAGTGCAAGATAAAACTATTGGTTCCTTACACGTGACAGGTTTCTGGAGGTTTCTTAGACCTTCAACTACAAGGGGAAGGCTTCCTGAATCTAAAATCTTCTGAAACTTACAACAGATTTCCATCCAAGTTTCTCTGTGATAGAGATAACTTTCTCCTAGCTAGTCTTTTTTTGTATTATTATTAACAAAAAAGCCACTTCTCAATATAAGAATGGATTTTCCTTGAGCTTTAAGACATCTTCTTACTAAGTATGGCAAATTACCAGCACCTTTCTTATGTCCAGCTGCAAAGTATTTTAACATCTGATCATCATGTTATAAGAACACCTAATAAATAACAAATGAATGCCTACTGGCAGAAGAGAAAAAAAAGCATGCACCTGAGTGGAAAGAAAAAAAAGCATGCACATTACATATATGTGAAGTGTCTGTAAAATAAATATAAGCACACATCTACACACATGTGCATGCCATTATAGCTGTGTATATTTATGCATTGGATAGATATAGCCTTCCTTTTTCTTTGATGTGTTGAGAGATTAATTTCAGAACAGATAGACCAAGTCCTCAGCCATATGAATGATTTGAGTTGTATTGGAGTCCTGGTCATTTATACCACCCATATAGTTATGGGCCTGTGTTCTCCCAACTATATAACCAGCTGTTTGTGTTTCTCATGTACATTTGCTGAAATGTGTTGTTCTGAAGTAACTTTTCTGTTTTGATACCACAGCTGATTGATAACAAGAACTGACAAATCTTTGTGTGTGTGTAGATCTGCTATATATTTAACAAACAGCATTCTCTCTCCCCCCACCTCCACAAACACACTCTTGTAAATCTAAATCAAAGCCCATTCAGGATATTTCATTTTAAGTGGTTTCATCTTACTGTAATTACCAAGTCATGTGAGGAGTAGCTAAACAATTGTCTGCACAACAATGGAGATGAAATAAAGATAGCCTCTAATTAATTCCATCTAGGTTATAATTAATTTTGACTGAGTTGCTCAGGACAATATCCTTAAGTCTCACAGACTTCTATAAAGAGGACTGATCGCCAGCTGCTGCTCTTTGATTTTTAAAGCAGATGGGGCTATTTCCAGCTATTGCTTAAAAGGAAATGATGAGGATAAGGGTAGAGAGTGATTGATTGTCTTTGAATAGGTTGTGGGGTAAGACTGCTGGCAAACTAGTCTGTGACAATGTATTTTAAATATTTTAGAAATGTTTTCTTGTAATTTGTCTTTAAATTTGTAAGAACCCTTTTTTGCTTTATTAAAAAAAAGGAAAAGTCTGTGATGCAATACCACGTCAGTAAATATTTCACCATATGCTGTATGTTAAATTTGCTTTGGGTCATTGTGGTGCTAAAGGCAATGATGAAGAATACAAATATGAATGTTTCTAGTCTTTGTCATTCTGTAGAAACAAAAAAATATCTGTTAGATCGTTATCCTAGTTCTGTCTGTCAACGTAGAATTGTTCTCTACTTCATTATACAGGAAGCTTTGGTGAATAATTCATTAAAACTAATCTATCTGAGAAATTCTGCTGCTTCCTTTGTTTGCTGACAAATTGCAAAATTCTCAGATGGATTTGTTGTTAAAATTATTCATAAATTTCTGGAATAAATAAATCCCAGCTTGCTGGTAGGCTGTGCTCGTTGGGAGTAATGGATGTATAAACTGACAGTGTGGCAATTTCTCAAATCCCACAGTATTTAGGTTTCTTGATTGGATAGCTTCCAGAACTAGCTAACACCTGGCATGTTCTTAGTTATGCATTTAAATGCAAAAGTTGAAAATCAAGGTTTGAAATCAGCTTTCTCTAATTATCGCTAGTAAAACACTTGTGTAAAAAGAGAGTGGATATGTGACAACTTTAGGGATAAAACTTTCAAAGCTAAGAACCACTACCCACAACTGTTAGCGAGGAGTCAAAATGTTTTGCCCATTATGATATGCATTAGGAATAAATAGACACGCTAGTGATTTAAATGTTAATTAATGGTGTATCAGATACTTTTTCTAGGAACTTCTTGTTCAGTCTATGTTTTCCTGTGCTAAATCTTCTGCTTCCTATCATTTTGTTTGGCTGCCTTTTCATTGCTGTAGCACATACGCCATCCTACTAATTCTTAAAGACCGAGTGCTGTGTGCTTTTGAAGGTGAAATTCCCACCGAAAGCTATGTTTAAAAGTTTATATGAAAGATCTGTTAATATGTGAGAAAAGAAATTAGATAAGTAACCTTCTACTGGTGTTTTGAAATTGGTACAATTGGTACCAAATACATTCACCAGTATAATCTTTCTACTGTGCATTATATGCAGCTCAAGTCCAAATCAGTTCTTGTGTCCTGTGTAGTCTGAGGGAGAGAACTTATGGTTATGCTTTTAGGAAAGCATCAGTGCAGTGTGTGGAAATGCTGCCTGTGTCATCTGTTTGCGTTACCTTGAATGTGATAGTTATTGAATCTGTTTAGTGCTCTCTTTTTGTGTTTTCATTTAGAAGTCTATTTCTTCATTTGTGCTACAATGTGTTAATTTTTTTGAAGCAAATGAGCTTTAACCTGCCCTTTACGTAATGGAGGAAACAAAGTTTCAGCTAGTAATTCTTGCATTGAGCCCAAGAATCACGCCCTGATTCTAAATTCCCTCTTTTACCCCTAAACACAGGCGTCCTCCTTGGTTTTCCCAGTAGATCATGTATTTTAGTAATTGTAGGCATGTCTGTGTTGTACAGAGCTGGTACAACATTACTCAATCAGTTATAGGCAGGCTGGCATCCCTAAAGCAACATGCAGCACCCTGAGAAGCTACTATCTCAAGTAAAGGTACAGCTTGTCACAGGCTATGTGATGATGTGCTGACTACTTTAACAATCTTCAGCTGGCTTCCCTTGCTCAGGATCATTGCTGATTTTTGTAGGCAAGAGGCATGTCCCATCTATTTTATAAAGCTGTCATAATGCTGCTGAATATATGTTTTGAAATGAAGACTGGAAGTGGGTTTTTTGCCCCTTCAGTTCTCCCTCTTTAGCAATGTTACACTTTCTTTGCTTCCAGTTTTAGGTCCTGTAAAGCACTGCATGGGCAGCTTCCCTGCTCTCTAGCAACTTCTAGCCTGCCTGGACACCAGGAATAAATTGTCTTCTGAGACACTAACATACTGAAGCAGTAGAGTTATGGTTTTCAGCCTAATACCTGTCCCCACTAGAGTGAGGGAGTAATTCAGTTCTTTGTTTAAAAGGAGAGATTTTTAAGTGACTCACACATTCGTTCCTTTTCTTCAAAGGATTCTACCATGCTGGCAAAATATCCCGTGGAAAGTTCTACAGAAAATTCAAGGAAGATCTACAGTTTTGCATTACTTCTGGCTTATTCAGGTACGTTAAATTAGCTGTAATTCCTTATTATCTACTTTTGGACTGAATGACAGGAGCAGAAATCCCTCTCCGTGTCCTAACAAACTAGCAGACTTGGACTGTGACTCATTACTAAATAGGCAGAGGAGATCTGTCCTATTCCAGGATTTCTAAGATATTTCCTCATTAAACTCTTCAGGAGAAAGACAAGGAATTAAAAAAACATGGAACTCTGAAATCTCTCCCTGATGCCTTTCAGACCTAACACACATCTTGTACATCAGGTTGGGATGTAAAAATCTTAGTTAAGAGGCTTTACATATATATGTTAAGATATTGTAAACATTGTTGTGTTGAGAAAGAATGGCTGCATGTGCTCCTTTTGGTTCAAAGCATTCAGTAGCTCTCTCAAGTGCGGGTTTCTCAAGCTGAAGCCTTCTGAGGCTTAGGGCACAAATAGCTTTCCACAACTACCTATCATCAGTATTAATACCTAATTCTGCCTAAGGCACAGTAATGTGATTTTTTTTTTTGGTAGTGATTTTATGACTTGAATTACTTTATTCAGTGGTAATGTCAGATTACTGTGTTCTTGCCCTTCTGGTTTCTTCTTCCATTTTCACTTGTTACTGCTTTTGTCCCACCCTCGGTTTTGTCAAAGGAATTTGTTATACAGCAAAGTGGATCAGGGAACTGATCCAGCTTAAAAATCACTTAATTTTAAAGCCAGATCAGTCTCCTGACAGGTTCATAATGTGTCCTCTTGGGCATCTATGGGAAAGAAAAGGGTGGTATTACCATGAGCTGGTGACATGACATGAAGTCTTTACCTACATAAATGTAGTCTGAGGGACATGTTGGTGATGTTGGCCAGGGTCTATGCATGGAACAGGGAAAAACTACTGCAGCTCTTCTGAAAGCTGTGTTAACGTCTGACCAAAAGGCTAATCATGCAGGAAAAGAAAGCACAACCCTGACATCAGTCTAAGAAGGGTTGTTTGGTAGGACGGTGCAGCTTTACCTAGTGAATCAATTTCTGTTTTGTGAAGAGAATACATGTAAAATCTGTCCACCTGCCATATTTTCATCTAGCTTCCTGTGACCCTATTTGTAACAATGCCAAGTGCATGTGATGCTGGGAGTGGGGTCTGGGAGCATCTCTTCTCAAAAATAGATTGTGTGAATTTATTGTGGGTTGACTTTTCCTTTAAGTTTGGTAAGGAAGTGTCAGTTTGGACTGTTGCACTGGGGTACTCGGTGAGTCTTGGACTCAGTGGGTTATGGATCTAGGTTGGGATTTCTTTGGTACTGCTAACACAGACTTGCTCCCTCAAAGGAAGCAGTATCTTGAAAGGTCATAAAACCCTGGTTTTGGGGCAGTGATTCCCTTCTGCAGTCCTTTGAGACCAGTTTCTGCACTAAGTTTGTTCTGTTTTTTTTTTTTTTCTCCTGTGTCCAGTAAGAATTCCTTTGTCTCTATACAGTCTCTGCTCTTTGTTTCCTGCACACCTATATTTTTAAGATATTACCTGTTAATGTGAAATACTTTTGCTTGTTCCATACATTAGAAACTGGAAAAATGTAGATGTAATTCTGGCTGCTATTTCCAACTTCTTTTGTCCTTCTAGACTTTGATCAGTTCGTGGCCAGTAGTGGAGCATGGCCTCCACAAGCTGTAGTACCTAGAATTAAGCAGGTGTGGTGAGGGATCCAACTGACCTCTCCACTTTTAAGCTGGTTCCCCTCACAAAAGGTGCTGATTCGGATGTGGGTGTGGCTTGCTGTACGATGGTTATGAGTCCCCTCTATCAGCTGGCTACCTGTCCTGCTTCTGCCTTGGTAATTCCCACAGAAACTCTGTTTTTGGTCAAAAGGGTGCTTGTGGGAGTAGTAATAACTAATAAGAAAGACTAAGAATGCTTTTGTTTCTAGTCCTGCAAAGATCAGCTTCCAGGACTTGAGCCATAATTCTCCAAGGTGATCTTAATGTAGATAACTGCAAGAGATGATGAGCTTTCTGACTTTTTCTTTTGGTGGGTCATTTGGGGTGGGGGGAGCTAAACTGAGGCATACTGGTGACCAAGCTTGCCTGAAATGTTATAGCCAGCAAGGAGCACACTGGTAGAACTGGGCAGTAGAATCAGGTCTCCAAGCATCTTGTTTTGTGCCTTTTTTTTTTTTTCCCTTTTTTGTTTGTGGACCTTTGATTAATAAATCTAGCAAGACAATGGACTTGCTTTTCTTAGTTCCTTTCTCAGTCCCTTCAGGGTAATCTACAGACCTCTAGTGCTTTGCGTGTTACAGTTTAAAAATGCACCATGCAATCTCATATCCTGTTCTCTGAATTTCATCAACTTTCCTTTGACCTATAACTCAAATAATTACAATAAGTACAGAAATAAGTGGGTGTCTCTAGAAATACTTTATTTGTGAGAGAGTCTCAAAATTATGAGCTATGGAAATGGCCTGATCTCAGTTGATTCCTCTGTAGCCAAGATCTTGACCAACTTGTAAGTTTACTATCTTTTCCTGATGTATTGCTGAGATACACAGAATATATTTTTGTCTTTTCCCTGTGAATAATTTTTTGCATGGCTTCCAGTTCCTTCCTTGAAAAGGAACTTGGTCTGATCTGGAGAGAGAAATGTAGAAAGCAGAACTAGACAGTCACACCCTGTTTCCACACATCTCTCTATTCATGCTTACTCTGCTCTTTGCAATCAGCCTCTCAATGGTAGTTGCCTCTTGGACACATAAAATGATACCAGCATGGCATTTCATTTAGTTTCTTGAAACCAAAGATCTTCTTATGGCGTCTCAGTTGTGCCTCCTTTGTCCACTTGAAACAGGTTTTGCGAATATAAGAAGCTTACTTAACCCAGGGTTTAAAGCTATTTTTATCCAGCATGAAATGTGCATGGAGAGAAGGCATTCAGAGATAGAGGACAGCACTGTTTTTTGTTTTTGTTTTTTTTTTCTCAAGGTCTCCTTTATGCTTGGGAGAGGTGAAACTATTTTCCAGAAAACCTGGATAATATTCAGATATCCTGCACACTCACACTGTTTGGGTCAACTCTTTGAGGGACAAAGCAGCAGATTCATTTACAAAAGCCCACTGGTGTAGTCAATTCAAATCGACTGTAACTCCATTGCTTTGGATGGCACTAATTTCTGCTGAGATTCTGGATCCTTATTTCTGAGATCTTACCAAATACATATGGAAATTTCTCTTTCCCGGACCACTGCTCCTGCGCTTTGTGTAATAATAAATAAGAGCCCTCCTGTGTCCGCCTCACTTATCAGGGACCCAAATTGCCACTCTTGTAATAATTTATCCAAGTGTAGGATCTTCTTAAAACACAGATCCATAGTACAGCTTGGAGGTTAACAGACCCCTTTATGCTCCAGTTCCCCAATGTTTATTGGAAGTGTTTATGTAGGTCCCAACTTGTGGGGGTGAGCTTTGCAGAATTAAAAATACTGAGGCAAAGGTGACTGATACAATTTTGCAGGCTGTACAGGAGCAGCCATGTCACTATTCTAAGACAGTCTCACTCCACCTTAAATAGAGAAGCATGTCTGTTGCCATTGTGAGCTTTTAATCACTCCAATTACAGTGCTTTTTCCATCCTGACAGCTGGCGTGCACTGGAGTCCCTTGTTAAGGCTTGCATGAAAGGTGGATATTTTTTTTTTTTTTAGTCAAGTAAATGACCACAGCACCAAGCACAGTCCCAACAACACCCAGCAATTTGCTCAGCTGGAGAGTTTGCTGATTTCACACAGCAGATGTTTAATGCAGTACCCACTATAATGTGCACAATAACTGCCCTTCCAGACTATGCAGCAGGACAAAGCATACTGAATCCATGGGGTTATTAAAAAGCTACTATACCAGAGTTAACATTAAACAAAAGCTCGGTTGAAAAAGCTGTGCTTGTTGTAGCTGGAGGTTTAGCAACACAGGCTATTTGGCTTTTGAGTCAAAAGTGGGTAAACTTTATGGTAATAGAATAAAAATGCATGTGAGTCTATAGAAGAAAACATGTTCTGTAATCTACATAAAGGATTGGCATTGTCTCAAATATTAGGAGAAGTTCCAGTACTCAGCCTCGCTCTCTTGCAGCTTCTCCAGAATGGCCACACTGTGCTGATTTATCAAGCAAGATCACTGTGAAGTTTTTGGCTAGTGGAGGTGAACAGTTTCCCCTTCCTTGCATCATGAAAAGTTCTGGGATTTTAACTGAGAATGTTACTTCCCAAGTACTTGATGAACAAAAAGATAAAATCCAGTCCCAGTTGCACTGAGAGTTTTCACAGCAATCATAATTTGTCTTTTTAATGTTCATATCCCAGAAGTAGATCCTGTTGCTCTTACACCAATTCAGTACCAAAGCCTGAAGAAGGGCTGTGGATTTCACTCTCCACAAGGCCTGTCATCACTTGTGATGGGTCAAAGACTTAGCAACTAGCCAAAGGCCAGAGGGGAAGTTTGGCATGTGTTTTTTGTCTTAGCAGCAATGCTACAGCTGCAGGAGGGCTGTTCTGAATGTGTGCAGACACCAGAGAGGGCACAAACACTGCCCACTTGCATTTTGCTTCAGATCTACCTTCGTTCAGAAAGGCTCAGGATTGCTATGGCAACCCCAACCACAAACTGTAAAGGATTCATACTAAACCCCATAAAGACTTGCACTTCAAAGGCTTTTCTCTCTTCCTCTCCCTCTTTCTTATTTTCTCAATCACAGAAATCACTTCTAAGCAGATGGGCCTACAGCAGCTTTATCATGGACCCTTTGTGTACTGGGAGCCCTTTGTTCCCCAGCTTCTTGAGGCTGAGCAAATGCAGCTGCTCTTGGAGTCAGTGGGAATATCAGGTGTTTGTTTTCCAGATACTCAGATCAGCGGGATCCTTGCAATGAAATCAGCCAGTCTAGTGGCTCTTTTCAGTTCCAGAATGTCTTGGTAGGGTGAGGTCTACAACTGCTGGTCTTGCATGTTTGGAGAGAGTCTCCCTTACTACAGCCAGAAAAGCTTTGGTATGCTTTGTGTGCCAAAATTTTCAGGCCCTGGGAGATGACCCCTGTTAAGTCTTGTAGGAGTGGTGTAAGAGATTATTGCCTTGTCTATTCCTTACGCCCTGCTCCAAAAGGTTACTAACTTGATTGCAGAAACAACTACTCAATAGCTGCATGCAGACCTCTAACGACAGCTTAGAGTACTGTGAGCTTCCATGGATGGGAATTCATTTTGCTGCTACTTGGACTGTGATGGTTTTGTCTCTCTAGCTGCTTGCTTGGTCCCGTCTTGGATATCTGTTTACAGTGGCATAATCACACATTTAATTTTTCTACCATCCTACTTATGCAAACAACATGTTTACACAAAGCTCTGTCCATCCGAGGAGCTTTGTGATGAACAGGAGACTTGGGGAATTCCTTTGCTTGCCCACAACATAGCAGAATAGCTCAGGCTGATCTCTCATCATGTTTTATTCTCCATATTCTGCATGCATATTCAGAACCATCTTCCTCTCCCAAACAGCAACGTGAAAAGCAATTCTGTTCAACCCATTGACCTTCATGTCCTTGCCCCGGTGGACAGAAGGAATTCCTACACAGCTAATATTTTCTCTGCTTCTGAGGAAAAACTTCTCCTTTATTTGCTCTGAGTGACATGGATGCTATCAGTGGCTCCACGGTTACACAATTCACCCTTCTGCTACCTGCCTAGAATTTACCACAAGGTTACCAACTGACAGAAACTGGAGAACCTTTATGGGTATGAACCTGGATTTCCCCGATTTACCTCAGCTGATTCTGACTGTTTGCTGAAACAACTCCCTCTAAGTCCATTCAAGATTTTATGCAAATGGATGTGGTGTGCACAACTTGTAGAACAACATGTTTGCACTTGCATCCTTTGACTGAAAGGGGAACCAGCTGTATGGGAGGGGGGATTTCCTGGATCATAGCAGTTGAAACAGGAAATAGGAAAAATTCAGCCAGAAAGACTTTTTCAATTCTCTAAAGAACACACCTTGGTGAGCTTCCAGACATATTGGCTTTGATTGTCTCTTACTTGATATAATGGAAAAAAAGGGATTTTGATTTTTTTTATTTTCTTTTTAAACAGAAATAGCAGATCAGCATGGCTAAAAGTGAATAGGGCCAATCTGAGGAATTGCTAAAAACAACAAGAAAGTAAAGGTGATGTGAGGGGTTATATTGTTATTGTCTGAGCTTTAAAGAACAGAATGTACAGTATTTAATCACACAATCTTATATGATTGTGTTTTATGAATATATTTGTTAAATAGTGAGGTTGATTCAGTAGTGCCCTTGGTGCCTACTGTGGGAAGATCTCCTTATTTGATACCAGGTCTGAGTAGCTGTAGTCTCTCAAATGATGTTTCAGACAATGAATAAATTGGAGTGCATATGAAATGACTGGTGCAGCCTGAAGACTCTCCCACAGAAATAGTTCATGAGTGATTACCCCCTCTCTATCTCAAGCATACAACATAGCAAATGTTTGCAGGGCATAGCAATAATTATAGTATCAATCCTATTACTTCTGAATTAAAATGCACAAGAAAACTATATTTCCTGGGCATAGAGCCAAAGCAGAATAATTTAACCACATCAAAGTATTTCATGTTTTGGGGACTTTTTTTTTACATGCTAACACATGAAAATCAACATGTTCTCAAAGAAAGCAAAGGTTTTGCAGAAACAGTCCTTTGTAGTGGCAAAATATTTTGTCATTTAATATTGACCCATTTTTCCCAAGGGTCTCTCTAGAGGTGTAATGTTCAAAACTCAGGTGCATGTGCAAATTAGGGGCAAAAGTCTAATTTGCACATGAGTTTGCCATGACTATAAGAACAGAATTAAACTGAATTGGTGTTAGGGGATTAATAATACTCCAGATCTAAACAGAAGAGAAGTGTGAGGGGGTGGGAAGTAGTTCTAATTTCATTATTCCTGCCAATGTCAACCCTGGCATATATATAATTAGCCTACTTGATTAGCATCACAGAATAAAAATATGAATGGGGAAGCTATTCTACTCTGCCAGCCTCTAGGCTGGGGAGCTGGCAGGAGCAGAGGATGGCTGAGGGGTGGGCAGTGAAGCCTTGCGGATATAACAGTTGGTAATGGATTTTGCTAGCTAGAGGCCTAGCATGACTTCCTTTTCTCCTGTTTATGGCAAAGCTCCAGTCATAGCCTCCTTCCTGAACTGAAGTCTCTCTCTAGGACACAAGGCAGCTTGTACAGTCCTATTCTCATTGCTCGTGTTAAAAGGCATGGAGAAATGACTGCTCTGCTTCTTGACAAGCTGAGGAGTCATGGATATGTGTTCCATGAGCCCTTGTGTTAAGTACAACGGCCCTCCAGAACGAGTAACTGCAACAATTCTTGCTGAATAACACAATTCACACAGCCAAAGGAGGGAGCATTAGGTGCTTTTTTTTCTGTCTGCGAGCAAATAACCAAGGCAATCCATCCCTTCCCCAGAAAGTGGAAGTAGGAATAAGTAGCTGTAGAATCCCACAGGGCAGATGTCTGATAACAAATCCATTCAGTTTATCTCTCCCTCATGGAAAATAAAGGAATATAAGAACTCATTATTACCAGTGCCCCAAGCAAGAGCTTAGCAGCTAGCAGTAGCAACAGCTCGGATTATTAGCGTATTTATAATAAAGTCTTTTAAGTCTGGAAGGATTTGTGAGTCAGCAAATACAGTAAATAGGTCTGTAAGGGACAGGCCAGCACAGAAAGAAAAATCATCAGGAATTATTCAACCCTGAACATGTCCAAGTCTGCTTCTGTTTTCTTTAGTAATAACTATTGTTCTGGGAATGAGACATTCATTATTTTTAATTTCTTTGAAAGCTAAGTGCACTGAAGGTGAAGAGAAGTGTTGGTTTGTGACAGATTATAATAAAGCAGGTCAGCCTGCCTGAGTTGGCATGAGCACAGAGATGAACTGTGCACAAGGATGTTCTACCAAATCACCCGTTGTGTGAAGACTGCTATCCAGTTTACCCTATTAACCTACATTTTGAAATATATTGTGCTTTACAGATGCATATTGCAGTAGGCCTGGGGGAACTGATTGACTTTCTAATAGGTTTAGAGCTGGAGATAGCAATTTAGGGCTCATAGCAGGATTAAGGGCTCTCATTCCTCAATCTGGAGGTTCCTTGCAGGACTGAGACCACAGGGAGCCCAAAAACAAAACGCGAAAAGAGGTGTCTAGCTGTCAGTTGTTTAGCATTTAATACATATTTTTTTTAAAATTATATAATGCAGAAGACCTCAATGATATGTAATTTTTTGCATTTAAATTTAGAGAAAAATAAATTACATCTACTGCTGTGACTAGCCAGAAAGCAGCAGCTGAATGCCACAGCATAAAGGGGAGATATTAACAAAATGGATGCACAACTCATACCAAAAGTTGGTTGGAATGGGATGCTTAATTCACATTAGTATCTTTAAAAGCTTTTGCTAAACACAGATCCTAATCACTCATGCTCACTACTGGTCCCATTCTGCTTTTTTTAGCAGTAGTAATCCAGGTAACCTGGACAAAATCCAACTTGGGTAATTACGTTCTCCTGACCTAAATTCTTCTTGGTGTTTCAAATGTATACTATTCTTGGTCTGATATCCTAAATGAGCAGTTGCTGTTATATGCACTCTTAAATGCTTTCTGTGTTTCATCTGAGTTATCTATGTATCACTGGATATAGAGTATGTCTTGAGTACATTACGGTATGTTTATAAACTTAAAAATCTCTTTGTAGGGATAAAGTGGGAGAGGAATTGGTAAATTTCATTTACGCTTTACAGCACCTACTTTAAAAATATTTTTCTTGATATATAATTAGATATATATTAGATTAAATCAGATATTTTAGCATACATACATGGTCTGTGATGTGGTCATTGTAGGCACTTTAATAAGCCGTCCTAGAACTTCAGATTTTCTTGGCATTTATCATTGACTTTGGAGAATGAATGCTTATAATTGTCCTGAATACTTGATAATAAGAATTTCAGCTGAACATTTCCAGCTTGTTCTTCCTAGTTCCAGCTGTTCAGCCAGTAGCTGAAACACACCAGTGGCTCCTGGAACGATGTGTCCCCCAGGAAGGCTCAGCACCGATCAATACGCAGAGCACAGACTAAAACACACATACAGATGAACCCTGTTTGGGTGTTTTTGAGGGGGGTTGTGTTTGTTTATTGGTGGTGGTTTGGGTTTGATTTTTTTTTTTATGAAGACTCCAAGATGAGCCAATGGCCTGAAGGATAAAGCAGATCTAGTAGATCACCCTGGGGACATCAGCTGAGTCAACATTAGCTAAATTTACTAGATGTTCTTCCACATCTTTATTTCAGTCTGCTCTGATGGTAAGATACGCACTTACTTTCACTGTCATGCTATCAGTTTTGTGGTTTTTTTTTTTACCAAAAACACTTTACTAAACCTCATCCTTCAGCTGGTGCTTGGACCTTACTTGCCCTCTTTCACATGCTGTGATTTATTAGACATTTCACGTGACCTGAGCTCCTGGCACATACCCAGACAGGCTCCCTTCACCAGTCAGGCAAGCACAGGAAAACAACAAGGTGGGACCAACACTTCAGGGATAAGTACAGGAAACAAAGAAATGTGTGTAGGAAGGGATCAGAAGGGAAATCGGTGTCAAAACCCCAGATTTGAAGAAGGATGGGACAGGAAGTAGGAGGGTGGCTGGAGAGGAAGAGAAAAGCTGCTGCTGCTGAAGAACATAGTAGAATATGAAGAAGCTCTGCAGCAGAAAGTGGAAAGGTGGAGTGTCAGTGGGTAAAAGAAAAGGGAGTGGAGGATGGAGCCATCAGTTGAAAGGACAAGGCCTGGGACTGGAAAGAGGAAATGGCACAAAGCCACTGCCAAGAGGAAGCCGGCAAAAATCCAGCCTCACCAGTGCCCCAGCCATGCTTACATTCCCACCTCTCTCTCCTTGCAGTGTAACACCTAAAGTGAGCTGCAGCCATTCACAGTAAAAACTCATTGTTTTATGTCAGGTCACAGCCACGAAGCCATTGCATTTTCATTAATGCAGTAAAAGCCATGAATTATATATGTTTGACTATGTAAGTTTTGTTCTTTGCTTGGATACAGGCACAGTTGCTGTTTCAAACAGTCAAATTGAGATGCACAAAATAGGCCAGATCGTTCCCTGATGCATTAAACACGGATGAACTTGACCCAAAAACTTTTAAAATCACATTTATTTCTCTCTGTCACTAGCAAAAGTGTGAGTTATGAATGCTGTAGCCAGCTGAGGCCGCTGATTCCTTGAAATAAGGACATTACATGCTTAAAACTATTTGCAGTAAGCACAAGAATGATTGCAGTCTATAGCTTAGTATCTTGAATAAAGCACTCCTGGGATTCTGGAGAGGACTTGGTAGTTACTGTACTGTGTTGCTCCAGCCACCCTGTGAGTGCCTGAACTCAGAGCAGAGCCCACTGTGATGTTTTCCAGAGACATTACAAGAACTAAGAAGAGATTATACAATCACTTTCAATTGGCTTCCAAAACTGTTTTGTCACTGGCTTCAGGACATGAGTAAATTGAGCAGGTTAATTGTTTTTTATGTCCTTGTAATTCAATGAAAAGAAAAGTAGGAAACCCCATTGCAAATTGATCTGCCTTGAACTCTCTCTGTTTCTTGGCATTACCATTTGTTGCTCCTTTTCACTTTTGTTTTTGGGCTATGTTCATGCTCCAGTCTTGCGAAGCTTTAGAGATAAAAGACCTTTGGTCTCCCAGGACACATGTTGTGTAAAGCCCCTTTCTCTGTGTAAGCACAGACTTGAAATGACACAGGCAGCCTGAGACAGGCAAAAGCTTCTAAGAGGAGCTGAGAAAGAAAAGAGATATTCTTTAATGGGAAGTGCATACTGAAGAATGTAACAAAAATATGGTCAAAAGCCCACAGTGTCACTGCCACTGAGCGTGGTATAGAAGTAAACTTTCACAGTACCATTTTCAGAACTGCATCATCATTAAATGGTTAATGATAATAACCATTACTGCAATGACACAGTCTTTCTCCAGCCTCTTATCTTTGAGATGAAAGCATGTCACACACATGTTCGCTATTAAATGTCATAGCACTGCCCTGGAGTAGGTAACTGTATAGGGAGAGTAGTTAATGGAATTGGAGTCACTCAGTGTTTACCTCAATTTACCTCACAGTAAAAATAATATTTTTATATGGTGAGGCTTTGTTTATGTTGGAATGTGCTTTAGACACAGCAAATTGTCGGACGCTTACAGAACAAGAAAATGTCAAGATTTCAGACTGAAGAGTTCTTCCTGGTCATTCTGGAGGTATCCCAGGTCATATACTTTGTCACCAAAAGATAGACACAGCCAAAGAGGTTCTCATCATCCTGAGTTATTTCCTTCCTTTCATCCTTACAGGTGTGTCTATCTGTATCACTCTGCTTTTATCTATTTTGATTTCATTCTCACCCTCTCCTTCCATCTCTGTCACTCTGAAATGATGTAAAATACCATGCTCGCGTCAGGAAAAAGAGCTGAAGTAATGAGGACCTGATATATCTGCAGATTAAAACTTCTCCCTTAGGGCCAAATCTAGAGGCTGTGAAAGTCCAGATGAGTCCCATGAATTTCAGAAAGATCCAGTGAAAATTCAAATATGAATGGCTGCTTCACGTTTTGTGTCTCCAGAGAAGGAGATGGCTTTAAAGGAAGGCCATCCCCTCCACCCCCTCAAAGCTTGTAATATGGTCCTATCACACCACGCACTCAACCCTACAGAGAAGCTGCAGATAGATCTAGCAAAAGGCACTCTATATTTCCAGGAAGAAGTCATTGTTCAGAGAAACAGAATCTGAATCTTCTTCTTACATCCATGCTTGGGACACAGTGAGTGTAGGAAAGAAAAAGTCGACACAGCTCTGGCACAGACAAAAATTCTTCTCCTGCCCACAAAGGTCAGGAGTTTTTCACTGGAGGGAATATTTCCCTCCCACTCATTGCTTTCCCAATGATTTTAAAAAAAAAAAAACAAAACAAAACAAAAAACAACAAAGTTTAGTTGAAATAGGTATTTTGGGGCTGTCTAGCTTTGAAACTGACATCTGAAATTAGATAATTTAATTCCACTTTTTGGACATCTTCTGGTCTTTTGTGTGATTAGTCAATAAAATCAGTGTATGTTGGAGTTCATATAGAAGACATACATATGTTTCCTGTGCAATGCAAAAAGCAGTGAGCAAATACATGTAGTGAGTGCCTGTTACACAGTTACCATAGAGACAGCACACTAAAAGAACTGTTTTCCTTATTCCTTACCACTGATCTGGAATTAAAATGAACACCTCTTATATTCTTGTTGAATTCCTTTTGCTTCTGTTGCACATAGACAAGGTGCTGAATTGCTGGTCGTATCCTTTTGTTTAAGATCAATGAACAGCCTGTTTCATGCATACTCCTCCAAGCTGCTAAAAACCAAGAATGCAGCCTCAGTCCCACCATCTCTGGGGTTGAGCAGAGTTCAGATCTCAGAGCTCTCCATTTTGTTCCTTAAACCACGCTCGCACCATTTCCTGTTTAGATGCAAAAAAGGGACTAAAGAGATTTTGGTGCTTCCTGTTCTAGGCTCAGTACAGTTTCTTCCACAGCAGCAGCTGACCGTCAGGGTATTTCTCCGAAAGGCACTTAAGTTAATTTTTCATATTCTTTTCAGTTTGGATGGCTCATTTCTAAGAGCAGTTTCAAAACCTAATTTCAAGCGGCCAAAAAATAGTCAGATAAAAGAAGTTCTTTAGATTGTAAAAGCATTAGCTGAGCAGACTTGGTTTTGTGTCAGAGAAGCACAAAGCACTCTGGGGACAGTTAATACCCTAGAAAAGCTCTGTAAGCTTTGTAAAGAAGGTACAAGATACCTGAATTAAAGTTCTGCAGACATTGCTGTTCCTTTGGTATATTCTCTGCATTTCTCTAAGTTTTAG